>JAZKJV010001999.1:0-173366 GCA_037367405.1 Ottelia alismoides | reverse complement strand
TGCCAAAATGATAGAATAAAGATGATGAAATGTGGATTCATCAGGAAACTACTACATGTAGCAGCCACGTTGGCTGCTACATGCAGCAGCGTCCCAGACCTCACACCCCCCTACACACACACGCGCACACGCACACACACACACATATGGGGAAATGGGGATGCCCCCACCCCATTTTTCGCAAGAAATTTTTATTTTTTTGGAAAAATGTCACAATGTATATTCATCCCTGTATCCTCCTACATGGCATTCGAATTTCGTAAGAAACAAAGACTCCTATGGCCTCCATCCAGATGTCATTTTTTTAACGGTCGCAGGATTTTTTAAATCAACCCTGTCTGGATGGAGGCCGTAGGAGTCTTTGTTTCTGACGAAATTCGAATGACATATAGGAGGGATATATGGATGAATATACATGGTGATATTTTTCAAAAAAAATAAAAAAAATTTACCCAAAAATAGGTCGGGGCAGCCATTTTGACTGCCCCTAGGGGGCAACCCCATCAACCCCTATATATAGGGTTAAATGGGGCTGCCCTTGGGGGAGCTAACTTGCCCCCCCCTCCCGCATTATTTCGCCCGGTTTTTTATTTTTATTTTTGAAAATTCCTTCCGTAAATCTTCATCACTATATCCCTATATTATGCTATTAAAATTTCGTGCGAAATAAAGACTTCTACGTCCTCCGTCCAGTCTGGATTAGGGTTGCTAATTGAATTGAATCATTCGAATCCGATTAGGATTCGTTCGATAAAAATTCGAAAAAAGTTCGATTCGAAATCAAATGAACTGAATTTGAATTTAACTTTTGGATTCGAACCAAATGAATCGAATCTGATTCACTTGGATTCGTTCGATAATAATTCGATTCGATTCGATACATACACATATATGATATGGTACGAAGCATTATATATATGTAAATAAATGTAGTATATATTTTGTAAAATCCCCACACATAATATACAACTTAATATAGTAAAAAAAAATTTATCATCTTATTCTAAACATCCCAATTTTGGGATGCCCATTGCATACATCATACCCCCTCTTTACTCCCCCAAATTCTCTCTCCCTTCGTCACTCATGAGGAAAAAATCCTAGCATTTGCTTCTGCTTTCCAACGTCGCCAGCTCCAACCTCTCGCTCAAATATAGTTTTGAGTATGTGTTTTCATTTTGTTTTTAGAAATCTAATTCAAACATACCATCTTCTCAAGATAGTGTCCATGAGAGGGTCATTGGGCATGATGATGATATTAATGAAAAAGTGGAAGGAGAGGGTGAAGAAATAGAAAAATCGATTCCTTAAATAATTAATAAGATTGATAAAAAGAAAAGATCAATGGTTTATGAATCATTTACCAAAGAGAATGAGACGGTTGGTGGAGTGCTAGTTGAAAACTGTAGATGCATTGATTGAATTTTCATCATAGGTACAAAAAGAAAAGATCAATGTTTATCAAGATGTCAATAATTATTTTCCCTTTATATATCCAATTCACTATAGGTACAAAAAGAGCAAATGAGGATTGCTAGAGACATACACGAACAACAAAAGTTAGTACTTTAATGCAATTTATATTATCTATTGAATTTTACCATTTATGTTAAAAGTTTTTTATTTATCTCAATTATTTTTCACAAATTAGTATCACAAAGTCTATTCAATTCTTTAAAACTTAAAATATTATTAATATAAAATTTTTATTATTAGTCAAATTATTAAATAAAATTATAATTCGATATAAAATGAATCGAATTTGAATATTTGAAACTCCAAACGAATTGAATTTGAATTTAGATTAGAAATCCGTTTAATATTCAATTCGAATTCGGGTTCGAAAATTTTATAATGAATTGAATCTGAATCTAAGTGGATTCGAATGTATTCGATTCGATTAGCACCCCTAGTCTGGATGGAGGCCGTAGGGGTCTCTGTTTCGCGTGAAATTTGAATGACATAATATAGGGATATATTTATGAAAATCCACAAAAGAAATTTCGAAAAAAATATAAAAAAGGGGCGAAATTGTGCGGGGGGAGCCTTTGGAAAAATAAAACCATGTATATTCATCCCTATATCCCTCTTATATGCTATTCGAATTTCGTCAGAAACAGAGACTCCTATGGCCTCCATCCAGGCGTTATTTTTTTAACGGTCGCATGATTTTTTAAATCAACCATGTCTGGACGGTGGCCATAGGAGTCTCTGTTTCTGACGAAATTCGAATGACATGTAGGAGGGATATAGGGATGAATATACATGACGATATTTTTCAAAAAAAATAAAAAATTTCACAAAAAATGTGTCGGGGCATCCCCATTGACCCCATATATATAGGTTAAAATAGGGCTGCCTCCATGGGGGGAAGCTAACTTGGCTCCCCCCGCGCCATTTCATCGACTTTTTTATTCTTTTTTTGGAAAATTTCTTCCGTGGATTTTCATTAATATATCCATATATTGTGTCATTAAAATTTCACGTGAAACAGAGACTCCTACGGCATCTATCCAGAAGGATCGTTTTTTAGCAATTCTGTTATCGTTAAAAATGATTGTCTCGATGGAGGTCGTAGGAGTCTCTGTTTCGCCCGAAATTTTAATGACATAATATAGGGGATATAGCGATGAAAATCCACGGAAGAAATTTTCGAAAAAAATAAAAATCTGGGCGAAATAGGGCAGGGGGAGCGAAGTTAGCTCCCGCCAGGGGGCAGCCACATTGAACACACACACACACATAGGATTTAATGAGACTGCCCCCTGGGGGCCTGCCCCCTTATTTCAGCATTTTTTTTTTCAAAAAATATCGTCATGTATATCCATCCCTATATGCCTCCTATATGTCATTCGAATTTCGTCAGAAACAAAGACTCCTACGGCCTCCATCGAGATGGTGTTTATTTAAAAAACCCTGTTACCGTTAAAAATGACTGTCTGGAAGGAGGCCGTAGGAGTCTTTGTTTCTGTCCGCCGCCGCTTGCTCGAAGACCCTCCTCCCCTGCTCGACCCCTTGCTGTCGCATCCACTGCAACCCCCCCCGATTCCAACACCTTCCTCTGCGGAACAACCCCCGTCCCGCTAGTTCCCGATCGGAAGCCTCCCTCGATTCTGCCGCCTTCCCCTGCGGAAGCCCCCCCCCCCCCCCCCACACACACCGCAAAGCCCCCCCCCCTCCAATGCCTTCATGCGTGCATATATTTATAGTTAATTCACGACCACGGTTCTGTTATACTAGCTTATATTGAGACGTAAAGCTAGCAAAGAACCCCCGACCCCCGCAAACCTCCTCCAGTCAACCCCCCTCGACTGTGCAGTGGGAGGGGAGGGTGCTATTAGTTTTCTTGGTTAATTCTAGCCATCCGATTATGGATTGGTTAAATTAACTCATTTCTAACTCAAGGAAGTTAACTCTAGATGTGTCAATTTAACGGCAGGGTTTGTGGGATAAGATGGAGCAAGTTTACGGGTGTGAGGGAGGAATTACGATGTTTCAAATGTCGTAGAGGTCATTGACAATATCTGCCGGCTAAAAATCCTTTTAATATTTCTTTGCCTTTGTTTTTCCCCTCTACAAAAGGTTTGGTTTTTCCACATAAGTTTGTGTCTTGTCTATGTGATTTGCTTGTTGATTGACCGTGTGCTTGGATCTTTACTCTTACAGGCAAATTATTTCCCACTAAGGTCATGTTAGTTTGAAGAATATGCATTAGAATAGGGGATTAATTCCCGCGCAATTCCCAATAGTACATCTATTTCCATCCATGTCACATTATTTAAAAGTATTCCACCCGTATTCCTATAGTTATTCCAGTTACCTACTTTTATTCCACCTTATTCTCCATATTCCTATTTTTCCCGCCGAACATAGAATATATACTTATTCTCCTCATTTATGTTTATTCTTGAGCCGAACGCCTTTAAAAGAAATGGAGGAGCGCCTTTAAAAGAAATGGAAGAGTAAGTTTACACTCAATTCTGCTTATTTTTGGGTTTGTGTACTTGATTTCATTCGTTTATTTTCTTCTACATTATTTTTATTCAAGAACAATACTTCGTTTAAGTTTAGACGTTTTCAGATCGCTCTATCGAAATGCTAAGATATATTAGAATTGCTAATGCTGACATCCCCCGCTCCCCATCCTAATAGGCTAATATCAAGCCTACTAAAGCAGGAGTTAGTGGTGTGGATGCCGCAACTTCTACTTTCGAATTTTGCTGCCACTTTATCTCTTCCCTAAAATATAACAAGCTTCAAAAAATTCGTCCAAGAATGACATGACTTGGCTCTCAATATTTAGTATGAAATATCGCCGTTATTATGAGTAGTACATTTCAACCAATTAAACTATAAGCTCCTAACGGTAATTACATGCAGTTCGAGTGCTTCGAGAAGAGCTGACTCCTCTCCGGGAGTCCCGCATTTACAGTGGAAGTCTTGACCATGCACAAATCACCCCATAAAATCACGTAATTTCACACCGATCAGAAGCTTCTTAGCACAAGAAAAAGAGTGACTACGCTGCTGATGCTTCTCAGAACGTTACTCTGAAGGAATCAGCCATTACATAGAACTCCTTCCCGTGCTCAGGCCATGCCGACTCAGGTGCCTGTGCGTTCAAGGTGAACAACCTCCCCTTCCTTGCGCTGCACACTGCCACATTGCGCCGCCGGAACGCCACACTCTCCACCGTAAACTCCAGCTCATAGTAGCTCTGGTCACCCGTTGCTTCCTGCCTCACCTTCGATGCGAGGAGTGTTGCCTTCACGTCCGGTGCTCCAGGCCTCGACCCTGTGATAGCCTTCACCACCGCCTCGCCCACCTGTGTAGGTCCACCGAAGGCCTCAATTCTGCGAGAGGAGAACAAAAGTGAGGAGAATCATTTCGTTGAACAGGTAGATTGTGTTCGAGAGGGATCAGTGGGTGAGTACGAGAAGTCAGGGGGCACAGGAGAGACGATGACGCTGACATTGAGCTCGCCGGTGGATCCTGGAGGGCCGAAGGCAACAACAGGCTCGCTTACGCTGCGAGGACGTGGCTTGCGCACGTCGCCCAACGGCGGGGGGTCGAGTTGCCTTTGGGACTCCTCTCTTCCCAGTGCTCTATAGAGGAGGGTCTGATCTCCTACCCAGTTGGCGGGATACATGAATTCTAGAAAACATAAAATTTATGTAAGAACGAAGCCAGCATTCTTTTTTTTCATGAAAATGCTAGTAAAAACCTTGCATAATAAAATTTATGTAAGAGCCAGCATTCTTTTTTTCATGAAAATGCTAATAAAAACCTTGTATATATAATTATAATGTAACACTCCAACCCCAAACATAGTGCCATACCTAAAACTCACGAAGTGTGGGTATGGTTATAAGTAATGGGGACTATTACTTGACAACTTGGGCTTAAGCATTTTGGGTGGTTGTCAACGGGTCCATTTGAGCCCGTACCCAACAAGTTGTCAGAGTCAGTTTTCCTCAATAACGGACCGGGGACCTAAGCCCAGGACGTTACATATAATATACTTTTGATGTTCGCTTCTTTATTTGAAAGTGTTAGGAAATTACTTTTTTATTGAGAGTGTTAGAAAAAACACAGTAACGGAACCATGAGGTAGCGAAGGGGATCCGTCAGATGGGGAATGGACGCTCCTTATATGGGATAGTGGCCCCTGTCAAGGGCGTCCATTCCGCATCTGACGGATCTCCTGCGCCACAGCAGGCGTCCTCTACAGCATACGATCCATTCTGTCCATAGGGATGGGACGATCCTCATAGGGGCCAACTCCGATCACCATCGGATGGAGATGTTGGTGACCTAAACCCAAATACGTGTTACGTCGAGGGTAAACATGGTAATTTTACAATAAAACAAACTCCACATAGGCAGTATATCATGTAAAAATAACATTTTGTATGATATATACATAATCAAATCCTATCCGTAAGGTTTATGTCGTCATATTGGTAAAATTTTCGATAATCTCGGCCAAAGTACTGTGGTAGTGAGATTCAGGACTCAAAATGCAACATTTGCAATCAGGATCCATACGACATTTAACGTAAACTTCTAAACTTTTATGTAATTTACCCTAAATAAACTAATGTTTGCGGAGGTGTACAGGTGACAGGATAGACCACGGGGATACTTTGCAACGTCAGTGCGAAAATTTCTCCCTTACAAAAAAAAGGATAAGAAGACGGGGGAGATAGAGATGGAGAGACCGTTACCGAAACCATTGGCAGTGTCGAGGCAGCGAGTGTAGCCCTGGATGGGGTAGAGGGCATCGAGCTTAAGCCCGCGGCCGATCTCGGGAGAGAGCCCAAGGAGGAAGCTCGTCAGACCGGCGAAATTGGCGCCCACCGCCACGAAGGAAGCGGCACCGACGCCCACGGCGAGCCTCCTGCGGAACAGGGCAGCGAGAGGGGCGAACTCCTCCCCCGGCGGCCTTGGCACGTCGCCCGACGAGGAGGCCCGGACGCGACATCGAGGTGCCGCGGCTGGTGACCGATGTCTCTGCCTTCGTGTTACGATGAGGGGCGCGCTAGCGGTTGCCGCGGTGCTTGTCAGTGTTGTCATGTGGGTGGGGCGCTCACTTTCTGAGAGGAAAACGAGGAGGGAGAGAATGGATAGAGATTTTTCTTTTCTTTTTGGCGTCCATTGCATCTGCACCCCTTCGAAATGTCGTAATTACGTTGTTTTTTATCACTTATGCCCTTCTGAACTATTGTAATATCATATACATCTTTCTCTTTTTTGGAATATCAGCTGTTCCTCTATTTCTCACAAAATCTTCAATTGTATGCTTTTATTGATTAATTTTTGTAGAAAGTCAAAGGTACAAATTATATTCCAAAAAAGGGTATAACTGTTATTACAAATGTTAAGAAGGGCATGGTAATAAAACTAATTATGTTCGGACAAACATTGAGTTTTACTCATTCGTCCCTAACGTTAGATCTGGAACTGTTGGATATGATCAGTTTCAATAAAACTTTCCTGATTAATGCATCAAATTGCAGATATTAAGGTCAAATGCATGGGATGAAATGAAAATTTCTAAAAATCCTATTGTTCTTGGATGCCTAAAATTCTTTAAATATGACTGCTTTACGGCGAAAGCTAAAGAAAGCTCGATGATTTTAATGCCGAAGGTAAGGAGTACGTCTTTAGAGGTATTCCCTCCAAAGCAAGGGTAAATTTATTTTCAGTGGAAGGTATCTAAGTATAACTAAAACATTGCATAACTTTCCTTGAAAAACCTTAAGCTTTTAATAACCAAGAGCAAGTAAGAGGACATGAAGAGGATTAATTACCTTTCACAATTATAATCAACATAAAAGAAATCACCCAACACTATTTATCGGAAGACTTTTTGGCTCTTAATGGTGACTTTTTTGGCTCTTAATGGTGACTCTAGGCATGTTTGGTAACAATATTGGATTGGGTTGGAGTAAGCTCCTGTGAATAATAGCTGTTTAGATGGTTAGGATGGTCGGAATGATAAATATCTGGTGATGTGACATTGATTATGTATTATATTATTTCTTAAATGATTAAAATATATTTATTTGTGTTAATTTTTTTATTTGAATGTAGTTAAAAAATATTATAATAAAGAAATTGTACGGTCCATATGACTAATCCAACCCAGGAATACAGAGATAGAGCGGAGGGTATACTAAGTTACCCCGGGGTAACCTAGCAACCAAACGATCTCTAAAGATTACTTACTAGAAGACTTTTTGACCCTTGATGATGAAACTCTAAAGATCAAATAATTGACTGTATATGAGAAAGTGTAAAAACCCATATAAACTTTGTATTGGAATTATAAACTTTAAATAATTCAACCCGGAGATAAAAAAAACGCCTTAGAAGATGTTGATAAGACACAAACAAGTTGTGGTTAATTAAATCAATTGACCCTATGTGAACCTTTGAATTTAATTCATAAAACAAATGAACATTTTTAACCAGAACAAAAACCATGTTTATAAATAAAATCAATTCTCGCTAATAAATAGTAATGAAAAATGCAAATACTGGTAGGTCGCATAAGGCTATGATCATGAAGAAGAAATGACTGTGATAAGGCATATGCTCCTGTTATAAAAAATCGATTACATAATAATGTTATTTGCTTCTATATCATACGTGAAAATAAATCTATATACCAAACGAATATAAAAGGCATTCCTTGTGTATGTATACGAGATGCAGTATTACATGCAAATTAAGTAACTACCATGCTTCTTTAATCAAGAAAAAACAGATTATGAATCTATATGAAAAAGTTTTTTTGTGATAAAGACTGCACGAACGACTTGATACAAATGATTAAATAATTTTGCAGATACTTCAAAATTGCAATGGAAAAGCACGTAAATCTTCAATCCTAAACCCTAATACTTGTCTAATTTCAAATCCATTGACTTAAAATTGATATTTTTGCGTTGCAAAGTAAGTATACAATTGCCAGATATATTCATTGAAAAGTCGTATCGATGACACGATGCTTACCCAAACATGGATGGATCTTGTTGAAAGTGGAAATCATCCTCTCTATTGAAGAGAAATAAGCGGATCTCTCTTCCATTTAGCTGCAACTAGAACGAGTTTGTTATTTACAACATGCTTTTGTGCGAAATTTCGATGTAGAGCTAAAGAGGCATACATAATAATGTTTAATATTGTAACGTTCCGGGCTTAGGTCCTCGATCCGTTATCGAAGAAAATTGACACTGACAACTTATTGGGTTCGGGCCCAAATTGACCCGTTGACAACCACCAAAATGCTTAAGCTCAAGTTGTCAAGTAGTAATCACACCACTTATAACCCAATCTCACACTTTGTGAGTTTTAGATGTGGGACTATCTTTCGAGGTATGGGTGTTACAACATCTCCAACTTATATTCGCAACATCCTCATTGCGACATGGCACATCACTTATTCCCAGTGGCAGTGACGGCTTCACGCTCTGGGTAGCCATTTCCTCCTACCTCTTTGTAGGGGTGGCTCCACCTCTCGGGTAGTCCTTTCCACTATTAGAGGAAAATCGGCTCTGATACCATTTGTAACGTTCCGGACGTAGGTCCCCGGTCTGTTATCGATGAAAACTGACCCTGGCAACTTATTGGGTTCGGGCCCAAATGGATCCGTTGGCAACCACCAAAATGTTTAAGCCCAAGTTGTCAAGTAGTATTCCCCACCACTTATAACCCACTCTCACACTTTGTGAGTTTTAGATGTGGGACTATCTTTCGGGGTATGGGTGGTACAACGCGTCCTCGTTGTTTTACCACCTATACCTCTCAAGTTAATTAGTTAATATGTAATCCTAATTATTCTTACAAGTTCGGATGGAGAAGTATGTTGTGTAACTAAAAAGGTATTTGTTCCTACATGGCACAAGTCAATAGGTTCGTCAGAAGACATGTCCACATCATCATGAATTAATTCATGTTGGGTATTTAATATGAGCACGTTACACTGGTATACTACCTTTATGATTGTATGGTATAACCAATATTAGGATAGCAATAAGATCCAATGTTAATTTTGTAAATACAATATATGTTTCTAAATAGGCATTACACAATAATGTTAGCCAATAGAGACTATAATGCGTGAGACAATAAGTGGTGTCTATTTGCCATATCAATATGTCCTAAGTTGTATGTTATATATTATTCTGAACATGGACAAATTGGTGGGTATATGCATGAGATATTATCATAACACCTATTATGCATGCCAATTCCTTATATCGTATCCGACTCTTTAATACAACACGTGACCTATGCGTACTGTAGTTAACCCCATATGGAAGTAAATTATCTATTTGTATATAATCTAGCACTTGGTATGCATTCCAATCCCCTGTTGATTTCATGATGTATATTGTATAAATATAGTATAAGTTATGTGTCATGTTTCTTCACATATGACAAATATAATGTAACATCATACCTTAGAATCATATGCATGTACCGTCACTCACACGTTGTTATGTACGATAACAGAGCTACAAAGTTACCATCAATGAGTTGATACTGTCAAATTACCGGATAACTATGTATGTAATAAATAAATGTTCGATCTTATACAATTGATAAAGAATAATGTTATGCATATCACATTCCATAGTGATCAGTGATTAGTGGAACTATCAAGTCAGAAAAGTTGACAGTTTATATTTGAATTGACATGTTTACATGAGTCACTATTGTATGAAAAAGGAAAATGTATTTAAAGAATTAAATTTCCTAAACATGATAATGGCACTTAATTGGTAAGCGGAGCTAAGTGCTACACTTAGGGTGGGAGCCACCTCTAGAGTCCGTTTATCGAAGGCCTAAAGGGCAACACCTTCCAGGGGTGTCGGGTTCAGTGGAACCTAGTGAAAAGTCCACCTATTGATTCAGCGTTGATGTCATCATGTTCTATGTAATGATTGAGTGACCGCTTGTGCCAGCGGTAAAGTCACCAAAGCTGCCCAATAAATTATGAGATAAGACAAATCCGTAATGGATAAGCTAAGTTCTTACGATGAAGTCAAGTGCTTATTTGAAAGTTAAGTGCATACTTGCATTCATGTGAAATGTTAAGTGAATATGTGCAATTATGTGCAATTATGTGAACTGCTAAGTGTATATGTGCAATTACGTGGAATGTTTAGGTATATATGCAATTATGTTATTGTTGTGAACACATGTGCAAATATGGAAAATCTTAGTCATATATGGAAGTATGGTATGAGATGCACACATATAAAAATAACATCCTTTGTATGCATAATTATGTTTATGAGTGATCCATATGATGCTATTGTATGGCAACCGTCAAATATTATATTCCTTATCATAAGAGTATTTTGGAATGAATATGCCACGACACTACTTCTGTGTATGATATGTTCTATGAAAAAAATATATAATTATGATGATGAAAATGAGAACAAAGCAAATCTCATTGTTAAGATAAAATAAGAGCTTATATGTGATTAATTATAACAATATGTGTATAGATGTAACACATAATTTCATATATGTAATCATCTTTATGTAATTATTGATATGGTAAATTTGACAAGAGAAAAATAGTGAAATTCATGCATACTATGGTATGATTAAGATCATATTCAAGGACTGTATCCATGAATAATGCATGTTATGAACATTATCCCAGGTTGGGGAATATTGAAGATTTATAAAGATCCATTGTGGAAAATATTTATCCAGCTAATTATCTATGCATGGAGTTATTTGTAATAGCGTAAGGAGACTTGATTTTTCGCTAGCTAGTTTGACCATATCTCGACACATACTGAGCGTGCGAAGCAAGCACTTTCCGGACCCCGACATATATAGCTAAGGTCCAATGTGGTACCCCCTCAACCGAGGTAGCAGACTATATGAGGTTTCGGAACACGCATCCCTAACTCCAATCTGAGAACTGTTGCGAAACGAGAAGTTTTTTCTGATTATTCGCGATTTTGGAAATAGAGTCTCCACGTCGAAAAGCAGAAGATGCCCCCCAAATTTAGAATTTGTGTGCATTTTTGAATAATGAAGGCCAATCAAATCCGCTTTGCAACACACACCTACAACGCCTCCCCTTTCCGGGGAGTCGATGACTATTCATAGCTACTACCTTGACACCAAAGAAGAATTCGACCCAATACTTTATTTCTGTCCTAGTTGATCCTGATTCGACACTCATACCATATATTTTTGTGTTTTTATTGCAGGTCTATGTAAGGACAAATTTAAAGGGCAATTCGAGACTTGTTGCGAAGTTTAAAGGAAGGATATCATTGTGCCCACTGGAATAAAGGATCCTGGATATGTATTAAGGATGTATACCTTCATGGATAAGGAAAGTTAAGATGGTTCCTATATGTTATTTGCGATATCATTAATGTTCGAGAGTAACACTCGTATTCAACGTGGCATTCATTATGTTTCCGTTGGTCACCGAGGATCCAGGCTGTTACAGGTGACCCATACCCTCAAATATAGTACGACATCTAAAACTCACGAAGTGTCGGTGTGGTTTATAAGTGATTGGGATTACTACTTGACAACCTGGGCCTAAGCATTTTGGGAGGTTGTTAACGGGTCCATCTGGGCCCGAGCTCAACAAGTTGTCCGGGTCAGTTTTCCTCGACAACGGACCGGGGACCTAAGCCCGGGACATTACAAATGGTATCAGAGCCAATTTCCCTCTGATTGTGGAAAGGGCTACCCGAGAGGTGGAGACATCCCTACAAAGAGATATGAGGAAATTGCTACCCGGAGCGTGCAACCGCCACTATCACTGGGAATAAGTGATGGCCATGTCGCAACGAGGACGCTGCGAATATAAGTGGGGGAGGTTGTAACATCCATACCCCCAAATATAGTATCACATCTAAAACCCACAAAGTGTGGGTGTGGTTTATAAGTGATTGGGATTACTACTTGACAACTTCGGCTTAAGCATTTTGGGAAGTTATCAACGGGTCCATCTGAGCCCGAGCCCAAGAAGTTGTCCGAGCAAGTTTTCCTCGATAACGGACCGAGGACCTAAACTCAGGACGTTACAAATATAATCCTTAGACATTTAAAAGATATTCACAAATCAACACAATGTCGCATCAAAGGCTAACATTACTATAATTTTGCATACATCGATGTTTATTATAGGGAGCTGCAAAAATTGGAAGAGCACGAGGAGGAAGTGTCAGTTCCTTCTGATGCTACGCGTAAACAAAAGATGGTTTAGAAAAAAATCCTTGCTTGATTGTTTTCTTCGACTTTTCAGATGTTGATTTTTGCAATCTTTTTAGTAAAAATTTAACGAGTATGATTAATCACGAGTGTCGCAAATCTCTTTAAACCCACATACATCTATAATCTTAAATGAACAAAATCATCATGTTTTATCCTCTATTTTTATATTCATCTAACATCGGAAAATCACTATTTTTCTGAATCATGAGATGAATATGGTTAGAAATCCCCGGACATTCTATCATACTTCTTGTTGCTCAGCTTATCAACTAACGAATGAATAACGTAATCATATCATGAATATCACCTCGAGAGATCTTGTATAAAATACAAGGGTTCAACCTTGATATATTGAGTTTATCTCCATTAGTTAATGCTTGCACAATGCACACACTTATATAATACTTTTGATAGTCTTCCATTGGATGTCCTCTCATTTTAGCAACATGAAATACTCTTCTGATTTAATCTGCATTTTACGGTACTTGAAAACCATGCCATCCTTTTCAATATTGCTTTGTTTTCTTTCTACAAAGACAACAAATATTATAATTTTACACTGATACAATAATAGAAAGCTCCTATACTTATTCTTATCATGTTTCTTTTCGCCGAATTCTAAATTTTCACGTTGTGCCTAACACACAACATATACATTTTATTCCTCCTTTTTAATCTCACATGATCCTCTTTGCTGTGAAACCTCTCTACCTTCCCTTTCACTCTCGCTTACACCATTTGCCTAACAGCAACTACGATAAATGAGCGCCTTTAATTCATAAGTTGTTACTGTCAGTTCGAGAAAAATAACTCCAATGTGATAAATACTACATTATAGTCTGCTTCAAGATTTACTTATAAAAAAATGATCACATGCAATTAAAATATCGTATAACATTAGTAAAATAATAAAGAGATTTTTACCCAGCTATAATCTTTGCCAATTACCTCTGCGATCTTCGAAACAACCTAATCCTCTCTCTACCCCGTAAACTTGCTAACTCTTACCCCACGGATCCGGTGGTTAACCCCCATCCATTTGTCCGTTAAATGTAACCATTATGTTAAAAGAGGTGCATATTACCCTCCTTGTTTAACAAATTACAAAAGATGCCATCCCCCCTTCCACCTTCCCTGCGTCGCCCCCGGCCTCGCTCGCGCCATCCTCGACCTCCCCTGCACTGTCGTCGCCTGCACCTCCTTCAGGCCGCCGTCGACCCGCACCTCCTTCAGGCGCTGCACCTCCTCCTCCCCTCCCCGACCTCCTCCTACGTCCATCTGCGTGGCGCCCACCTCCCCGACCTCCTCCAGGCCGCCTCCTCCTCCCTCCTCGACCTCCTCCAGACCACCGCTCGCCTCCCTAACCTCAGCCTCCTTCCCTGCCCGACCTCCTCCAGGTCGTCGCCCACCTCCACGACCTCCTCCAAGCCGCCTCCTCCTCCCCTCCCCGACCTCCTCCAGGCTGTTGTCCACTTCCCCGACCTCCTCCAGACCGCCTCCTCCTCCCCTCCCCGACCTCCTCCAGGCCGTCTCCAACCTCCCCAACCTCCGCCTCCTCTCCTCCCCGACCTCCTCCAGACCACAACCACCTACCCAATCTTGCTCCGCCTCTAACCGCCTCCTCCAAGCCGTTCGCCTACCCCGCTGGATTTCCACCGTTGGATGATCTTTTGGAAAGAACATGGATGCATCATATCCACCGTTGGATTTCCGTTGGGTAGATTAACTCAAGGCTAACTCAAGCAATTGACTCAAATAAAGTTAAAACTGATGGCATGATTTGTGGGGGTAAGATGGAATAAGTTTACGGAATTGAGGAAGGAATTAAGTTGTTTCAAAGATCGTGAAGATAATTGGCAAAAATTATAGGTCTACCGTTTAAAAATTCCAATAATAAGTAATTTGTAAAGAATAGTTTTTTCAGAAATAAACGCTGACATCACTGTCCTCTGCTTCCCTTTGCGAAACAAATTAAGCACATACCGGCGCGCAGCAAAGAGAGCAAGACGACAGAACCCGAGATGGGTTTCCTTTTCCTCCGCCGCAGCGCCGCTTCCAGGACCCTCGGAGGTCGCCTCTTCCCTCTATCCCTCCTCGCGGAGCATCTCAACCACTCGAGAACGACCAAGAGATGGCACGGAGACCATCACCACCATCACCACCACCACCATCTGGGAGAGGCCGGCGAGGGTGTTTTCAAGCTCGGCCTCGCTGCCGACGTCGCCCTCGCAGCGGGGAAGGCACTCACGGGATACCTCTCCGGTAGCACTGCCATCGCAGCCGACGCCGCGCATTCTGTGTCTGACGTGGTGAGAAGTTATCGCTGGAAAGTAAACCCCAGCGCTAGAACGTGCCCTTTTCCTCCTCCTGTAATTTTAGATCGTTCTCTTTCATGCTCGGATTTTTCAGATTGAAAATTTTCCCCGGCACCGCAAGGGGCCAAAGTTATTGCCCCCAAGCTTCTATTAAGGATAGCTGCCATCACACCAAAGTTATTGCCCCCCCACACCGCATCCATCACGGTATTTTTTTTAATGTACCGTAGGCTTTGTCTTAAGGATAGCTGCCTTTTGTGGAGGCCACTCTTGCCCAATATCAAGCCCGCCAGAAGCTCCAACTCGCTAAGCTCGAGGCCACCGCATACCGTGGAGGCGGCTTATGATGTTAGCCTCCTCTACAAAAGATGGCTTAATGCATAAAATCAAAACTGGCAACCTGTCTGAAAGGTGGCTCCCCGCGGCACAGAACCAAAACCGGCAACATGCTGGTGGTTCTGTCCACTGGAGTTGGTACCTATTCAAACAACACAACTATGAGGAATCCACAATCAAATTCAATTCACAAATCATCCATAAAGAGGTAAAATCCCAAAACACACATAAAGGGAAAAGTCATATATTAATATTACAAAAGATCATTGTTTTTTGGCCACATGTATGCGATAAAATACTATTAATGTCTTCCTTTCTACGGTTTGTACTGTAGCTTTATTCGGGGATTCATTGAAGGCTGCACATTTGGTGACCTCTCGAATGCAGTAAGCTGGCTTGACTCATCTATCTGTTTGATCTATTGACCACTTAAATCCAAAGGGGGTATGGGAGAACACGACTCGATGTCCCTACATCCGCAACCAACCTCTCATTTCACGATGCGGGCGGTGTGGTAAGAAGGCTGGAAGGATATGCTTCCAGGATTGGAGTCGTAAACTCCAATCCGAGCTGAGGTACATGGGTATCGTCCTGAACATCTTCATGGTTAGGAGTCCTTCGCCCCCTAGACGTAGCACTCCACCACACCCTCGACCACGAGACTATCTTTGTGTTGCAGCTTCAGGGGAAACATTCTCCTCATCCTCATCCTCGTGTAGTCCATCTCTAAATTGACGTTGTATGGCATCGTGTAAATTGACGCATGTTTCCAAGGCCACTTCCCTCATACTGTAGATGTCGTCACAATCTGCACGTCGAACTATCTCCTGAAAGCGGACACATGTATGAATCGAATTTATTAGTCAATTGTCACATATGAAAGTTAACATAATCCACACAATTTAAAACGTACAACATAGTCCAACATGCAACCATATCGTCCCATAAACCGTCGCGTAATCTGTTGGTACCATGGAAGATAGTTTTCAGTGACATCAGGTGCTCCCACAAGGATGAGCACCATTGGTACAATGTAATCCCCACGAATGTTCCATAGTCGCACGTACACCAAATGAAAATATACCCAGTCCACAGAAATCTTCCCTCACAGGTCAATGGAGTAAAGATGCGTTGAGATGTCGCAATGCATAAGAATCCCTTGGATTCTTCCAGACTGGCGCATGCCACTCTTTGCATTGTGCAACTCAACAACACATAAATGAACAAGGGTAATCTAGTAATATGTAAATAATGTACCTCCAAACAATATGGTGGATGCCAAGGTTTAGAAATGCGGTATGCGGTATTCTTTCGGTCATGCGGTCTAAAGCGAGTAAGCGGATATGCGGAGGAGTATACGGAAGTATATGCGGTTTATGCGGTTTATAATATTTTAATTTAAAATATTATAAAATAAATAATAAAATGTGATTATACAAAAAAAGTTGATGATCTAACAAAATCAAAAATTTCAAATAAGATAATATAATCAATAAGATATATAAACGTGATATTATAAATTGATTATTTTTAGTGTGTATTTTGAATTTAGTGCATATATATACATATATAAATTTAGATTCAAAAGGGAACACACGAATTCTATAAGAAAACCTTTGATGTATATATAGATCTTATAGATAACAAAAGCTAAAGAGTAATCATAAGTATACAAATCATACACCTAAAATTATACGCATATATGCATCTCCAAGGTACAAAATATGTTGACACAAAATATAGGAAAAAAATGTATTTGCATACAAAATTTATTAGAAGCACAAAAATGTAAAGTACCAGACTGTTAATTAATTATTTCATGTTTTATTTGAAGAATTAAATAAATTTCATTAGATAGAAAATTCGAAAAGCAGTAAACAATTCACTAACAAGTGTTGAGAACAATGAGAAAAAATGGATATGAGAAAAAATACCCTAGATTATATTCCCAAATGCATCATATACGAGAATAATGAAAAGATGCATCAATGTAAATGATGATATAAGAGTTGCTCGGGAAAAAGAATCCTATCAGATATGCGGCCGCATATGCGGACCGCATATGCGTTTTGACCGCATATTGCCGCATATGGCATATGCGCTACGGTCAAGTGACCGAATACGCATATGCGGCCGCATATGCAGCCGCATGGACCGCATTTCCGAACACTGGTGGATGCTGATTCACCACATATGGCGCGTAGGACGTACATATCACATGTAATTATATTTACAATGTTAGTGGTTAGACAAAGAGATTTAAAAAACCGTGCTTCGTTAGCTGATCGAGCCTCTACAAGTGAAGGACATCCATGTAGGGTCACATCACATGCGTCGACTCTGTCGTACCATCGAATTATGCATGCCATTTTCCCCTAATGGACTACCTCACTAGATGGGGTGTTGGTGGACGATGGGCGCGATGCGAGGGAATCACTCCCAAGCCCACAATTGTAAAAGTATGAGGGGACCGCTAATCTCAACCACCTTGACCCTAGATGTGTCTCACAACCAGTGCAGTAATAAGGTGCCTGTCCAAAGATATAAAGTCCTATTGTATGATCCCCAAAAAACCTGCCACACACACACACACGGAACCATGCACTTGTCCAAGAGTACGTGGCGTAGAGTGCTCCCTTTTCTCCTACACCTAGGCCACATGGTGACCTGAAGTAAAATGGAGCAATTAATAGCACATCATAAATTAATAATTAAAGAATGCTTATATGAACAATATTACATCTCTTGTCCAAACTATCCACGAATGGTGCTTATACTGGAGGCATAGAATGGATCAATCAGCTGCTGTCAAATCGAAAATTCTATAACAAATTAAAGGAATTTATGGAATTCTTTATAATGAAATAAAGAATTACTCGTACTAGTTCTATTCGGACATTTTCTCCTATTATGACCACTTCCACCATAGTTGCCACACTTATTCGGGGTGCCTCTCCCATGTCTATTATTTCTTCTATTATAACCTTCCACCCTGTATGTTTCGCATTGGGATTGTACTGGGTCCTCTCTCATGTCCATCTCGTTATGTATCCGTGTTGGCTTCGGTTGGCCCATCGGCCTTACCATGCTTGGATCAGAAATAACTAGTGTATATTCGAACCAGTGCCACTTATCCTTATCTCTAATTGGGTAGAACAAACCTTTGTATATGTTATATTATGCTTGCCATGTATACTAAGGACCCATATATTCCTCGAAATCAGTGTTCAAATGAGATAATACCGCACAAGCATGTTAGCACAGAATTCTATGAATCTGTCACTTCTGACAACCGCTAATTAACACTGTGTGTTTCTTCCTACCTTTCAGTCCAAACCATGTTATGCATTGTCTAGTGATGACCTTGTACATGTGTAACAGGGCACCTTGTATGTGAAAGCAACAATGCCCATTGCTTCTGTCCATCTATCACTTGAACATGTCATGTGTATACTTAGTGAACTTGTCACCTCGAGAAATGCAATTGTGAATTTCTTCATATTGGTCACATTAATAACTAATGCAATTGTAATAAGTCTTCAACACCAATGTCACAACAGGCAAACTCCCTGATTTCTTAAGAACAATATTGTAGCTTTTAGAGAAGTTGGTTGTGGTGTACCTAAACCTGTAACGACAATCGAATGCAATTGTCCACTATTCTTTGGGGCAATCATGGGTGTCAAACTATTTTGCTGCATTTTCATCACTCTTTAAGCTTGTCCATATAGGTTTCCCACTTCGATTGTAAATAGACTTTTCCTGCACTCATTACCATCCTCTTCAACATTTGATTTCTGTAAGCATCATTGAAATTGATGGGTGCCAATGCATGTGTGGTTGTTGAAATTGTACCTCGAAGTAACGAATGGACGCATGAACACTAGGGGCATAGTCTAATAACATACATATGAGTCCAAGAAGACCACAGAATACATGCAAGCATACCCTCTCCATAAGCCAAGGGCCCAAGACTTACTAGCTGCATCCTACTCGCTAATGAAAGAAAATGTCAACGTTAGGTTCTGGTTAGAAGCATCACTTGAGCAAGAAATTAGAATCTTCTGTTTGTATCTTCCGCATATGTATGTACCATCCACACTAATGATGGGTCTGCAATGTCTAAAAGCCGCAATGCATGGTCTTAATGCCCAGAAGGCCCTCTCGAACATCTCTATACCATCCACTGGGATTGTCTTGATATATGTAATTGATATTGGAATAGACACTTCAAAAGCTTTGAAGAGATAGGAAAGTTCGTTATAAGATTTTTTCTAATCTCCATACTTCATTTCTATTTCCTTCCTCTTTGCATCCCAAACACTTCTTCAACTAACTCGGAAACCAAAGTCATCATGATTCAATGTTATCTTATTAAGAAATTTGAGTGCCTTGAAGTTATAATCTAGCTGTCGATGGTTTTGATTGACTGCTCGATTCAAGCAGTTGTGAGGTTTGTTAACCATTGAGATGACAATCTGTCCATCATTTGGTCGACGATGGCCACACAATCTCCACATGCAACCTTTGCCTCGTTCACTACATTGAACAATGAAGACCTTTTTGTCTGATTCCACCACTGTAAAGTTGTAATGCCTTTTTATGTGGAACACCTTCACGGAGTACACTAGGTCGGCTTTGCATTTAAAGAGCATGGCATTCTTCAGCTCATTAGTCAAACTGATCCTATCATCAAAGTTCATGCAATCTTCGCCATTTAGAATATATCCATCCCCTCCTCACATGTTTAAAAATGGTATGTCAGACACGATGTGTGTTCCCTGAATGATTCTATTCTACTTGATCATCATTTTCCATCTCGTCATCAGTACTCGATCAACCTATCAAGTTTCAGATCATCGTCCTTGGTAACAACAAATTGTCCGCCATGAGATGTATCCCGTGAGGATGTACAGATTCGGGCACCGACACCATGCTAGTAAATATCACGGGCTGATATGCATCGCCCATAACTTCAATATATTCCATAATCTCTCGAACACCATCATCATACTCAGTGTTTGCTGCATAAAATGTTCCTGCATCCTACGACATTCTATGAAATACCTATAATTCAACTCCGTTTGATACGCCCATTCTGAATACAGACTTGATTTTCTCAATTAAACCCGTGAATGTCAGTTCAGAACTAATCTTTTAGATTTCATCCGACTTCTAACATAGGTGACATCCTTACTTGATTTCAAGATACTCCCAAGTCCCAACGCAACATCCTTATTCGATTTCGAGATACTCCCACCGCAATGACAGAAGCAACGAACTTCTCGAGACATCCTAACAAATAACAATATATCAACATGCATTGCAATCATTGGATATGTAACTCATAATCAACAACAACAACAAAGCCTTTTCTCACAATTAAGTAGGGTCAGCTACATGGATTCTTCGCCTCCATTCATATCTATCTTGGGTCAATCCCGGGCTTATATCCAAAAAACTAAGATCCCTTCGTATAGTCTCTTTCCAATACTTCTTGGGCCGTCCTTGCCCTCTCTTAGCCGGCTCAACATCCCAACACTCGCATCTCCTAACCGGCGCATTCGTTGATCTTCTTTGCAAATGACCAAACCATCTTAAGTGGTTTTCTCGCATCTTATCCTCGATCAGAGGTACACCAACACATGTAACTCATAATATTGGAAAAAAATACATTACTTTGATCAAACAAAAAACAACTTTAATCTACCATATTGAGTACATAAGAAATCCTAAAACCCAAAAACCCACAAAAACAAAACAAAAAAATATTATTTACATCAAGAGGTATATTATTAGGGCATACTTGGCGTCGACTCGGGGATAGGGGCGGATGCGGGCAATGGTGGAGCTCTGGAGGACGCGAAGGAGATGCTCTGGAGGAGGCAACTGGGAGCTAAGGGGGCGTGGAGGAAGCTCCTTAATGAAAAGGAGAATATGCGTGTGCAGGGGCAAACATAGAATGTGGGTGGGAGGTTCTGGCAGGCTTGCTTGGTGTTTGATATTGGGCAAGAGCCGCCTCTACGAAAGATGACTATCCTCAAGACAAAGCCGCCTTTGGGAGAGGTACCTTGCTTACGATTCATAACAAAAAAAAGTTTGCCGACCTCCCAAGGGATATAACTTTGGCATCTTGTGGTACAAAGGAAAATTAGCCTTGGCAACATGTTGGATCGGACCCAGATGGACTTGTTAAACCATCCAAAATGCTTTAGCCAAGTTACCAAGTAATAATACTCGCCACCTATAACCAACTTTCGCACTTCGTGAATTTCCAGTGCGACATTATGTTGGAGTGTTATAATCCCCCCACTTGCATTCGCATCGTCATCGTTGTGACATGGTTATCACTTATTCCCGGTGATAGTGGAGGCTGCATGCATCATATAGTGTTTTCCTCATATCTCTTTGTATGGATGGTTCCACCTCTTCAAATGTCATTTTTTTCTGTCAAAAGGATTTTGCTCTGACGCCATGTGCAACGACTTGGGCTTAGGTTCTTAGGGCCATTATTGAGAAAAATTGTCTCTGACAACTTGTTGGGATCATTCTTGAAATGCCCCGCCTCGACAGGAGCGCATCTCAAGATCCATTATCAATATTACCCAACAACAATCATAAACAACCCGCATGATATACCATTTATACAAAATAAGGAAATAGGAAAAAAAATTCAAGTTTCTACTGATAACAAAAGTCCACATACGGATAACAATAAGTCATCAGAGTCTCTCTTTATTACATCATAAATACTCATAAAGGAAGGATAACAAAACTACTAAGAAACTAGTCCTCGACCTTAACAACGCCCTGCAGATGCACCACCAAAGATGTGAGCCTCTGTCTCCTGCTCTACACTCCCTGTTGGATTTCGAAAGAATGTAACTGTAGAGATAGTTTCTATTATTATTATATGTTTATGTACCGTGTTTTTATTTCTTTCTTCTATTTAGACATCCATGTAATTTACCCTTAAGGCTTCTCCCTATATAAGAGAGCCTAGGGTTTTCTTATTCATCATAACAAAGACTCCCTTTCGTCTAACATGGTATCAGAGCCACCCTAGGGCTCTTTTCCCTACCCCCCACCCGCCGCCCCCACCTTCTCTCCTCCATCCGGCGGCTTCCAGCCGCTATCAGCCCCATCAACTGCTGCCTGCGGCCCCACAAGCCGCTCTAGCCGCTGCCTGCGGCCCCACCAGCCGCCCGAGCGGCCCCACCAGCCCCTCCCAGCCGCCCCTGCGGCACCGCCGGGTGCCCTAGCAGCCCAGCCAGCCGCTGTCTGTCGCCCCAGCGGCAGCCAGCACACCCAGCAGCACCTCCTGCCGCTCCCACAGCCCCAGCGGCAACCCCATCAGCCGCAGTAGGGGTTCCGTGGCCTCCACCAGCACTTAGGCGTCGCTCTCGAGGCAGTTCAAGGGCTGTTTTGCTTCCTTGGAAGCGTGCCCTAGACCCTTCTTCCTCGGCTTTATGGATTTGAGTGCGTAAAGGTCTACACACGTACTCAAATCCGATGCAGTTGGTGTAGACATTCATCACATTGTCTATTCTCCCTTCGTCTTCTTCCAGCAGCAGTATGTCAGAATCGAAAGTCGATTTGCCCTCCACCGGCGCATTCAAAGGTCCGGCGCCGATAGTGAAGATGGACGGGTCTAACTATGAGTTATGGGCCATGCAGTTCATGAGCCTCATGAAATCAAACGGTAAGAAACACATTCTTACCGAGGATGAGCCTGCGGAGAAGACAGGGATCTATGCCTCATGGGAGGCCGATGATGCTTATGCAAAGGTATGGTTATCGGGTACGTTGACGATGGAGATAGCTAATGATGTCCTCCATCAGCCCACTGCTAAGGCGATGTGGGACATTCTTGCTGCTACATATTCGCAGGTGCGAAATGAGACAAAGATGTTGCGGGCCTTGCGGCTTCAGCATGACATCTTTACGATGAAGCAGGCCGACAGACCTCTCCACTCTCTATACACATCCCTAAGAGGGATGTTTGAGAAGCTCTACAGTACCATCCCTCTGACTGCTACTCCAGAGCAGCAGAAGACGTTCCGGAACGCCACCATGGTGGGTGTTCTACTTGCTGCCCTCGACCCTGAGTATGATGCTGCACGGTCACAGATCTTAGCAGATGCAGTCATTCCTCCAGTGGAGGATGTATACAGGAGGCTCAGCCGTATCCCAGTTTCCTCCAGCTCTTCTACTCCACCCCCATCTGCGATGGCAGCTTCGCGTGGGAGAGGTGGACCATCCTCTTGGCGTGGCCGTGGACGTGGCCGTGGCTCTCAGGGAAGAGGCGGTCGACCTAGTCAGACGTGCTCATATTGTCACAGACCTGGACACTCAGAGGAGACATGCTACTCAAAGCATGGGTTCCCAACATCAGCACGGGTTGCAGAGCATTCACAGTCTCCATTACCGTCTACTGCAGATCATAGATTTGACGAACTCGTGGCCCGTCTTCGTGATATTATGCCACAGTCTTCTGGTGATTCATCTGGTGGCTCTTCTGATATTGCTGCCACAGCCTCAGCCAGTTCTTCCGCCGCTGCCAGTTCCTCAGGTAGATCTTCAGCGATCATTCCTTCACGTGATATATCTGACTGGGCTATAGATTCCAGAGCTACACATCATCTGTGTCGAGATAGAGGTAGATTACAGGCCTACAGGGCTATTCCTCCAGGTCGCTCAGTGCAGATAGCAGATGGTTCCCATTCACCCCTTGTTGGTCAGGGGGAGGTTTCTTAACCTCCGCTATGCAGCTACAGAATGTTTTACATGCTCCTGAATTCTCACTGAATTTGCTGTCTATTAGTCAGATTACAAAGGATTTGAATTGTCGAGCTATATTTGACCCGTCTTCTCTCATTTTTCAGGACATACTCACGGGCAAGGTGATTGGCTATGGCTCTGAGCAGAACGGTCTATATCGGCTGGTCCGGGAATCTTATGCTGGCATATCCGCTCACTCTGCTGGTCCAGTCTCACCTTACATTTGGCATCTTCGTTTTGGTCACCTTCCACTCCAGAAAATGCGCCATCTTCTGCCCCAGATCTCCCCAAGTTCGTCGTTTCGTTGTGAAACTTGTCAGTTAGGAAAGCATCACAGGTCGAGCTTTCCAGGTTGTCAGAGTCGGAGCAGTAGCTCCCCTTTCGAGTTGTTACATATAGATATATGGGGTCCGAGTCGTGTTCCCGATCACCAGGGACACAGGTTCTATCTTGTGGTCGTAGATGATTTTTCTCGTGTCTCTTGGGTTTTTCTACTGAAGAATAAGTCTGAAGCAGGAGATGTTATTAAAAATTTGATTAATGAAGTGCAGAATGTTTTTTCTTCTTCAGTCAAATATGTTCGGACGGATAATGCCCTGGAATTCTGTACACGTTCTCTTTCTCAATTTCTGTCATTAAAGGGAATTATTCATCAAACCACCTGTGCATACACATCCCAACAAAATGGTGTGGCGGAAAGAAAGCATCGCCATCTCTTGGATATCACTCGTACCTTATTGATTCAAAGTTGTGCTCCTATTTCCTTCTGGGGGGATGCTGTTCTTACTGCATGCTATCTGGTCAATAGAATGCCCTCCTCTGTCCTTGGAGAGAAGATACCCATCTCTCTTATCTTTCCTGATAAAGAGCTCTTCTCACTGCCACCTCGTGTCTTTGGTGCTGTGGCGTTTGTTCATCGTCTGTCTCCTGGACTTGACAAGCTCTCTCCAAGAGCAGTCAAGTGCGTCTTCGTTGGGTATTCAAGGACCCAGAAGGGATACCGGTGTTATGATCCTACTACCAACAGGTACTTCGTTAGTGCGGATGTCACCTTCTTCGAGTCGGTCATGTTCTTCTCGCCAGCCGGGGACAGAATGGTACCATCCACCGCCGCTGATGATATTTTGGTTCCACTACCACCTACCTGTCTTACTCTTAACTCGTCTCCTGTGTCAGTTCCTTTGCCAGCACCGCCACCACCACCTCCACCTCCACCACCACCCATTCCTCGGAGAATCATATCACCATTTCCTAACCACTATACGCGTCGGTCAGGTCCCGCTCAGACAGCAGATCAGCCAATCACTGAGCCTCAGGTATGTTCAGATGATGTTTCTACTGACGGGTCATGTTCAGAACATATGCAGGATGACTCCTTACAGGTGGGCCCCCGATGATGATCTGGATGTTCCGATTGCTATTCGGAAACAGAGACGGCAGTGTGCATCCTATCCCTTTGCTTCACAGGTTTCCTTCCACCGACTCACAGGTGATTTCTAGAAGTTTGCTACTGCTTTATCTTCCGTGGACATACCACGGACATACCAGGAAGCCTTGAAGAGTGAATGCTGGAGACTGGCTATGGAAGAAGAAATGGGGGCCTTGCAGTCCCGTGGCACATGGTCTTTGGTCCCTGCACCTCCTGATGCATCCGTTGTAAGTTGCAAATGGGTCTTCACAGTCAAATACCATGCAGATGGCACATTGGATAGATACAAAGCACGTTTAGTCGCCCAGGGATTTACACAGACATATGGCGTTGATTACATGGATACATTCTCTCCAGTGGCGAGACACTCGACTCTGCGTATCCTCCTGTCTGTTGCAGTAGTCCGTGACTGGAGCATTTATCAGCTGGATGTCAAGAATGCATTTTTGTACGGGGACTTACAGGAGGAAGTCTACATGCAGCAGCCACCCGGGTTTACTGCTGAGGGGGAGACGCATATGGTATGTAGACTTCACAAGGCTATATATGGACTTAAACAGAGTCCACGAGTATGGTTCCAGAAACTGTCCAACCTAATTGAGCACCAGGGATTCAAGAGGTCCAATGCTGACCATTCGTTGTTTGTCCAGAAGTCCTCGGCAGGTACGGTTGTCATAATGGTCTATGTGGATGATATTCTTGTTACAGGAGATGATGTTCAGGGCATAGCAAGGGCGAAGGCATTCCTAGGTCGTCAGTTTGTTACAAAGGATCTTGGAACCCTAAGATATTTTCTAGGGTTGGAATTTGCTAGGAATGCACATGGTTTGGTGATGACACAACGGAAGTACATTACTGACTTCCTGGTTGAGACTGGTATGGATGGGTGCAAACCATCAAGCATCCCCATGGACCCCAGCATGAAGCTATATGATGATGATACTGACGAAGTGGATAAGAGGAGATATAGAGAGATGGTGGGAAAACTCCTCTACATTACTATAACCCGTCCAGACATTGCATTTGCAGTTAGCCGGGTGAGTCAGTTTATGGAGCAGCCCAGACAGGTTCACATGGATGCTATACACATGATACTGAGGTATCTGAAGTCTACTCCTGGATTAGGGCTACTATTCAGAAAGGGTGCAGACTTATCCATCTCAGCGTGTGCAGACGCAGATTATGCAGGATGCCCTAAGGATAGAAAATCAACCTCAGGGTTTGCAGTCTTTGTTGGAGGCTCTCTGGTTTCTTGGAAAAGCAAGAAACAAACGGTGGTGGCAAGATCCAGTGCGGAATCCGAATACAGGGCAATGGCCCAAGCCAGCACGGAAATGATGTGGGTTCGCTCTGTATTAGAAGATCTACATGTAGCAGTACCTCTACCTATGACGCTTCAGTGTGACAATCAGGCAGCATTGTTCATTGCCAACAATCCAGCTTTTCATGAGAGGACCAAGCACATTGAAGTTGACTGTCATTACACTAGGGACCTGATCCAGAGAGGATTGATATCCACGGCCCATGTTAGCTCAGGAGATCAGACTGCCGATGTATTCACCAAGCCATTGCTCAGAGGACCTTTCCAGAGATGTTCATCCAAGCTGAGCATGATCGACATCTATGCTCCACCTTGAGGGGGAGTGTAGAGATAGTTTCTATTATTATTATATGTTTATGTACCGTGTTTTTATTTCTTTCTTCTATTTAGACATCCATGTAATTTACCCTTAAGGCTTCTCCCTATATAAGAGAGCCTAGGGTTTTCTTATTCATCATAACAAAGACTCCCTTTCGTCTAACAGTAACTGGTGAGTCAACTAACTCAGTAAGGATAAAATAAATTATAAATCAAGAGATTATAGGTAGGTAATGCAATTGCAGTAACCGAGCAAGTTTAGAAGAGAACAACTTTAAAAAATCTAGTAGTAAGCAATCGGTTATATTCTAGGCATTTAACAAGCACGTAATCAAAACCAATTCTTTAACACATCTATATTCATATTTTCATCTACTTATCCCGGACTCGTTTGTCAAAGGAGAAAGCCTACACTAGGAATGAAGTCTGCAACACTCCATTCATAGTGCAATCTAAATCCCGTGCGCAAACGCGATCCTTCAGCTAGTCTAGTTGGTAATACTCTAACACCCATGACAAGGAGCATATAGCCCGAAGAGTTGTAACTCCGTCAACCGAGTCTGCCGGAGGAGTCCCGCTCGCTCCAAAACAAGTACCACAAAACGTATCCGTACGGTGCGATGCACGTGTGCATCCACCTCAATTTCACCAGAGTACCTACCAACACCCCACTCTATGATGCCCCTCGAGTGGGGATGACTCACTGTCGGCTCAGCCGGACTACAAGGGTGTGCACCCACCTTGTAGTATTATCTAGCAACCCCCACATGTATTCAAAAAGTAATCATTTTGAGAGCTAGTCATGGGTTCCGTAATTCCTCGAATTCATTCATTCAAAAGTCAAGAGCATCTCGTGCATAAATTATGATTTACCTACAAGTTCCTTGAATAATAAACTAAGTATCAAGTTCCTTATCTTATCGAGGTTGTCTAGGAGAGACCAAGGGCATTTCAACTAATACAATTTGTATGAAGCTAAATTATCTAATTGACGAGTTTGAAAACTCTAATCCTAACACCAGCAAAACACATACTTAAACGTGCCATATAATGTTGTAGGTAAAAGGCACGTGTAATGCTAAGAATATGGGAGCCAACATAAACTCTATATATAACTTACATAATTATAAGCTAACCTGACAAGGAGATAACGTACTAAAAAAAACGCAAGATTAAAGTTTGTTTATGGATTCGAAGATAATGGACAATAGCTTATCTCCGTAAAACTTTATCTCTTTTTTTTCTTTTGTAATTAATAACACTATCTAATAGTATGAACATTGTTTCCACCATGAATCCCACAAAGCCTCAAAACAGTAGGCAGTTGCCATTCAAAACAGTAGGCAGTTGCCATATACTATTATTAGGTAACATAACGTGCTTGTCACACACGGAGAAGAGATCAAAAGTATGTGTGGTATATTACAAGGATTTCAAGTTCATAGATGTGACTTACAGATCCAAGTTCTGATGCGTACATTGTCACTCTAATTGCAACCTCTAGATCAATTAATAACAGGATATTCATGGTTCGAGGATTTATTCCTAAAACAAGTTGCACTATCTTCTACTAGGGTTTAACTTAGTATCCTTTATGCTTAATACACATTTCTTATCTTTATAAATTACCACACAATCAATAAAATCATCGAATTTCCAAGGAAAACGTAATCCCCACAGAATCCAACTCATATTTATACACGCTATTATTAGACCACATCCACGATAATGCTCGTCACCATAAAACCAAGTATTAACTGACGATAGATCACGACCGTGATATTCAGAAGTTTCACATATTTTATAAGTATCCTAAATACATAGTAATATTTGTATCATAGATTACTACTCTTGGTTAAAACGAGGAGATAATTTCAATGGAGAAAATGTCATGAGATCAATCAAACCATAGACTCAAAATAACAGTTGACGATGATTATATCATAGAAAATATTTATCAAGTCAAATTAAGTGCACCGTATTCATGCTATCTTACGAATGAAAATAACGGAATAACAAGATGAAAGAGATCTCGATATACCAACAACAAAAGGAGGATCCCGGGAAGGATCGAAATGGAACATATATCCCAAAGATCGACCATCTCTAGATTACAAGATGTGAACACAAAAAGGGGAAATGATCGAGGATCCGTTACCTATACTCGTGCACGTCTTTGATCCACATGCTCGATCGCCCGATCACGAACCCGATGAGAGGGTTTCCTTTCCCTTGCGATGGCCCTCCTCGTCTTCTTCTTGTCGCGAAGCTACGTGGCTTCGAGAGCTTTTGATAATGATGGTGGCACCGAAGGAAGGGATGGATTACGGTTTGGAAAGAAGTAGGAATGAGGGGAGAGGAAGGGTGCGGGTCTTTATATAGTTGGGGATTAAAATCTTAATTTTAGAACCCTAAAATAGCTTTAAATTCGTACTTAACTTATCTAATCCCGTAGCCATTAATCCCCTCAAAAACCATGACCCGTCTTCACCAAAACAAGCATATCTCCCACATCCGAACTCAGAATTACGCGTTTTTGGGCTCGTTGGAAAGCTTGCGACGAGATGCTTCTTTTGAGTATAATATTGAATAGGTTTTAAAATTTCAGAAAAATCCGAAAATTACGGGGTGTTACATCATAACAACCTTAAAAACAGTCTCGTCCCCGAGACTTAGGATGCAAAAGGTGTAATCATAACAACCTTAAAAGGTTGGATCCTATCGAGTAAAAGATAACAACCTTAAAAAAGATGAAATTAGCTTATATAACTTTCAAAAAGGTATGGGTAGTCCCGTCGCATATCCGCCTCAGGTTCCCAGGTGGCCTCCTCGGAGTTGTGTTGTTGCCAAAGGATCTTCAACAAGGGTATCTCCTTATGCCTTAACTTCTTCACTGAACGATCGATGATCCGAACTGGTTCCTCCGGATAACTCAGGTCAGTATCCACATGAAGGTCATCATGACTAATCACATGCGATGGATCATGCACATATTTTCTCAAGTTGGAGATATGAAAAACATCATGCACACCGGCAAGGTGAGGAGGAAGAGCAATCCTGTACGCAACTTTACCAATCTTGTCGAGAATCTCGAACGGTCCGACAAACCGTGGTGCTAATTTTCCCTTCACTCCAAACCGCTGAATTCCCTTCATGGGAGAAACTCTCAAGAAGACAAAATCTCCAACCTCAAAACTAAGATCTGTGCGTCGTCTATCGCTATAGCTCTTTTGCCTACTCTGCAGCAAGCAATTTCTCCCGAGCTATCTTGATTGCCTTAGCCGTCTCCTCCAAGTACTCTACCTTATGTAAAAGGTTATGTCCCACCTCCTGCCAACTTAGAGGTGTAGAACACCGCCTTCCATACAATGCCTCAAAAGGAGCCATGCCTATGCTGGCATGGTAACTGTTATTATATGTAAACTCTGCTAACGGCAAATGGTCCTTCCACGTCCCTCTCCACTCTAGCACACATGCTCGAAGAAGATCCTCCAGTGTCTGAATCGTCCTCTCGGATTGTCCGTCGGTCTGTGGATGGTAAGCAGAACTGAGGCATAGTTGTACTTCTAAAGAACTCATGAATTCTCTCCAGTAGTGAGAGGTGAACCTTGGATCACGATCAAATACAATCTGCTTTGGCAACCCATGAAGTCTGACAATTTCCTTAATAAAGATCACTGCAAGCTGTGAGGGAGTGCATGCCATACTCACGGTTATGAAATGTGCTGACTTAGTAAGCCTATCCACCACGACCCAGATGGCATCATGACTGCCAGTGGTCTTAGGAAGACCCGTCACAAAGTCCATAGATATACCCTCCCACTTCCACTCAGGAATAGGAAGGGATTGCAAAAGTCCAGGTGGCCTCTTATGCTCAGCCTTAATTTGCTGACACGTCAGGCATTTTGCCACAAACTTGGCCACATCCCTTTTCATTTGCTTCCACCAAAAATTCTTTTTCAAATCCTTGTACATCTTTGTGCCACCAAGATGTATCGACAAACGTGAACTATGTGCCTCACGCATGATCTCTTCCCTCAATTGTACATCTGCTGGAACACACAATCGATTCCCATTTCGTAACACACCATCTTGATAAGAAAAGCCAACTAAGGTTCCTGCGATAGCCTTCTCCTTGAGTCTCTGCGTACTCAGGTCTTCATGTTGCCCTTGGATGATTCGCTCAACTAACTCTGGACGAGAAGGGGATGGAACTATGACAGTCTTTCGACTACTCTGAAATGGATGCCAATCACTGAAAGCTGCAAGAAGATCCCATACTTTAAGCTGAGGACGAGATTCACTTGAATGAGGCCTACGACTAAGGGCATCAACAACCACATTCGCCTTACCAGGATGGTAAGAGATGGTGCACTCGTAATCCTTTAAAAGCTCCAGCCATCTCCTTTGCCTCATATTGAGCTCCTTCTGATAAAAAAGATGCTTGAGACTCTTGTGATCTGTGAAGATTTTGAAAGCAACACCATAAAGATAATGTCTCCACATTTTAAGAGCAAAGATAACTGCTGCCAGTTCCATATCATGAGTTGGGTAATTTTTCTCACGTGGCTTCAACTGTCTAGATCCATATGCAACAACCTTACCATGTTGCATCAAAACCGCACCCAGACCCTCCTTTGATGCATCAGTGTAAACTGTGAATCCGTCTGGGCCCGACGGAATTGTCAAGATGGGAACTGTAGTGAGCCTTTCCTTCATTGTCTAGAAGCTATTCTCACATTCTTCTGACCAAGCATATGGCATCTCCTTCCTGGTCAGCTGGGTGAGGGGAAGGGCAATCTGAGAAAATCCCTTCACAAACCGTCTGTAATAACCGGCTAAACCAAGAAAGCTTCGGATCTCAGACACGTTCTTCGGTCGTTCCCAACTAAGGACTGCTTCGATTTTTGCAGGATCCACATACACTCCTGCACCTGAGATAACATGGCCTAAGAATGATACTTCTTGAAGCCAAAACTCACACTTACTAAACTTTGCATATAGCTTGTGCCTCCGCAAGGTCTCCAGCACTGTCTGTAAGTGAGTGCGATGTTCCTTCTCATCTCGAGAGTAGATAAGGACATCATCAATGAAAACCACAACAAAACTGTCGAGGAAAGGCTGAAAAACCTGATTCATCATGTCCATGAATGCTGCTGGGGCATTTGTCAAGCCAAAGGGCATCACCAAGAACTCGTAGTGACCATATCTGGTTCTGAATGCAGACTTAGGTATATCCACATCCCGAATACGTAACTGGTGATAACCAGACCGTAGATCAATCTTAGAGAAGATGTATGACCCTTGTAGCTGATCAAAGAGATCGTCAATGCGCGGCAAAGGGTAACGATTCTTGATTGTTACTTTATTCAACTGCCGATAATCTATACACATGCGCATAGATCCATCCTTCTTCTTAACAAAAAGGACATGCGCTCCCCATGGAGATGTGCTAGGGCGTATGAAACCCTTCTCCAGCAGTTCTTGTAACTGCACCTTGAGTTCCTTCAGCTCAGCTGGTGCCATCCTGTATGGTGTCATGGATACTGGTTGAGTTCCTGGAATGATAGAAATCTCAAACTCCACCTCACGAGGTGGGGGAAGCCCATGCAAGTATGCAGGAAATACATCCGGAAAGTTCTTTACTATTTCAATCGCCTCTATTCCTTCCATGGGAGTTTGATTCCCAATGACGTGAGCAATAAATCCTTCGCATCCTTGAGATAACAGACGATGAGCTTGCAATGCTGATATGCAGGTTACCCCTCTCGACGAGGTGCTTCCATCAAATATGAATTCTTGTAGCTCAGGAATCCTGAAAATAATCTGTTTTTGGAAATAGTCTAAACATGCGTGGTGATTCTCAAGCCAGTCCATCCCGAGAATAACATCAAAATCCTCCATCTGAATGAGCAGCAAGTACGCCTCCAGCATATAACCTCCAATATAAACTGGGCAATCGGGAAATACCCGATGGACAACAAACACCTGACCTCCAGGTCCCTTAATAAGATAAGGGTTTGAAACTATGGTAGGCTCTCGACCTAAGGTATCCGCAAAACTCCATGATACGAAGGAATGAGATGCACCCGAGTCAAAAAGAGCATGAGCTGTAAAGTTGCCTACTGAAATCATAACTCGTACTACTGATCCCGAAGCATGTGCTTGCCCATCGGTGATGGCATTGAGTTGTCCTTCTCTTCGTGGCCCACGGGAACCTGTCGTGCTTCAAGTCTGGTTGGGATGTCCCCTGCCACCACGAGAGGTAGAACCACGTCCCTGGTGCTGCGGACGTCCCCCTCGTACAGTACCTCGCATCTGTGAAGCTCCCAATGGACAGTTGGACCTGATGTGCCCCTCTTGGTTGCATCGGTAGCAAACACGTGCATCGGTTATGCTGTTCACCATTGGATGTGCTGGTCGTGATGGCTCGGAAAGTGCTTGCCCCAAGGTAGGAGCTCCTCCATGTGCGGACCTGGTAGACATGCCATGCCGGTAGGGGTGGGTACGTTGTCCTCTTCGTGCTGTCGAACGATCATTACGAGCAGTGCTCCCATAATAGCTCGGTCCTCCTTGCCTGATTTGTACTGACCTGCCTTCATGCAAGTCCTCCTTCACTCGTGATGCAGCATCAACCACTTCCTTCATTGTAACCAATCTAAGGGGTACTAGTCTCTCGCGAATTTCCTTACGAAGGCCTCGAAAGAACTTGAATGCTTTGTCCGCCTCAATCGGCACAGTGCTAGCAGCATACTTCAGCAGCTCCGTGAACCTGTTTAGATAAGCAGTCACAGTCTTGTTCCCTTGCTCGAGTAGTGTGAACTCCACGCAGCGCTGCTCTAGCCAGTATTCCGGATAGAAATGCTCCCGGAACGCCTCAGTAAATTTCTCCCAAGTAACTGGCGTTGTAATCTGCGGCTCCATAGAACTCCACCATTCCTCAGCATAGCCCGCTAAGGAGTAAGTGGCAAGGGTAACCTTCTCCTCATCTGGTACATGTATGGTGCGGAATACCTTTTCCACACGCTTCAGCCATCTCTCTGACACATCTGGGCTTGTATTGCCCAGAAAATCTGGAACTTTCTCCTTGCGATATTTTGAAAATATATCCTCTTGTCGCGGTGGCGGCGGCGAGGGGGGAGGAGGAGGTGGCGGCGGTGGATCACCATCTCCCCCACCCATTCCAGACCCGCCCTCGGACGCATGTCTCGACAATCGCTCCTCGAGCATAAGCTGTCTCTGCTGCACATCCTGCAACATCGCCATCATCGCAGCCAACTGTTGCGAAGTCTGATCCCTACGAGGCGACATGATCTGCAAGTGTTGAAATAAAAAGGGAATTAAAATTAGATCCTAAAGTAGAGGTCACTAGTCAACCTTGATCAATATTTTTTTTGGCAGTAGTCAGAAGACTACTTGTCTAATGTACAATGGTATTTCTCCTACCATACAGTTGTCTATGACTGATGGGGTAATTGGGCTCTGATACCAAATGAAACGCCCCGCCTCGACGGGAGCGCATCTCAAGATCCATTATCAATATTACCCAACAACAATCATAAACAACCTGCATGATATACCATTTATACAAAATAAGGAAATAGGAAAAAAAATTCAAGTTTCTACTGATAACAAAAGTCCACATACGGATAACAATAAGTCATCAGAGTCTCTCTTTATTACATCATAAATACTCATAAAGGAAGGATAACAGAACTACTAAGAAACTAGTCCTCGACCTTAACAACGCCCTGCAGATGCACCACCAAAGATGTGAGCCTCTGTCTCTGCTCTACACTCCCTGTTGGATTTCGAAAGAATGTAACTGGTGAGTCAACTGACTCAGTAAGGATAAAATAAATTATAAATCAAGAGATTATAGGTAGGTAATGCAATTGCAGTAACTGAGCAAGTAATAAGCAATCAGTTATATTCTAGGCATTTAACAAGCACGTAATCAAAACCAATTCTTTGACACATCTATATTCATATTTTCATTTACTTATCCCGGACTCGTTTGTCAAAGGAGAAAGCCTACACTAGGAATGAAGTCTGCAACACTCCATTCATAGTGCAATCTAAATCCCGTGCGCAAACGCAGTCCTTCAGCTAGTCTAGTTGGTAGTACTCTAACACCCGTGACAAGGAGCATATAGCCCGAAGAGTTGTAACTCCGTCAACCGAGTCTGCCCGAGGAGTCCCGCTCGCTCCAAAACAAGTACCACAAAACGGATCCGTACGGTGCGATGCATGTGTGCATCCACCTCAACTTCACCAGAGTACCTACCAACACCCCACTCTATGATGCCCCTCGAGTGGGGATGACTCACTGTCGGCTCAGCCGGACTACAAGAGTGTGCACCCACCTTGTAGTATTATCTAGCAACCCCCACATGTATTCAAAAAGTAATCATTTTGAGAGCTAGTCATGGGTTCCGTAATTCCTCGAATTCATTCATTCAAAAGTCAAGAGCATCTCGTGCATAAATTATGATTTACCCACAAGTTCCTTGAATAATAAACTAAGTATCAAGTTCCTTATCATATCGAGGTTGTCTAGGAGAGACCAAGGGCATTTCAACTAATACAATTTGTATGAAGCTAAATTATCTAATTGACGACTTTGAAAACTCTAATCCTAACACCAGCAAAACACATACTTAAACGTGCCATATAATGTTGTAGGTAAAAGGCACGTGTAATGCTAAGAATATGGGAGCCAACATAAACTCTATATATAACTTACATAATTATAAGCTAACCTGACAAGGAGATAACGTACTAAAAAAAACACAAGATTAAAGTTTGTTTATGGATTCGAAGATAATGGACAATAGCTTATCTCCTTAAAACTTTATCTCTTTTTTTTCTTTTGTAATTAATAACACTATCTAATAGTATGAACACTGTTTCCACCGTGAATCCCACAAAGCCTCAAAACAGTAGGCAGTTGCCATTCAAAACAGTAGGCAGTTGCCATATACTATTATTAGGTAACATAACGTGCATGTCACACACGGAGAAGAGATCAAAAGTATGTGTGGTATATTACAAGGATTTCAAGTTCATAGATGTGACTTACAGATCCAAGTTCTGATGCGTACATCGTCACTCTAATTGCAACCACTAGATCAATTAATAATAGGATATTCATGGTTCGAGGATTTATTCCTAAAACAAGTTGCACTATCTGCTGCTAGGGTTCAACTTAGTATCCTTTATGCTTAATACACATTTCTTATCTTTATAAATTACCACACAATCAATAAAATCACCGAATTTCCAAGGAAAACGTAATCCCCACAGAATCCAACTCATATTTATACACGCTATTATTAGACCACATCCAAGATAATGCTCGTCACCTTAAAACCAAGTATTAATTGACGATAGATCACGACCGTGATATTCAGAAGTTTCACATATTTTATAAGTATCCTAAATACATAGTAATATTTGTATCATAGATTACTACTCTTGGTTAAAACGAGGAGATAAATTCAATGGAGAAAATGTCATGAGATCAATCAAACCATAGACTCAAAATAACAGTTGACGATGATTATATCATAGAAAATATTTATCAAGTCAAATTAAGTGCACCGTATTCATGCTATCTTATGAATGAAAATAACGGAATAACAAGATGAAAGAGATCTCGATATACCAACAGCAAAAGGAGGATCCCGGGAAGGATCGAAATGGAACATATATCCCAAAGATCGACCATCTCTAGATTACAAGATGTGAACACAAAAAGGGGAAATGATCGAGGATCCGTTACCTATACTCGTGCACGTCTTTGATCTACGTGTTCGATCGCCCGATCACGAACCCGATGAGAGGGTTACCTTTCCCTTGCGATGGCCCTCCTCGTCTTCTTCTTGTCGCGAAGCTACGTGGCTTCGAGAGCTTTTGATAATGATGGTGGCACCGAAGGAAGGGATGGATTAGGGTTTGGAAAGAAGTAGGAATGAGGGGAGAGGAAGGGTGTGGGTCTTTATATAGTTGGGTATTAAAATCTTAATTTTAGAACCCTAAAATAGCCTTAAATTCGTACTTAACTTATCTAATCCCGTAGCCATTAATCCCCTCAAAAACCGTGACCCCTCTTCACCAAAACAGGCATTTCTGCCACATCCGAACTCAGAATTACGCGTTTTTGGGCTCGTTGGAAAGCTTGCGACGAGACGCTTCTTTTGAGTAAATATTGAATAGGTTTTAAAATTTCAGAAAAATCCGAAAATTACGGGGTGTTACAATTCTCGATTAAAGATGTTGATCAAAACCTTAAATTCTTAAATCTAAATTGTCAAATAATAATCCACACTTGCATAACTCGCACTCACTTTTTCGCGAGTTTTTGATGTGGGGTTGTTTTTTATCTTCAAGGAACGTATCAAATATATTTATATATAAGGAACATATTTTTGTGTCATTTTCCATTTTGGGAATTTTAGTTGGTTCTATAATAAAGTACGTAATATGTGCAAAATATACCCATTAGGGCCATTACAAACATTGTCGCACCATCAGTCCTGATGTTGACTACAAATAGACGAGTCATACTCAACTTCAAGGTATTATTGGGATTTAAAGTATTTTAATAATGAAGTTTAACAGTGAGTATGGTTGAATTTGAGTTCACGCGCTCCAACTCGTTGGGAATATGGTTCATTGCGAATGCACACAAGAAGCTATGTTCATGCCTCGAACTTTAAACGAGATACAAAGATGTACTATTATTTTGACTCACAGGGAGAACCTCAACTATTATATATCCACATGAAAATTCGAGAAAGGGGTTCAAGGAATATCTATTATTAGGGAGGCTCCTCCAAATATATTGTGGCATTCTTTGACGGGTGAAGAGTTGATTGTGCATGGAAGAATGACTATTGAAGAAGCTTCCCTGGGAAGGAAAGACGTGTGCTATTGACTGCAAAAAAATCATAGAAGTATTGGGGAGCCCAACATTACGTGTACAAATGCATTAGATCTAGAAGGGAATGTGAACATCTATTTAATAAGCGATAGAGTGGATTGCAGACCGCGATCCTACTTGGAATAGGCTTGAAAAGACAACTAGTAAGCCTTGATCCTTGCTTGAGGTTGACCGGGAGATTATCTGGTAACCTGTCAACTTTGAGTTCAATGGTAACATGCAATAATCGACCCTACTCTTGGCTTATTTTATGGCCACTCAAAAAGAAGAGGCTTTTCAAATTTTCAATATCACGCTACCCTCCTCTTGCTTTGGATGGAAGTCGGACATTCTCCAGTGCATTCTGGATTTTAGTCAATTTGCTCTCAACTGGAGCTATGTGTAAGGAAATATGGAGTCATGGTTGCATACATCTTTAGTTATTTGCGGTGAACCATTTTTAAGAAGATCTTTACAGCTGATGGAAACTTCCCTTGGTTTCTATGAACCTTAGCTTACCCGGCATAGCACCTGTATGATCTTCTCCTTGCTCGGCATCTTTCCTCACCCTTAGCTCGATCACGAACCTAAGGCTTGATCCTGCTTTTTTCTGAAGCCCTTCCCCAAGCCTACATCGATAATTATAGAAGAAACTTACCAGGAATTGCTTCTCAGGAAATTTATCGAAGTCGACATTTGAGACCATAGTTGATTTGGGATGCTAACCTGGGATTTTTAGCATCCGTTTACTGTGTTAATATGTACCATAAAGGCTCCATATAAGTGACTCGTTTTTCTTCTTGGGGGAACGACAGAGTTGCAACTCAACGTTTCCAATATAATTATTTTTCATAGTAATCAAAAGGCCGCCGATTCCTAAATAATTAATAAATTCCAAAACAAAGCAAAGTTCCAAGCACACACTGAAACAAATTGAGGCACAATCTGCCATCTCCAATATGGTGCCTTTTCGTGATCCCGAACTCCTTTGCCTAGACCGAGGACCACTTTTGATTCCTAGAAGGCATCCGACCTCTTCTCAAATGAAATAGATAAAGCCGTGCTCCTCAGCTAGGTAGTGTGAATCTGGAGGTGATGATGAAAATTTGAATCGTTCGATGCGTCACAACATACGTGACTTGCACGTGGTTACTATTGACTTCGAGGTAGGTTAGTGAAGGTAAGGGTGCTTATAACACTTGGAAAGGCATTCACATTATTATGCTTGATGTGGCAACGTTCCCGAGATTGATTGTGGGGAACTGTGAAATTTTTTATTTTTAGATCGATGATAGCAATGAACTGGACGCTTTGCATGACATATTGTCGAGGATATTTGCACCAACCAGGGACATCGGGGTCTCAGACTCTCAGTTTTAGAGCATAGACCGTTGTTCGAGATTGGGAGTGACGCTCGAGCACCATGTTTTTTGGCGGATTTTTTCGGATCAATGCCTTTTGGAGTTATATCTAGTTGTTGATTTAGATGCAGGGGTCGAGGGACCTATGGACATGCAAGATTAGTCGACTTGACGTGAACATTTCTCAGTGAAAAAAGTGTTTAGGTCTCTGAAATCCAAGAATATGGTGGGGGATGCAGATTTGGCAAGAGAACACATACTTATTTAGAGGAGTTGGGCGCCATCGTGGATGGAGATTTTCATGTGGCATTTAGTAGGCAGATGGTAACAAAGTTTTTTAAAATGGACTTGTACCGTGTTTTGACGTCTCATATCCTGCCTGTGGCAGCGAGGAGGACGCCCTCGACCACTTGTTCTTTTATTTGTGCAAGTTCTAGGGAGGTGTGGAGGAGGGCTAGTTTGGAGCAGCGGAAACACGAAATGTCGAGTGATTCTAAGAGTTTTTGGACCAACTCCCGCCATTCAAGAGCTGTGAGAGGTAAACTTTCGCTATCATATAAGCCATTTGGCTTCTAAGGAATGCCCTTATTTTTAAAGAGGAGAGACATTATGTTAAGAATGGCGTGGAACATGCGTACACTCTTGCCGAATCTTAGTCTATTCTTGTGTAACCTCTTACTATATTATTGTCTATTTAGGTGCTCACCTACCAAGGTTGAACAATCTTACCATAAAGAAAAATTTTAAAATAAAATCCATTTCTCTCTCTCGACTAAACGTATGATGTTTGTTAATTGTTGGAGTATTTGGTAGTGCGCCTATTGAGTTGTAGATGGGTAAATGGATACCTCAGGATCCATTTACCCCATCCAGTTGTTTAGTCCCACATCGTCCAGTGGTGGGACTTGGAGGCCCTATGGGGGCTATATAAGAAGCCCCAGGCCTCCTGTAACAGATGAGAAAAGCAATAGAGAAACACGCCCCTTTGAGGGCTTCTCCTGTGGTTTCATCCCGCTCCTTACGGAGTAGGGTTCCACGTAAAATCATGGTGTTCCATGTTTATGTTTCTTGTTCATTATGCTCTGTTTTATCATTCCACTTCTGCTTCCGATTTTCTAACATGGTATCAGAGCGGGTCGATTCTTGAGGAGTTTGTTTCTTTTATATTTTGTTCAAGAGCCGATTTTTGGTAGTTTGATCTTGAAGATTAGTATTGTTGTTCATTCGTGTTCGAGATCAAGTTTCTAGGGTTTTAGTGAAACCCTACTTCTTCGAGTTTCGTGGTCTGAATATTGAAGTAGCCATTATGTTTGGATTTCTGGAAACCCCAGGCGCAAGTATCCCTTGCATGTTCATCTCTTCCAGGCGTGCCTCTGCTCCCGCAAAGCAACCTCTCGTGAGATCTTCAGGCTATGCGCTGCGCTCCTCCAAGCGGCGACACACAGCAGTGCCGCCTGCCTTGCTCCATCGAAGACTATAACATCCACGCACCTCCAGATTCCAAGTCATCGGCGCAGGTGCTATCATCCTCAAGCCCTTGCGCAGGGGCACGAGAGGACCTCCAGGATCCATCGATCTCCAGCGGCGATATTCAGGCGATCTCCTGCCACGTAGAAAGGCTACCCTCCATCGCCAACCTGCCAAGGCCCTGCAACGTTCTCTTCATGTAACGCGCAAGACCAGGCACCTCCTCGCGGCGAGTTCCTCCATCGCGCGCATGCCTCCATCGCGCACGAGCCCCTCCATCACGCGATCAGATCCATGCAGCATCAGATCCAGGCGGGGCGGCGCAAGCACCGCGCACCACGGAACGTCATCTTCAACATCGCGTAGGATGCACCTCGCACCGACGATAAATGCACCATTCACCTGCGCGATTCCCAGCGTCCATCGTCGCCTCAGGCAGCGCGGCACCTCCGCGAGTCTTCTCTCAACAGGCGGCGGGCTGCTCCAGGCCCCACTCGCTATGCTCCTCACCTATGGCTCCTCCAACCTCGCAAGTGGCGATGCCGCGCACCCCGCACCCCAACTCGCTGCAGAACCAGGCGGCGATGCCGTCCATTCTCCTAGCGGTGGGGGGGAATGGAAGTCCCCATCGGGGCGTTGGCTCCATTGAGCTATAGGTTCCCTGATTGGGAACCCTAACGAGGGGTTAAGGCCTCAAGTGGGCTCTTGATTATTAAAAAAAAGGAGAAGTTTGGGCCCAGTCTTTGGGCGAGTTGGTTTGTGAAAAGGGGGGGGGTGAGAAGATTGGGCTCTTTTGGGCCAAGTTATTTTGTATCAAAAAAAAGAAGAAGAAGAGGTTTGTCTAAAAAAAAGGAGAAAAAAAGCCGCATACAATAAAAAGCCACACGCTATTTTGCAAAAAAAATGATGAAAGAAAAGCCGTAAAAAAATAGTTGAGACGGTTTAAAAAAATTGTTTTAAAAAAAATGATGACGGCTTAAAAAAAAGAAAAGCCGCAAGGATGTTTTGTTTTCCCCTTCTATCTCGTCTTTCCCAACTTTGTCGATGTTCATTTTACGACAAGTATGGGAGAAAGGAGGAGTATATGTAGAGTCACAGGTCTTCTTCCAACCATTCCAGATTCACATGCAGATTTCCAGACCAAGTCAGATGATCAGACTCTACAGTTCGATTTCAGACTCGACGATTGTCTTCCAAGTCCAGTTTCAGACACGCACGAGTGTGCGGTCATTTTCAGATGAGCATATGTTGCCATCATCAGTTCGAGGTCTCCATCATTCTTGTGGTTGTTCGGCCAGAGTTTTCATGTGAGCCATAGGGACTCCAGAGCAGAGGACCATTCCCTTGAGGGCAAGGGTTTTCATGTGGTATCATAGGTACACCAGAGCAGTGCACCATTCTCTGAGACAGATGGGAGAGACCCAGTTCTCCGACGAGGAGACTTCTGGCGCAGTTCAGACTCGATGGTCAGATTCCGAGTCTTCCGTTGACTCACACTCCAGCCCGTTCGTCCTCCTCACCTGCACGACATGAGAAGCAACGTCCTCGACTGCAACAATGTGCGCGTTGATTTGGAGACAGAGAATTATTTGACGATGGCGAGAGCGGCTGCGGGAGCGGGAGCGGCAGCAGGAGCGAAGTCGGGAGCGAAGTCGGGTGCGAGAGCGCTATCGCGAGCTGCAGCGGGATCGAGGAAACTCTCTATCAAAGGCGTATGGGTTCCAAAGCAGTACGGAGATCGGCATGGACAACATGGTGGTGCCACTCGTCAACATGGGATGCATTCGAATGTCTCTATCAAGGACGGACTTAACAGCGACGGGTGGATAAAGGTCTCTCACACCAAACCCGGCAGGCGGTGCTTTCGCTGCTCGGGTGTAGGTCATATTGCGTCCGATTGTTCGGCACCTCCGCGATGCTTTCGGTGCGGCCGGCCTGGGCACCGTTTTTCCTCGTGTAGGGAGGTGCATATGGATCTCCGGAGGCCCAACCGCTCATACGACTTGGCGGCCACGCCCCATGGACGCCGGTCTGCAGCCTTTCGGGACTCGCGTTCATATGCTAAGGTGGCTTCTGCATGCATTGGAGATTCGTTCGATAAGGGGAAGGGCATTCCGTTTCATACGTCTTCAGCCTCCGGGAACTCGGGTACTTCTTCTTCCCCAGCAAAACCTATTCCGGGCGGGTCGGCTGCTATGACAGGTCCCTCGGCGGGGCCCTCTTCGCCGGGACCTTCTTCGGCTCCCACTGCTCGGGCTTGCTCCGGCCTGAGGTCGGGGGAGGCCGGTATGGGTGTTGCGATTGGCGTGATGCAACAGCGGGGCTTCGACCTCGACCTCATCAAGGCGGCAACTGTTCTTCTCCTGGGCGACGGCTTCAATGGTGATTTCCTCTTCTTGGACGACACAAGATGTTGTGTGCGTGGGCTTTCCTGGGAGCAGCGGGAAATCCTCATTTCTCGCTCGGACTCAACGGTGGTTAAATGGCGTCTTCCTCGGGTTGCTGATGGTGCTTCCTTATCTCCTGTGCGATGTGAGGTGGAGGTTCGTGGTGTTCCATTCCTCTCTCGCTCGGCTCATTGCCTCTCCAAGGTTATCCGCAACTGGGGCCAGGTGGTGGCTATCTTGGATGATGGCCTCTCTCCGGGATCGGACTGGTCATGCACTAGGATACTGGTCGAATGCTCTTCCAACCTTTGCCGCTCCATGGCTGGCAAGTCTTTCTCGGAGATTTTGGACCTGGGCAGATGGTCCTTCAATCTCGAATTCTTTTTTCCGGCACCGGAGCCCTCATCGGTGCTATTCTCCGATGGATGCGACGCCCATGGTCTCAACGGCGACGTTTCAGCTTCGAAGGGCCACGTGTCCTCCGCGACGGTTTCCGATGCGTCGCCGATGCATGGCGACCCTTCGCCTTCGCCGAATTCGCATGGTCCCGCACGCAATCTGGGGCAGCCGCCCACTCACGTGGCTGGGGGCTCTTTCGAGGTCGATACGAGGCAGGCGGATATATCTGACTTTCCAAATTCAAAAAGATGCGGCCCCACTACTTGCTTTGCGGTGGCGTTTCCACTTCCCTCGAACGATCCGGACCTTACTCGGTCCCCCTCATGGGTCGGGTATGACCCGGATGTATTCGGTGAATCTCTCATGTTCTATGAAGGAATTCCTTGCCCTAATCCTATCTCAGCGGTCCCCTTCTATCCATCTCCGGAGGACGATGTCTCCTTCTCTTCGAGCGCTCAATGGCCTTCTCCTACGTTGACGATTGAGCAGGGCTCTTCGGTCAAGACCTTCGAGCATGGTAACGAATCTATCCCTACTCTTGATGCTCAGCCTCTTTCTGCTGTTGGGAATTTCAGGCCTTCCGCCTCTCAAGGGGATTTCCCATCGCCTACTTCGCCGCTTCTTTCAAATCGAAGTGTTGCCCTCTGGGATTCCTGGAACGCCTCCATTGCGTCCCCGGTTAGATATGGAGTGGTTTTTGGGCGACGTCGGGACTCTGCAATCGCGGGGCCTTCTTCTCCGCAGGTTCTTGTATCGCGGGAGACGGTGGCGGAAGCGGCTGGCCTTCGCCGCAGGAATCACCGTCGCGCTTAAGCGAAGCATATCAGTAGCCACTTTTTGGGAACAATTTTTGTAATATTTAATGAAGATACTGTCTTGGAATACTCGCGGTCTAGGTGACCCTAGCCGTCGCAGGGCCCTGGGATCACGTTTGCTCGATTGGGATTGTGATATAGCCCTACTACAGGAATCAAAGCTTGGCGGACTTGACGACGTGCTCTGGAGATCTTTTGGGGCGGGACCGATGGATGCCTTCTGCTCGTTAGACGCAATTGGCTCATCTGGTGGCGCTATTGTCGCTTGGAGATCTTCCAGCTTCTCTTTACGCAGCTCTCGAATTGGACGTCATTCTATCTCTGTTGTTCTTATGCACTTAGCCACTAACGTAACCATGGCTTTATCTTGTATTTATGCTCCATCATGCCACAATGCACGTCGGAATCTATGGGAGGACTTGCTTGCTGATGCCGCGGCATTCGGGGATATTCCATGGATCTTGGGCGGGGACTTCAATGTTACATTATTCTCATCCGACCGTCCACGCGGTAGGGGGGGAAGGGATCCAGGCTCTGATGATTTCCTGGAATTCATAAACCATTTGGCTCTGGAGGATTTGACCCCCGCGGATATAAAATACACTTGGCGCAATAATTCATCTAGGTCGCGTCTCGATCGATTCTTGGCTAACTCGCATTGGATGACGATGTACCCCCTGTGCTCGGTCTCCTCTCGCCCTAGAGCTTTTTCGGACCACAGCCCCATCTTGTGGGATTCGGGAAATTCGTCTCGGCCTCGTGGTATTTTCCGATACGAGAAGAGCTGGCTTCGGGAGCCCAACTTCAAGGAGATGGTGACGCTACATTGGACTCAGGCATCATTTACGGGCAACGCGGCTCATCGATTCGCTCTTAAGCTATCTTCTTTGCGTCGTGCTCTTGCATCCTTCAAAGTCCTTACTCGTCAGGCTCGGAAATCCGTATGCAACGAGGCGGAGGCGACCATTTCTAGATTGGACCTTCTGGAGAATGACAGGGACCTCTCCCCGGATGAAGTTGCCGAGCGAGCTTCGGCTACTCTCATCGTCGCGGAGGAGGACAGGAAAAGAACCACTGAATGGAGACAACGCTCGCGCATCCGTTGGATCAAGGAAGGGGATGCTAATACTGCTTATTTCCACCGGGTCGCGAGTGCACGTAAACGCGCAAATACTATAACGTCTATTCAAATTGGGGCCGCTACTTATCAATCGGACCGCGACATGGGCTCGGCTATGGTAGATTATTTCAGGAATTTCTTCGATCGTACCCCCTCATCAACTTGGGAGTGGACGGCTCCGGATGTCCCCTCGCTTTCCTCACCGGATGCAGCTGCTCTCTCTCGGCCGTTAACTATGGACGAGCTCAAATCCGCAACATGGGATCTTAATGCTGACGCCTCTCCTGGGCCGGATGGGTTCCCCATTGCATTCTATAAGGACTTCTGGGACGTTATCGCCAACGATGTTTTGGAGGTGGCAAGCGAATTTTGCGAGGGAAACCATGGCTTCAACAGAATAAATAGGGCCTGCATGGTTCTCATACCAAAATCCCAAGGTGCGAGGCGGATTGAGGACTTCCGCCCTATTGCAATCTCAAATGGCATTTACTTGATCATTGCGAAGGCATTGGCTCGTCGATTGGCGCCTCTCCTTGGCTACCTTATCTCCCCTTGTCAAGCTGCCTTTGTTCAAGGAAGGCAAATCTCGGATTGTCATGTTCTGGCCTCGGCAATCATCGACGGTTGGCACAAGAATAGATCTAAGGGGATATTATGGAAAATCGACTTTGCCAAGGCTTACGATTCTTTGGACTGGAGATTCCTATGGTCAGTTCTCAAATCTAGGGGGTTCCCACCGCTGTGGATCACCTGGATCCGCCGATGTGTGACCACGGTTTCTTTTTCATTATCTATCAACGGTCGGCCTTATGGGGGACTCTTCCAGCCTAGAAGGGGGGTCCGTCAGGGGTGCCCCCTTGCCCCTCTTCTCTTTGTATTGGCGGCAGACGTATTGCCTCGAATGATTCATCGCGTTGCTGCCGCTGGTCTTACTGCAGGATGCTCGATGGGAGACCTCCACATCCCGCTCCTCCAATATGCGGACGACACTTTATGTTTTATTGAGGGGGAAAGGGCTCAATGTGCAGGCATGGCCACTACGGTCCAACTATTTTGTGATATGTCGGGGCTCCGCATCAACGAAAACAAATCCAGCTTCGTGCCCTTTGCTCTCTCGCCCTTGGACATCGGGGCTTGCTCCTCCATTCTGGGGGCTGCTCCTGGGACTCTTCCGCTGGCCTACCTGGGGCTTCCTCTATCGGTGGGAAGGACACGGCTGCGCGATTACCAAAGGGTGGTGGAGAGGGTTGAGTCTCGTCTGGCGGGTTGGAGGTCCTCGCTGCTTTCTCGCGGGGGTCGATTGGTGCTGCTTAAATATGTTCTTGCGGCTATACCCATTTATTATCTATCGACGCGGGGCCTGCCAAAGGGGATTAGGTCTCGCCTGGAGAAATATATGAGAGCTTTCCTTTGGGGTAGAAACGACTCTACTCGAAGAGGGATCCACCTAGTTGCTTGGGAGGATATTTCTCGTCCGAAATGCGTCGGGGGCCTGGGCGTCCGGCGGATGGAGGTCATTCGTGATGCTTCCCTTATCAAATGGGCGTTGAGACTTGTTAGCAACAAAGAGGATTTCTTTCTGCGATGCTTTCGCAAAGCGGCGGGAAACGCTCTTCTTTCCGTCTTTGACGGTCGCCCTATGGATCATGCATCGCGCTTTTGGCGTGAGGTCTTTGGGATCTTCAACCGCAACCGATCACTATTTCGACCGTGCCTCGGAGATGGGTCTTCATTTCGCTTCTGGACTTCGGACTGGTCTGGTAAGGGGGTTCTCAGGAACCTTTTCCCGAGACTTTTTGCGCTGGCAAGGGACAAATTCGCTTCGGTGGGCTCATGCTGGATCAACGGTTCGTGGTGCCCGATACTGGTCGACTCTCTTTCAGATCAACGGATTTCGGAATTCAGCTCTCTCATGTCTCTGCTTGTTGATGCCCCAACGCCATCGGGTGGTCCTGATCACTTCATTTGGGGTGCGGGGTCCTTCTCAGCAAGGAAGGCATATTTAGCTCTTCTCCCCTCCGACGTTCGTTCGGAGACCTCTCTTATCAACCATTGCAACTTCATCTGGGGTCTCGGGCTTCCGGAAAGGATTGGTATATTTTTGTGGATCCTTAGGCGGGGTCGTTTACTTACTCGCGACCGTTTGACATCTCTATTCCCTCATACCTCCGGTCTTTGTGGCCTGTGCGACTCGGTGGTGGAGTCGACAGACCACCTCTTTCTTCATTGCGAAAGTGTTCGGTCCATATGGGATGACATTGCCTGGGTTAATCTCTCGTCCATGGAAGCTTTTTGGGCTAGCCTTGCGGCGGCTGCGTCTCGTCCGAGATCGGTGATACTAATCCCCTTCGCGCGTTTATGGAGCATCTGGCTGGGAAGAAACAAAGCTATATTCGCGGGTCAGCGATTCTACATCGAAAATATCATCATCGACGCAAATCGCTTTTGTATGGACTGGTCCTCTGTGTAACTGTTTGTAGTTATGGGCTTCTGATATCACTATTGATATCTGCTCGCCTATACCCTCTCCCCTTTTCCCGCTGTAAGTATACTTTTACATAAACCTTAATAATATGGGGCGAACACCTACGGGTGTCTCCCCCTTTTTGGAGCGTCAAAAAAAAAAAAAAAACAATGTGCGCGTTGGGTTGATATTGTCCGTAGTGTCCTGTAGCGTTGAGTTGAGTTTCTTTGTTGTTTGTTTGTCCAAGCTGAGCATTGCATGCTCCAGCTTGAGGGGAAGTGTTGGAGTATTTGGTAGTGCGCCTATTGAGTTGTAGATGGGTAAATCGATACCTGCAGGATCCATTTACCCCATCCAGTTGTTTAGTCCCACATCGTCCAGTGGTGGGACTTGGAGGCCCTATGGAGGCTATATAAGAAGCCCCAAGCCTCCTGTAACAGATGAGAAAAGCAATAGAGAAACACGCCCCTTTGAGGATTTCTCCCGTGGTTTCATCCCGCTCCTCACGGAGTAGGGTTCCACGTAAAATCATGGTATTCCATGTTTATGTTTCTTGTTCATTATGCTCTGTTTTATCATTCCACTTCCGCTTTCGATTTTCTAACATTAATGTAATGAAGTATTTATAGTAATATATAATACACCAACCTTTTATTTCCTTTCTACATAGCCGTACATGACAACCTCTGTCTACCTATAGGGTATTCTCTCTTTATATAAAGAGAACCCTAGAGCATATAGTAGAACAACTCTCTTATTTCTCTTCGCATGGTATCTATGTAACGGTCTTGGACCAGAGCTTTGAGATCCTCTCGAAACCCTACCCCATTATCAGTCTCCCCTCTCTCGATCGGTCTTGCCGCTTGCGTGTAGCAGTCGTAAAACAACTACGCGCCACCTCTCTTCTCTCGCAGCAGTCCCTCCGCCCAGACCCTCGCACTGCCTCTTCGCGTGCAACATCCAACCCATGTTGCCCACCTTCTGCATGGGTTGGTCTTGCTAATGTTGGCTGTATAAGCGTTAGTGTCCTTGCGAGGTCCCCGTCTAGGAATAGAGGTGTTCTTGGAGATTTTGAGCCAACTCGATTCTGATTTGTTCATATAAATCCGACCTTTTGGCTCCTAGAGCATGGGTTTTATATCTAGTTCTCCACACAACCTTTCTTCTATACCAATGTAGATAGGAAGCGGCTTATCTCCTTGTATTATCCTTCTCGTGCTTCGTCTGTCCGTCATTGCAGAGAACAAGGTAGATGCTACTCCATCTCCTGGACCATCATTGGTCTCTGTCCAATTGTCAAGATGTATGTGATAAAGTTCGAGCGGCACCTGATTATCCTTACTAGAATAGCCTGCGGTGACTTCACGTAGCATCGCCTGATTTACCATATAGGCCAAGACATCAAGCCAAGGTTGCAAAAGTCGGTAGTCGGTACTCAGTCGGTCTGGTTACTGACTAAGGATTAATCGGCAGTCGGACGATTAATCGGATTTAGTCAGGCTTTAATTGGCTTTGATTTTTTAAATATATAAATCATTTTTATACATATATTATTATATACTTACATAGATTTTATATTTTTTTGCTATCATAATGAATCAAAAGAAGTAATTGAATTTAAATAAAACATTAAGCATATTAGAATAAGTTTGCTTTTAAAAAAATAAAAAATATGGTATCTCCAAGCAAAAACTTGTTGACTAGTGGATCTAGTCGGTACTCGGTCGGCCACCCCACTGACTAGACTAGTCGGGCTAGTCGGTTGACTTCTACAACATTGCATCAAGCAATAATGAAAAGGGTAGGAGCAATGGGGCAACCATACCTCACAATCCATCGAGGTTAGGAAAAACCCTGCTTGGGATGGCCTTTGATAAGCACTAATGATGCAAACTATGCGGTAAATAACCTAAATGAGGAGTCGAGCAGTGGAATTATTGAAGCAAACGACGAATGAGAAAAAAATAATGCACGACAGGCTAAAATCAGCAACAATAATGGTCAAGTTACTCGCGATTAGCACCGATTTTCGATCCACAAAGTTAGGGCAAATAGATGAGTTACGAGTATTAGGAAGTTTATCTCAATATTGCAACCACTAGGGGTCTCAACGATTCACCAAGCCAAATCAACGGTATAACAATCCACAACTATATTATGCGGTGGAAATAAATGGATCAAATAACGCTCATACCACAATCGGCAAGGGGAAACAGGCGTGCATCAGATCTGATCTTCGACGGCAGGAGGGCGTGGGTCAACCGCTTGGCACTTGGGGGTCGCCTTCGTGGTAAACCAGGAGGCGGCAGCGACTCGAGAGGGCTGGCGGTTGCGGGCGGCCTGTGGCGATGGTGGGTCAATGGTAGCAGTGCTGGGATTAGGTCACAGCACGGGCGGGGCGGCGCAGTGGGGTCGCAGGCGGTGGGCTGTGGGATGGAAGGGGGGTCGGTGGGCGCAGTTGATAGGGGAGGGCGGAAGGAACAGTTGGCGGGGGAGGTCGGGAGAGGGTGGAGGGGCGCCGAGGTGAGGCGTCACAGGGAGGGGGAGGGGCCTGGCGCGGTGGCGGGCGAGTAGCGATGCGGCGGGGAGTTTACGTGGGGCAAGGCGGCGCTGGGGACGAAGGAGATGGCGCGGGGGAAAAGGGAAGAGGCGGTGTGGGGGTTGGAGGGAACCAGAGGAAGAAGAGGGGAGGAGGGGAGGGCGCGATGGGGAAGAGGAGGGTGGGGAGAGGCGGAATCGAGAGGGATGCGAGGAGAAGAGGGGAAGGCGGCGGGGGAGACTTAGGGTTCGGGAAAGAAGGAGTCGAGAGGGAGAGAGAGGCGCGGAATTGGGGAGGGAGAGAGAGAGAACCGAGAGAAGAATTAGGGATGAGAGAAATTTTCTTAATTCAACTTAACTTTTAAAACTAATACAAAGGGAGCCCTTTTATAGAGGCTACTCCCCCACAAAAGGAGCAACAAATCCCTAGAATTAGGGAAGAAGAAATCAAAGGAAAAATTATAAAAGAGGCCTTTTATAATGAGCCTTTTACATTGGAAATAAATAAAAACAAAATAATTACTAATTGGACCAAATAAATGTCTACTAAAATTAAGTTGCTATCATGCTGCATCAACTAAATAAGATGCTGTGATCAGACATCTTTTTATCCATGAGATCCATACATTTGGGAAACCATACCTCGTGAGTGCTGCCCAAAGAAAATGACAGTCCAATTTGTCATAAGTCTTGGAGAAATCCACCTTCTAGAGAATGTCCCTCACGTGCCATATCTTCCAATCCGCTATGATCTCGGTGGTCATAGACAAGCTATCACCAATCTGCCTCCCTGGTATAAAGCTGGCTGAAGTGGTGAAATAATGTGATCCAACACTTTGTTCAGTCTGATTGCCAAGACCTTCGCTATTATTAAGTAAATAGCATTAGAAAGAGCTATCCGATGGAAGTCCTCCACCCTCTCAGATGTCTCCTTTCTTGGGAGGAGAAAAATTAGAGCCCTATTGAGCCTGTCGAAGCCAACATTACCTTTTGCAAACTCGTCCACAACATCAACTACCTCTCACCCCACCAAGGACTAAAATTCACGGAAAAAATAAATGGGGAATCCATTAGATCTAGGCACATCGTCAACATTCAGATTCTAAGCAATGGTTTTAACCTTCTCCCTCATAAAACTTTGAACTATATGGTTTACATGTTGTGAAGATAGATGCGCCGCCCATAAGCCAGTCCATCTCCACGACCGAACATCAAGTTTTCAAGAAAAATCATGAAAATGTTTCGCAATTGCCAACCCCATATCATGGCCACTCTTCACTCTTTTATCATTGATCGTATTGGAACTAATCAAATTGTGATGATGTCTTCCATTCGTCACCCTATGTAGGTGCTTGAAATTTGCATCACATTCTTTGAGCCATGTTTGCCGCAACCTTTGCTTCCATTTAGCAACACCCGTTGCCATAACATGTTGTGTAGATGCAAACTGCTCTAGCTTTGCTGAAGATAGAACGTCAACTATTTGTTTTACTGTGCTCATTAGTAGTTCTATCGTCTCGTGGAAAAGTAAGAAGCATACAATGGTGGCCAGGTAGAACACATAATTTGAGTATATGGCCATGGCTCAGGTTAGTATTGGGATGATGTAGGATAGGTTGATCCCAATGACCTAACGATCGAGGCCTCTCTTCATAAGTAACTTTTATGCGACAACCAATTATTATTATTCATTGCCAATAACCCCGCATTCCGTTGCGAACCGAGCATATTGTGGTAGATTGTCATTAGACCAGAGGTATTATATAGAAGGGCTTTGTTTCTACTTCCCATGTTAGTTCAACAGAAAAGACAGCTGATGTGTTCACTAAAACACTTGACATGAGACCATTCTAGAAGTGTTCATCTGAGCTAAAGCATGATAGACACATATGTTCTAGCTTAAGGGGGGTGTTATAGTAATGAAACATTTATAATGTTAGGTAAGGGGAGTGTTATAGTAATGAAGCATTTATAGTAGTATGTAATGTGCTAACATTTCATTTCATTTTCTATGTAGCCCAATAAGACAACCTTCGTTTACTTCTAGGGTTTCCTCTATATATAAAGAGAACCCTGTAGGACATAACATGACAACTCTTTTATCTACCTTCACCATGTTGGCTGACAAAAGCCAAAATGATTTTTTAGAAAAAGAAAATGGTTAGTGAAACAAACATAAAAACTTAGAAAAAGTTGTATATGAAACTCGATTTAAAAGGAGAAAGATATTATCTTAAACTAGCTCTTGAGGGTCCTTTTTAAACTAGCTCTTGCTATGGATAAAGAGTAAAGGATTTTTTACATGTACTTCACAGGATAAAGACAAAAGGTGTCTGTACCTAGCAAAGATATCAAAATCAATGGGAGAAATCAATTTTTGCAGGCTTCTTGATGGAAATGAGGGGGGGGGGTGTTGAGATCATTGTGATTGAGTTATGCGTACATTTGAATTGTGCATTGCCAAATGAAGGAGAGGGATGCATATGCTTCGTGCTTTCATGGATTGAGACAGCATGGGTTGTTTTCTTCTTGCAGTGGCATTTCTTTCTCCCTTTATAGGGGGGGGGGTGCACTAGTGTGTGAGGGTGATTTGCAGGGGTGGAAGTGACTTGGATCAGGTGTTGGCTTTATTTCTAAGAAACTTGTCAGGGGCAATAATTAGGAATTATTATAAGGTCAATGTATGGATCAGTTGGAGGACTGAGGAAAATCTTTTGCTATTTTCCTTAGTTTTGGGGTCATTTTTACTGTATGTAGTTGGCAGCTTGGGTCATTTTACTTTTTGTAGTTGGCAGACTCGCTGCAGATTGCAAAAGTCCTGCTTCATTTTCTGAGTTCTTAAATTTCTTTCGTTAGCATGAATATGCTAACAATTTATTTGATCATTTTCGGAATTCTTAATTTTCTTATACTGGCATGAATATGCGCCTATTTTTTGGCCTAAAAATTTTCTGATTTGTGATATCAAATAGTTCAGATTTCCCAGTGGAATTTAAGATTAATTGTTTTACTCCTTTGCGTTTTCGCTTGACAGGTCCTCAGTGGAGTAGCTTGGTGGTCATTTCGAGCTTCTCGGGTCCCGACAAACAGAGATCATCCATACGGTCACTTCTATATATTCCTTGTTCTTAATTTTGCTCAAATTTGGCTGCCCTTGATCATTTTCCCTTCGGGGTTTAGATTTCCCACACATCTCTAGGAGTATTTATTTGCAATTCATGTAAGCTTTAGGAACTGGGTAGGATCTCAAACTTTCTCATGAGTTGAAATTCTTCTTTTTTCTTGGTGAAAACTTCCTTCTCTTGATCGTTTCCCATCGTAGGTTTTGATATCCTATAAAAAGGAAATAAGAGATACATAAATACCATTTCCTATAACATCTCCTCATGCTGGAACATAGATTATCTATCATATTCAGCTTGGATGAACACTTTTGGAATGACCCCCTAGCTAGTGCGTTGGTGAAAATATCTACTGTCTGTTCCCCTGTGCTAATGCATGGAATAGAAATGAATCCGTTTTGTATCGTATCTAATATAGTTGGCAATGAATAGTGCAACCTGATTGTCACATAGTAACTGCGTGGGAAAAGGTGCATCAATAGCTAGGCCAGTCAGAACAGACATCGCCTGCATCCTCTCAGTGCTCCCTTATACCATGGCTCTGTATTCGGATTCAACACTTGCTCTAGCAATAATAATTTGCTTCTTGCTTGTCCATGAGACCAATGAGCTCCCAATGAACACCGTAAATCTATAGGTAGACTTCATGTCTTTGAGACATCCTGCATCATCAACATCTGTATATGCCGTGATGGCAAGAAATGTACCTCTGCTGAATAACAACTATGTACATGGAGAAGACTTCAAATACCTTAGGATCATGAAGATTGCATCCACGTGGGCCTGACGTGGCTGTTCCATAAACTAGCTGACTTTGCTCACTGCAAAGAAGACGTCTGGCCTGATGACAATCATGTAAAGAAGCTTCCCAATGAGCTTTATGTATCTCCACTTGTCCACCTCATCTATATCATCATCATAGAGTTTCATGTTGGAATCCATAGGATAAATGCCATGTTTGCAATATGCCATTTAATCTTTAGAAGGAGATCTGTAATGTACTTCCTTTGAGTCATCACAAGATCTTACTGATTTATGGTAAATTCGAGCCCAAGGAAGTGTCATAGTTCGTCAAGGTCCTTGGTGACAAACTGTTGTCAAAGGAACTCCTTAACCTCATTGATCCACAATCCTGTAATAATAATGTTGTCAATATAAATCAGAATGACAACAATACCTTGTCCTGTAATAATAATGTTATCAATATAAATCAGAATGTCTTGGTGCACTTCTTAAGGCCATGAATACCCTTACGGAGTTTGCATATCTTCTGACACTCCCTCTCAACAATGAACCCTTGTGGCTGCAACATGCAGACTCCTCCTGTAGATCGTTGTACAAGAAGGCATCGTTGACATCAAGTTGATAGAGTGACTGGTCCCGTACTACAATAGTGAGGAGGATCCGAAGAGTAGAATGTCTTGCCATAGGGGAGAACGTGTCATCATAATCTATCCCATATGCTTGAATGGATCCACGTGCCATAAGTTTTGCCTTGTAGCTGTCAGCTCCGCCGTATGCTCTCTCTTCGCTGTAAAGGCCCACTTACACAACCATGGAAGGTTGTGGCACTCTGATCCGAATCACCCGAATCCAAAACCAAATCCAACCCGATTAAGGGTCTGCATGACCAATTAATATCAACTAATATTGAATAAACCTATATGGCTCCATAGATCGCTGATCGAATCCCGTTCAGACGCAGTCAATCAAAAATCGATTGCATCATAATTTGTGTCATCGGGAAAAAGCCGCGACGCAGTTCGAACCGCAAAACAAACCGAGACTAGAATAAAATTCGATTCTACAAAATAAGACCAACGAAATCGACCGTTCATCGATCGGGGGTCTTTTAACAATTTAAAATTGCAAAATTTAATTGCAAACCAAGGTCGTATCTCGACAATATCTGAATTCATCTTAGATCAGAAATATATGAATATTATACTCATTTTGATCGCCATTCAGAGACGGTCGAAACGAGCTATTATTCATCTGAATCAGAGATTCGGGGTGGAAATATGTATGACTTTGATATTTCATATAGGGGAGAGATAATGGTTAAAAAAAAGAACTATATGACAAATGTCAACGTTTCAGCCCCAATACTTGCCTTCCCTCCACTTGTCAACACCTTAAGGCATTCTCCCCTTCTTCTCCGGCTAAAGGAAGCCCCAACTCCCTCTTCACTTGAAGCTGGTGTCCAGCAGTTCTGGAGGACTGCTACTGCTTCCTTCTTCACCCGAAAAAGCTGTTGCAACCCTCTCTTTTCTGTTGCTCCAAGTGCAGTTGCAGCTGCTGCTTCTTTCAAGCAGCTGGTTGCTGTTGCTTCATCCCAAAGCAGTTGCTGCTGCCAAATTGAGCTGCTGCTGCTGAGCATAGCAACAGATCAAGATACTGTTGCTCCTTTGTTGTTTTGGGAGCTGCTGCATGCAAGCTTCCTTCTCCAATTTGGAGCTCCAGCCAAGAGAAGAAGTTGCTACTCCTCTCCTAATTGCAGCTGCTGCATGCCTTGCGGCATGAAAGATCAAGCCTAAGTTGATCTCCAATTTTTGGAGATTTCGAGGTACAATCATCCCCCTCTTGCTTCCTTCTATGCATGATTCAAAACCTATTATTTTGCTTCTGAAATTAGATGAAAACGTGAAGTTGTACATGGAATTTTTTATAATTTTAGATCCATTAACTATGCTCCTGATTTACCAAGTTTTTGAGGATAAAAATGAGGTAATTTGGCATGAATATGATCGGAAATCAGTCAATTGTTAAGCTGCTGTTCATGCTCTAATATTTGAAGGAATTGGAGGTAATTTGGATGAACATGATCACATTTTAGACCATTGTTTATGTTACAGATTTCATGAGAAATATGATGAAAATTTTGGATTTTGCACCTAATTTCAGGCCATTATATGTTACATAATTTCATGTTTAAAAGATGATTAATTGAAGATATTATACATACAATTGGAGTCTTTCAGACCAATAATTAGCTATAGATTCATGCTTGTTAAAGGTTTAACTTGGAAGTGTTTTTGCGTGTGAAAGATAATAAAATCAGACCTAAGGTTTTGGAATTTATGTTTTGGAAGGTGGAAAAGTTAGGAATTTTAAGCAAACAATTGTACCTAATTCAGACCAATAATAGGCTCCAAAACTTTGTGTTGAAAAGTAAAAATTTTAGGGTTTATGCATGTATTGTGTTAAATTTCAGACCAAAGCATTAACTTTAGATTCACGAATTAGATGAAAAATTAAGGACTTTATATGAAATTGATCTTCAAAATCAGATCAATTAGGAGGCTAGTGATCTCAAATTTCGAAAGATAAGTTGCATGAATTAGACTCTAAATTTAGACCCATTTATTAGGTCTCCAAGTCTCATAACTTTAAAGAAGATATTTGAAATACAAATATTATGATATGGACACCATTTTCTTTTGAATCCAGCAAATTATTTCCTAAGACTATTATGACTAATAATCCTCATCAATTGATTCATTAGTATAATTTACTAATTATATATCATTAATGATAAGTTATGATAAAGTACTTAGATATGTAAAGTCAACTACATAAGAGATTGATAAAGGAAGGTGAAATCATATACATCCATATGATGGTGAATCAGTGATAACAATTACTTGTGCAAGTCATGGTGACTTTTACATCTGACTGTGCGAGGGTGCGATGACCCTCAACTGGGAGGGAGGGAGGTAGAAGGTCCAATTAGGGCAGCGACCGCGTAGTGCGTGGGTCTAATATCCCAGTCTCTTGTATGGTTTTTTACGAGCTCGCGGTTTTTACGCTTCGTTGGGATCCAGGTGCTCTAGTTTGACCAGTTCTGCTGACCCTGTTTTCAGTATGGTGCCTAGGCTGGAGGACCCTTGGTTTTATTTTTCGAGCTCGTTTTGCCCGTATCGGTCGGGCGGTTTGTACGGAGAGTCTTTTCCACCCGTCTCAGGGGTGTAGTTTTGGAATGTTAGTCACATACTCATCAAATGACACCTTTATAGTGATATTCTCTTTACAAAACCGTGCCATATCGGGATCATCTTTCTGAATCTTTTTGATGCGCTTTCCTGCCGTAAGAGCACGCAGGAAAGGGATTGAAGCTAGAGAAACAGAAGATGAAGAATCTGAATCATGAACTGAAAGATGGTTCTTGGCATTAACGGAAACAGAGTTCTTCATACAAGAATCTTTTCGATGTAACATGGAATCATAATCTAAACTATCTACTATAGGTTGTGGAATAAAAGCTGGAGTGGTATCCGCCACAACCAGAGATGCAAGGTCTTCCATAGACTTGGAAGTATATCCATGCTGATGCTACATACGTGCTCTCCTTTTGAGTAGAAATCCTCGAATGGTGCTGATGGGGCTCTAGAATATGCTGCATCTCCTCCTCGTCCTCTAAAGACTCCTCAGGTAGAGAGATGCCCCTCCTCGTGTCCCTCACCCGGTCAGGTACGGTCACGGTCCTTCCGCTCCTGAGTGACATGTGGTTAGCCTCGTCACACAAAAGAATCTCATGTTCAGATTTAGGAGATGTTGAATAGTACACTTGACCAAAGTGCTGCTGAGAACCAGATCGGCTCAGGTTATTGGGGTTAGCCTGAACTTGGGCTGGGATTGAGGTAGAGGGTGCAGTCTGCTCGTCTCGTCATCTAGACAGGCGGTTGACATTCACGTGTAAGTCACGAATTTTGTTCCGGTTGGAATGGATCTCATCGAGTATCTACTGCTGTATGTCCACGGGACTAGACGAAGAAGGAATGGGATAAGACTAGGAAGAAGGACGGGAAGACTGGCCCTGCTGGCCAGGGTACTGCCTCTGCTGCTGTTGCTGGGGTGTCCGCTGAAATTACGGGCCCTGCTGGCCCGCGTGGTATTGGCCTTGTCGGCCATACTGTTGGTACTGCTGTCGCTGCTGCTGGGGTGGCTGGAATCCAGGGCTCTGCTGTGAAGGAGGTGGTGCGGAGTTGAATGCGGTATTGTAAAAGGTCAGAGGATACTGGTAGGTCTGTCGGTCTCCCGTACTTCCCTGCTTGGCAGGATCCTGAGTATACCATACTCCATTCACCTTCCAAATCGGTGGAGGCTCCTCCTGAACTGTATCTGCTAATGGAGGTGGCTGCTGGAAAGAGTGGGCATAGGACTGGTCTTGCTCCCACGACTGGGGTTGCCCTGACACCAACTGCTCCTGAACAGGGTGAACTCGGTATACGGGAGGAAAGGATGCAATCACGACAGATATCTTTATCTTAGATACCCTATCAGTCAACTCTTCCATTTGTTTTGGAATTTTTGAGACGCTCCGGTCCAATTCATCAATTCTCCTATCAATCCTCTCGACTACAGTAAGCTTGTCCACAAGGAGTCCCATGCTAGGGATCACGTCCTGAGAGAGATCGACTACAACTGATTTTCCCCCTCCAAATGAGATTGAACTGGGGGAAGATGTATAGGCCCATGACCTTAAATTTCGTCGATATTCTGCCGAATTTCGGTCGAATTTCGGTTTCGGTAGGTGACCGAAATTCGGCCGAAATGGCTATATCAGTCGAAATTTGGGGGGGTCTAGTTCAAAAAACCACCGAAATGACCGAAATTTCGGTCGAATTTCGACCGAAATTTCGTTTCGGTCCCTTACCGAAATGAAACTGAAATCCGACTTTTAAGGCCTTGTATAGGCCATGCTGGCCATCTGTGAACGGTTTGTTTCGACCATCTGCTCGAATACCTTTCAGATGGTATCCGATACTCGTGATGAATAGCTGCCTCCACAGGCAACGCTCACTAAACCCTGCCTCTCCGGGGTTAGACCAGTGAAGAACGACTGGACCAAGATGTTGTCATCTAGATTATGACAGGGACACTTCTGCAGGATGTCCTTGAATCTTTCCCAAGCATCACAGAATGCTTCATAGGGTAATTGGGAAAAACTCGTAATGCGCGTCCTCATCATGTTAGTCCTACTCAAGGGGTAGAACTTTTTTAGAAATAGGTCTTTGAACTGGGCATAAGTGGTCACTGTAACTTCAAGATTTTTCACACAGTAGTCGGCTTTTTCACCCAAGGCAAATGGAAGGGCTGTGAGCCTAATATAATCCTGGCTAACATTAGGATGTCTAAGGTTAGCGGAGACGAGCTCGAAGTCCCTTAGGAATACATATGATTCCTCAGAAGCATTCACATCAAAGTGTGGCAGTAGGTTTAGAAAATGCGGCTTCAACTCAAAATCGACTGGGGGTTCGGCCGGACTCAAGTAGTTTTGAATTATGTACTGTCTGGGGTTATACGCTGCATCCATTGGTGATTCGACCCCAACATTGAGCTGTCCTAACTGAGCTTTGAGTAGTGCTTGTTGCTGCTTAGATGCAACTAATCTGGCTAGTACCATTCTCATCGGGTCTTCGGGGTGTTCTTCTTCCTCTTCTTTCATTTGAAGCATTTTACTTTAATCTTCTTTAGGTCCTTAATCAACAATGTATTTATGATTAGTAGAGGATTTATGAATCAAGATATTCTCATCGAGGTGAAGGTCTTCTTCGGTGAGGTGGGAAGAGAGAAAGGGAATGGTTAAAGAGTAACCATCCCAAGAGTGAGTGATCCTGGCTCAAGGGTCATGAGTCCAGTTTGGCCCAAGTTGCGCTTGGACCTTTGAAGACATACTTCTTGGAGGGTTTAACAAAAGATTCGCAAAGTCCGAATAAATATCCCCCCAATTAGTCATCTTCGATGTCAAAAGAACCGATTAGAAGATGATATTCAATGAGGCGTTAGTTTTATGATATACGTAAATGTGCGGAGTAAACTCACACAATACAAACACAATTCAAACCCTCAATTTCACCAAGTCAACACATGATGGTCGTAAAGATTCAGACGAATTATCTGGTTAATTTTAATTGGTGATAAATACAATCTTGGAAAGATTAACGAGTTGTTAGATGCCCGTATTTTCCTACAGACTGGCTCGGTTCTTACGACTAGTTGGACCTACTTTCAGCCAGTATAGGAGTAAGTACGGACCGTATAAATATGGCTACCCGAGGCGTTATCTAAACCTCCCATTCTGCTTAGGAAATCCGGACCGTTTACCGGCTACCCGTATTCCTCACTGAAAAGTAGCTAATCGCCTAAAAATACAGAACCAGTAGTATGTAAGAAATCCTGGCTTGGCTCTATTATAGGGTCGTATCTCTCTCACTTACAAGTAAATTCAAACAATGAGAGCTTTATGCACTTGTGAACAAGGTTCTTTTTATTCCAATTTTTTAATCGACCTGCTCAATTCAGTCCCAATTTTAGATTAGGTTACCAGTTGAAATTTATCTGAACACAAAAACACGTCTACTGTTCAATCCCAATTTCCCTTTGACCTTACGTTATAAAACAAGAGGGTAATCAGAAATCAGAATGCAAACGTGAAACGATGATGCATGCTCAGAAGAAGGTATACTTACTGCGAATCCCAACACTCTCCATGCGTTATACAAAATTGAATTTTTAAAATTTACACTATATGCATGCAGATCGAGAAAACCACACCTAAACAATATACTATTAGCAGGGAAGAATTGATTTAATTTGAGCTAAGTAGTACGTGTCTATATGCCTCTCATTATGAGTCTTATCAGATGTGTGAATCTTCTAATAAATGTGTGGCCTAAATTACGATGAGCACAATCAACTTTGATGCTATACTACCGTGTGCCTATCCTTAAATTCGCTACTCAAGTCGAGCCCCACCCTCACCGGAGAGTGAAATGGGTCTCGACACACCACAAAATAAAGTCCAAGTCTTTTTTACACGCACGAGCTCTCAAACAAGAGCCGTTGTAAATATGCAAATTACCTAAATAATTACAACACAATAATTACAAAAATTGCTCTCGAAAATAAATTGGATTTTCTTGCTCTTCAGCAGTTGGCGCGCGTCACGTCCGTCGACCTCCGATGCACTCTAAGTTCACCGGGCCCTCACAAGGAAAATAAAATTTATGTTTGAGAGATAAAAGACAAAATATATAAAAAATGAGCAGAAAAATAATTGAGAGAAAAAAATGGATTAATTACAAGGTGCCTCGGGGATCAGACTACCCGAGTATGTGAAAATCTAAATCTATTTTTTTCATATTAATCCCTAAGCCGTTTGCATCTCCGGTAACGGTGCCATCTGACGGACCGCTAGATACGTGGTTTAATTTGCACTCGTTGTAGTACGTGTACTTAGCGAATCGTTCAGAACCGAGAGTAGACATCCATGAAGAGTGTCTCGGGTTTAATTTTTATCACGGGCAAGTTCGTGGTCGAACACAGGGAGGCAATGGAACAACTTTGGGTTAATATAAAAATTTAGATATAGGTTTCCAAAGCGGTTTTTTTTTATTTTTTAATGCAAAAATAATGTGAGATGCAATATGGGGGTGAATTAAGTTAATAGGAAAAGACACAACTAGACCAAATTAATTTTAATATGAAATTAGTCCAATTTAGCCTAATTGTATTTTTCCTACAATCCTAATCCAGTGATGAATACAAAACACATTTTTTTTGGAATTTTAGGGGTTAAAAAGCAACAATGAAAAATGCATACTTTTTATGGATTTTTTCGCAATTTTTCACACAAACAAAATGCAAAAATTATGAAAAATTTACTGAATTAAAACATGATGTAAGGATATTATAGTAATTTTTTGGATTTTTTTTTCAAAAAATGAACTTTTTATGGATTTTTTAATAGAAACAGAGTGACTGCAAGTAATTAATTTCTAACAAATCCACATTAACGAATTAGCCAGAATGCGAATTATCTCAAAAAGGTATTTGTATTTTCATACCAGGAGAGTTGAAATTTCGCAAAAAAGATGTCTTTAGATTTGATTGAAAATCAATTGCTAAAATCACTGTACAATTTATTTAAGGCACACGACAACTCCAATAGAGATGAACTTTGGACAGTAATTTGAACACACTTTAAGGCATGATTCCTGATTTTTGTGAAATTTTTCGAACAACCGTGAGTTAGATTTGAATTTAATACCTTAGATTGGGTAAAATATGTAACATTTTACTTGAACAATTTTAAATAATTAATCAGAACCGACAAAAATACAAATAAATATCCAGATGGTAAGGAATTATTTGCTCAACATAATGCTATTTTTCATTGAAATAAAAGATGCAATATTGAAATCCAAATTTAGGTGCAAACGTAAGGTTATTCGTGCAATACAAAAATTAAAAACTTATAAACAAATATGTACAGGGATTTCTTTGCAATAATAGAAAACTAATAAAATAAAATACAATTTTTACATAAAATGATAAAGAAATGGAAATGCACATTCTTCTCAAGACGGCAAGGGCTGGGAAGATGGATTGAGCGGCGGTGGCGAGCGGCTTGGCGGAGGCGTGGGGCGCAGCGGAGACGGCTGTGAACCCCTCAGGATCCGGGTACCCGTTTACGCGCAATTCGCAAGATATCATTCATGTTTAATCACACAAGTCGCAAAATACAGGGAAAATTTTTTTTTCGCAACTATGACATTCATTCTCAATACATGACCACAAGTAAAAGAGACAATATGTGTATACATACATATATATTAGAGAAGGAATTACAGTTGAAATTAAAAGAATATATGATTGATCTCATCGATATGATATTTTGCAAATATGGATCTACCAAAAGAAATGACCATTTCCTAAAAATGAGATGTAAGGATCATTTGGTTCGAAGTCTTTAAAAATCTAGAGTTGGACGTAGGCAACTTTCAACATTAATATACAGTTAATTAATGTCCTTGAGTGGATTGTTTTAAATCCATTTGTCATCCAAACTATTGAAATGTTTATTCAGATATGGCTTCATAGATGAAATGCTAAATAAACTAAATCACGACAGAGATAATAAGGTCTGATTAGTTGGGACTTACATGAAGGTGAGATTAATATCAACTTCGCATAATATCAAAGTCTAGTCCATGCCACTAAACATTTGACAGAGACTTCCCCCATATTTTCCAGATTTTCAACTACTACTCTGGCGGCTATAAACCTTGCCTGTAACCCATTCTATGGCTTCTATTCACTACATGTAAACGTCAAATATGACATTTCAATTCCCAGACGAAGGCCCAAATGTCCAAATAACTTGCCGATAGAAGTACGAGCAGCCACAGATCCATGAGAATCATTTTAAAATTGCTCATATGGTAAAGCTTGTACTGAACTAAGAGTATAATTTCATGCCTAATTTGGTACAGGGAATAAGAACTATAGAGCTAAATTTTCATCAGTTATTAATCTTATTTTCTATTGTAATCAGACTGTGAGATCCAGTATCTAGAACAAGTAATTTATGCATAAACTACCAACGTGACCTACTGCTATATAAAAACCGCAATAACCCAACAATTACATGCTACTTCTATGATTCCTTGATCATCACCACTCTTATTCTCTACTTTCTCTTTTACTTCTGCAAATGTGTTCTCCTTTGTGCTAAATCCCCATTCACAAATAGCCATGGCCTAACCAATCCAACATAAATGTAAATCCTAGCTTATACGGAACCCCATTAGTCCAAATCAGAAAACATAACACCATCAATGTCTACTCATAATTAAGGAGAAAAAAAAAACAATTTTATCACTAACCATTCTAGCAATAATCGTTCATTAGGTAAAATATCACCAGGCTCCGAAGATGGCAAGATCGTTAATTACATAGACCCCTAATGTTGGATTAAGATAGGAGGAATACATGCATTGGCAGCAAAGAGATGGGCTAGGGATTGTACCTCTAATTAGATCTTCCAAGTTTTGGAGAAAAAAAATAGCATGCAGCAGAGATCCTCAGAAGTTGCTGAAATCTATAACAGTTTGGGCTGCAGATGAGGCGTTTTAGAGTGCAACCGAGTACAGCTGCAGGTCTATGATCAAGTGGAACAGTGGCTTCCTGTTTATTTTCAGAATCTACGGAGGAAACGGGGGGCTCTTCGGCGGCGATTTTGCTCTCTCGTTGGGAATAGATAGAGGGAACTTGTAGAAAAGCGAGAAGGGAAAGGTTGTTATATATAGACATGAAGGGGAGCTTAATTGATTGCCACGTGAGTGGAAGAACTCCAAGTGGAGGAAGTTTAGAAAGCCTAATGGAAAGGCAAGGAATGCCAACTGCTGTCTGCCGACAGCAGTAAATTAAGTTAATTTTTTTTTAGCAGAGTCTGTCACGGCGGCTGTAATTAGGTTAAATAAAATTTTATTTATTAATAAAATATTTCTTTGAAATCTCTCTCTAATTAAGATACCAAAGTCACCCGTACTTATGCCTCGAGCTTCGAATTTCGACGCCTAATATCTTGTTTTGACCGTCTCTACACGACGATCAATATGAGTATAATATTGATATACTTCAGGTCGGGTTTTGAACCTCCGAAATTTTAAGATACAGTTTTGATTTGGGATTAAATTTTGATATTTAAAAATATCAAATAACCTCCGATTGACGAACGGTCAATTCCGTTGGTCTTGTCTTGTCAAATCGGATCTAATGACGGTCTTGGTTTGTTTTGTAGTTTCCGAATTTACATCGCGGCTAATCACGACGCGCGTTACGGTGTGACCGATTTTCGGTCGATTTCGCCCGAACGACTTTTGATTCATAATCAATTGGTCGCTTTAGGTTGTTTAGTATTGACCGACAACGTTTTTGGGTTTATTAGACCCAAAATCGGACGACTTCGGGTTTGATTGGAAACCGGATGCTACAACGGCCGCGTGTGGCCGCGCGGAGGAGAAGCAGGTGGTCTGGTGGCCGTAGGTGCGGGCCGGCTGCGGTGATCACTAAAGGGATGCGACCGCACGAGGAGGCGCGTGAAGGTGGAAGGGACGACTAGGCGGAGGATGGCCGCGGCCTTGGCGACCGGCTGGATCGGAGGAGTTGGAGCACGAACCGTCGTGCGCCTGGGCGGCGTGCTGGAGAGGTGGCGGTCACCTGGAGGGGCTGCGCGCGGTGGCGCCGCTCGGAGGAGATTGCCGGCTGGAAGTGCTGTCGGTCGTCGGTGCGCGTAGCCGCGCGTGGCTGTGCGGAGAAGCTGGAGACGACTGGCGGTGCGTCGGCTGTGGCTGCGCAGGGGCGGCGCCGGCGGTGGGGGCAGGGGTGCGGCGGCTAGAGCTGCTGCACCCGCTGCTTTTGCTTTTTATTTTTATTTTATTTTTTTTATTTTTTCTGTTGCAATAATAATTTTTTATTTTAATTTTTTAGGTTTTTTTGTTTTTCTTAAATCATGTGAATCAAAGTTACAACGAAGATGGCGTGGTGGTGATATGATAAGGCAAATGAACAAATGAAGGTGTGGTTGGTAATGTGAGGTGATAAAAAAATTACAAAAATAAAAACGATGATAAAATGAGAAGAAAAATACCTACGGTGGAAGTGGTCGTCTATGGTGTGCTCACGAGAAGCACGGTCTTCGCTCAAATCGCCGGCGAGCGATGAGCTATGGCAGCGCGCAGCTGCGGTTGCGATGTTGGCCAAGAAGCCAACGGATCTCACCGGAGAGAGGGCTGTCGTCGCTCGACCGTGGTTGTGTCGCCGTCACCGATTCAACTTCGGGAACTAGGCTCTCCTCACATAAAGATGGATCAAGTGCAAATTGAGGAGGATGAGATGCATATAAAGAGGAAAAATGAGAAGCTATGAAAGTGGAGGGAGGTTAATAAAATAATGGGGTTGAATTAGAAGTTAGAAAAATTGGTGGAATGATGGAGATGAATGGTAGTTATTGTAGAGAATGGAAATTAAAATTAAATAAATAAAATACATAAAAATAGCCTACTTTAGATAAAAGAATAAAATAAACAAGAAAAGTGGAATGGAAGATTTATAAAAGTAGGTCCATAAAAACACTATGTAAATGGATTTTTTAGTTTTCTAATTTATTTTTTTGTATTTTTAATATACGATATTTACAAAATAAAAATAAAATAAAATACTAGAAATAAATTGAAACATAAAAGAGTTTTTTTGGATTTTTTAGTAATTAAGAAAAATAAAAAAAGAAGAAAGATTTGTACAATATATACAAGGTACACCTAGGTCCCAAAATCAAAATTTTGCAAACGAGTTCCGATTTTAATGAAACCACTTCCGTTGGATAGATAATTTTCTAACTTGAACTTTAAAAGTGAGTTTGGTGAATTTGGAGTTCATGCGGAGCAGGAATTTGGCCAGGAAGTTGGACTTTGAGGCTTTTTATCTTTGGGATCTAGGAGTATTTATTTGAGGTAAAATTTATTTTGTATTTTTGTATTTTTATATACATTTTTATAAACAAGTCAGAGAAAGAATTAGTCAAAAAGGAGTTGAAATGAATTTATTAAAAATACATGAAGTTTTAGGCTATTTATAGGTGAAAAACTCCTTTATTTTGCGGCTTTTTATTGTTAATTTATTTTGTACAATTCAATATATAATAATTATTGTATTTTATTTACAAGAATCATTTTGTTAATTTATTGATTTTATGGACATTTATTTGAGACTTACTCGGGGATTTTGCTAAGACTAATATATTGAGATGACGAATCGCGGATTCATCAATCACCTCGACCATCGTGATCACATAATGAATCAAAACATTAATTAATTATTAAGACTTGAAATAGGATGGAGAAGAATGGAAATCTTATACGGTTATATACTGAAGGCTACGGTTGCTAGATGAAACTAGTGGACGTATTGGGAATTTAGTTAGGATGCATTATATTCCATGAAGGCACCCCAACCCTAAGGATTTCTTCATGCCTTAGAGTCATAGTGTGACGTTTCACTTGGACTAAGTGATGCAGCGTGGACCCAACAGATAGGGCCGAATTTTTAGTTAATTTTAATGGTCAAATTTATTTACGTTTATTTAAAATTATCATATCTCTAATTAAATAATTGAGATCGCCTGTGATCTCCAACAATTATTCGTAGATTTGATTTTTAAATTTGGTCGGTTAGTTGGTTAGAGACGGTTTAGGATAATTGGTTGTCTATTTAAATTATTTCTATTTTTGTAATGTCATCCCTCCTATATAAAGGGATGAGGGTCCGATGTTTTTGGGGAAGTCAAGTATTAATGAAAAGTTGAGATTTTATCTCTCTCTATTTTCTCTCCTTCTCACACGTGGTCTTCACGGTTCTCCTTCTTCAACCTCGCGCTACAGGCGTGTTCTTCTTCTCAACCCCTCCATTCTCTTCTCAATCTCTCCATTTTCTTCTCCACCAAAATCCATCGTCAAATATTTTTTTTATTGTTCGCCGCCGCCGAAACCCAATCTGCATCAATTGGTATTAGAGCATGAAGATGGAGTCGTTCTCACGATTCCACGATCCTGTCACGTATTGGATGGTGCAATTTGATTTGAGTTGCCTATCTCATGATTCGCGTACACGCGCACGTCGACATAAGTTCAAGCGACGTCTTGAATCAAGCCTCAAAGTCCAAGAATGGTTGGACACGCAAGTCGATGAAGATTCGTTCGTCGACGACGAAAGTCAGATCATAGAAGCCGCTGCGCAACCCGATTTTGAACAAAAAAATGAAGATCTAGCCGCCAACAACGAGAATGTCGCCTCCACAACGAACCGGCCGCTGTCCAGGCCATTTCGGAAGGAAAAAGCGACGAAAGAGTGGCTGTCCAGGAGGTTTCAGACCTGCCGTCACCGTCGAAAACACCCCCGGCAAGTACCATTCCTCCACCAGCTTCCCCGCGGGAGACCCCCGCCAACCCCGCACCCACGGCGGTACCCAGCCAGGCCCCAACCCCACCTCCGCTGCCGCCACCCTCGCCTTGCCATCCTTCCCTTCCCCGATACCTCGCCTCACTTTCGTTCACCACAGGGCCGCACCCTCACGTGCGAATCCCAGCACCTCCGCCTTCCCCCAAACATTGCCCTCCCGCCTACTCCCCACCCACGCCTCACCACCCAGGACCGACCCAACCAGCCCCGCCGTCGCCCCGCGCCAATCCCCCGCACACCAGCAACCCACCCATCCCGCCTGTGCCTCCGCCTTCTACTCCCTCGCGGGCCGCCCTCACCCCCGCCCCTCCCTCACTGGCCTGCGATCCCTCCCGCGCACACCTCGCCATTCCAGGCCCGCTACCCCCCCCCCCCCCCCCCCCCGCGCAATGCCGCAGCCTCCCCACAGTGCCGCGCCTCCCGCGCGAAGCCCCGGTCGACCCCCGCCGCCCCGGGCCTCGCCATATACGCGAGGATTGTGAGCGTAGCCTAACGGGAATTCCGCTGGTTACGCAACGTGAGACCCGCAGAATGTGGGATTGGAAAGTAAGTGGGAGAAATTGCAAAATAAAATCCTATGAACCACTTATTTGCAGAAAGACCAAAAGGAATTGGAAAGTAAAGAAGAGTGAAGGGGTGCGAAAATTGTGCCCAAGCCCCTGACGGCGCAAATATTTAAAGAAAAAGGCTACAAACCAGAAATATGGGGATCCTCCTTATCCAAATAGGACTAGAGCCTTGGGCTTCCCCTATATAAGGATCCCATGGCTTCATTCCTTGGACACATTTCCCCTCCTCCTCTCCTTGTGTCATTGTTTCGCTATGGACTCTCCGAAGACCATGTTGTTCATGCCTCATCAATTCTTCGGTCACCACAAGGAAGAGACAACGATCAAGAAGACGCCGCCATTCGCGCCACACATGTTCTTCGACCATGAAGGCCTCGTCAACTACGCCCGCATATGGACTCCGCCGTTCGCTCCGCACCTATTCTTCCAGACAATGGCTGAGCACGCCGAATCGACCTCCAAGCCTGCAAATTCAGCAATCCGTCGGGAGACGAATTTTTAAAGCGGAGGAGAGTTGATGCAGCATGGACCCAACGGATAGGGCCGAATTTTTAGTTAATTTTAATGGTTAAATTTATTTACGTTTATTTAAAATTATCATATCTCTAATTAAATAATTGAGATCGCCTGTAATCTCCAACAATTATTCGTAGATTTGATTTTAAATTTGGTCGGTTAGTTGGTTAGAGACGGTTTAGGATAATTGGTTGTCTATTTAAATTATTTTTATTTTTGTAATGTCATCCCTCCTATATAAAGGGATGAGGGTCCGATGTTTTTGGGGAAGTCAAGTATTAATGAAAAGTTGAGATTTTATCTCTCTCTCTATTTTCTCTCCTTCTCCCACATGGTCTTCACGGTTCTCCTTCTTCAACCTCGCGCTACAGGCATGTTCTTCTCAACCCCTCTATTCTCTTCTCAATTTCTCCATTTTCTTCTCCACCAAAATCCACCGTCAAATATTTTTTTAATTGTTCGCCGACGCCGAAACCCGATCTGCATCACTAAGGCCACAGACTATCCATTAAGCTTGGAAATTTTACAAGGAAAAAGATCAGAATATGAAACTCATCATCAATCGATTAATAAGACCCATCGAACAATAGAAAGGTGATAGCCTACATCTGGACCTTATAAAGAAATGAAATTGTTAAGTATTACCACTTAGGGCATGATAGGTGTGAAACGGTTAAGGTTACTGAAAAATCAACTTCCATGCAAGTGGCTTGTTAAATTTAAATGTCAACATGTATCTACTTGCTTTCTTTTGAAACCAATGAAATACCTGTTATTTTTAATAAATTAGATTGTACTCAACTTTTGTTGACCTTCTTTTCTTCCTAACATGGATGGCAGGTAAAGAACCTGCGTCACAGTAGTCCGACATCTAGACCTTGAGCTTCTGCGGTTTAGACGCTCATTTTTTGACAGTACACATATTATAGATTTTGTACATGATATTGTAAATGCTTATTTCTCTCTTCTGTTATATTTTGGGATACATGTATATAATGTCAGTTCTTTTGATACATGTAATATTTTTTTTGACACTCAAAAGAGGGGGAGACACTCATAGGTGTTCGCCCCATATTATTAAGGAAGAAGATAGAAAATACTTACAGTGGGAAAGAAAACAAAAAGTAAAGGTAGATGGTATCAAAAAGGATACCATCCGCCTCCCAAAAGACGCTACACGGATGACCAATCAATACAAAAGCGATTTGCAGCGATACAAATATTTTCCTTATAAAATCTCTGCCCCGCAAAAAGCAATTTGTTTCTTCCCAGCCAAATACTCCAGATACGCGCAATGGGAATAAATCTTTCCTCCCTCGGGCGATTAGCAGCGGTAGATAAGCTCTCCCAGAAATCCTCAATCGCGGCACGATTTACCCATCCCACGTCATCCCAAATGGGCCGCACGAGGTTGCAGTGAAGGAAAAGATGGCTGGGCGTCTCAACATCGGAACCGCATAGACCACACAAGGCCGTGAGATTCGGGAAAATCGAGGCACAGCGATCGCGAGTAAGCAATCTTCCACGCCTAAGAATCCACAGAAAAATGCCAATCCTTTCTGGTAGCTTGAGATCCCAAATGAGCTTGCAATGGCTTAGAAAAGCCACATCCGAAGGCACGACGGTGGGGAGAATAGAGAAATAAGCCTTCCGTGAGCTGAAGGTCCCTTCCTTCCATTCAAAGTGATCACGGCCCCTTGATGGTGCAGGAGCATCCACAAGGAGAGCCATCATAGCGGAGAAGTCAAGCAGCCGCTGATCAGAAAGATTGTCCATCAAAATAGGGCACCAGGCGCCATCGCACCAGCACGAAGCTACCGTTGCAAGTTTATCCCCGGCCAACGCAAAAAGACGAGGAAAGAGATTCATGAATATACCCTTACCAGACCAATCCACCGACCAGAATCTGAAAGAGTTCCCATCGCCGAGAGCTGGCCTAAACAGGGATCGGTTACAGTTGAAGACAGAGAAGATATCGCGCCAGAAGGAGGGAAAGATTCCATGGGAGTGCCCGCCAAAAACGGAATCAAAGGCATTCCCAGCCGCCATGCGAAGGCATTGCACCAGCAAACTCTCATCCCGACCTAAAAGCCTCATCGCCCATTTGAGAAGCAAAGCATCACGCACCACCTCCAACCGTCGAATGCCCAGACCCCCGTCGCGTTTTGGACGCGAAATGTCATCCCACCCCACCAAATGCATCCCTCTTCTACCAATTCCATTCTTACCCCATAGAAAGCCCCTCATACATTTCTCTAAGCGCAGCCGGATCCCCTTCGGCAAGCCGCGAGCCGATAAGAAGTAGATGGGAATAGCCGAGAGGACAGATTTAATAAGAACCGAACGACCACCTTTGGAGAGCAGCGACACACGCCATCCTGCCAACCTGGACTCCACCTTCTCCACCACCCTCTGATAATCACGTAAGCGCGCACGACCCAACGAGAGCGGTAATCCCAGATACTCCAGCGGCAGATCCCCGAGGGATGCCCCCAAGATAGAGGAGCAATCCCCAGTCTCCAATGGAGACAGAGCAAAAGGCACAAACTTCGATTTGGCTCCATTGATGCGGAGCCCCGACATCTCGCAAAAAAGTTGTATCGTAGTGGCCATCCCCAAGGCCTGAGTCCGGTCCCCCTCAATAAAGCAGAGGGTGTCATCCGCTAATTGAAGTAGGGGAATATGAAAATTACCCCTAGAACAACCGCGAGTAAGCCCAGCATTGGCCACACCCTGGATCATACGAGGCATCACGTCGGCCGCCAAAACGAATAGAAGAAGGGCAAGGGGGCAGCCCTGACAAACCCCCCTGCGAGGCTGGAAAAGGCCCCCAGCCGGCCGGCCGTTAAGAGATATGTAGAAGGAGACGGTAGTAACACATCGTCTAACCCATGAAATCCACAGCGGGGGGAAGCCCTGGGACTTCAAAACCGACCATAAGAAACGCCAGTCCAAGGAATCATAGGCCTTAGCAAAATCAATTTTCCATAGAATCCCCTTCGTACCATTTCTGTGCCAACCATCAATAATCGCGGAGGCAAGCGCGAAGCAATCTGAGATTTGCCTCCCTTGGACAAAAGCGGCTTGGGCGGGAGAAATGAGAGAGCCAAGAAGGGGAGCAAGCCGCCTAGCCAAAGCCTTAGCAATGATTAAATAGATGCCATTGGAGATAGCAATTGGGCGGAAGTCCTCAATATGGGTAGCCCCAGAGAGATTGGGGAGATGGCTTTAGGAGATGCGGGTTCTGGAGAGGCGGGAGCTTGGAGGAAGCATTCTCAGAAGCGCGTGTGGGTTCCGAAGCAGTTCGGTCTTCGGCACGGCGACCAGGTGTTTGCCACTCGTCACCTGGGGCTGCGCTCGAGTGTCGCTGTCAAAGATGAAGGTATCGAGGATGGGTGGGTGAAGGTGTCTCACTCTAAGCCCGTCAGGCGCTGTTTTCGCTGCGCGGATCGTGGTCATCTGGCGTCTGCATGCAAGGCGCCTCCTCGATGCTTCCGGTGCGGTCGTGTCGGGCACCATTCGTTTTCGTGTAGGGAAGTGCTCATGGATCTCCGGCGGATGAAGCGTTCCTCTCGCTTGGAGGACCCTCCCCGTGGGCGAGGTTCCTCGGCCTTACGGGACTCTCGCTCTTTTGCTCAGGTGGTTTCAGCCAGCATTGGTGCCGCTTCGTCTAAAGGGAAGAGCATTCCTTCCTCTGCGCCTTCTGGCTCTGGCGATACTGGCATTCCTTCTTTTCCAGCGAAGTTAGTCCGTGAGAAGTTGCCGGAGGCTCGGATGCGACTGGACTCGCCTCGGAATGGCATCCACTCTACTCCTGTGGATGGTCCTCCGGCGGGGGCTTCTTCGGTTCCTCCGGCGATGGCGAGTTCCAGTCCGAAGGCGGTGGATGCCAAGCATGGTGTGGCGATTGGCGTGGTGCAGCGGCGGGGCTTCGACCGCGAGGCGATCCAATCTGCAACTCTTCTTCTCCTGGGCGAGGGCTTCTCCGGGGACTTCTTCTTCTTGGATGACACTCGTTGCTGTGTTCGAGGACTCTCCCCGGAGCAACGGGAAATCCTCCTTTCTCGTTCGGATTCGTCGGTGGTCAAATGGCGTCGACCTCGGGTTGCTGATGGTGCTTCTTTAACCTCCGAGATATGTGTGGTGGAGGTCCGCGGCGTTCCATTCCTATCTCGCTCGGCTCATTGCCTCTCCAAGGTTATTCGCAGTTGGGGTCAGGTGGTGGCTATCTTGGACGATGGCCTGTCCCCCGGGTCGGATTGGTCTTGCACTAGGATTCTGGTGGAATGCTCTTCCAACCTCTGCCGCTCCATGTCTGGCAAGACTTTTTCTGAGATACTGGCTCTTGGCAGATGGTCCTTCAAGCTCGAGTTCTTCTTTCCGCCGCCGGTGGCTTCGTCAGTGCACTCCTCGGCTGGGAACGATGCCCCCAGGTCCGACGACGGCGGTTCGTCTTCGGAGGCCCATGTGTCACTTTCCTTGGATGTTCCCGAAGCGTCGCTGATGCATGGCGACCCTTCGACTTCGTCGCCTGGGCTTCGGTTCGCGTGTGCACTTGGACGGGCGCCCTCTCACGTGCCTAGGGGCTTTTTCGAGGACGATCCGCGGTCGGTGGATTTATCTGACATTCACTTTTCGAAGAGATGCGGCTTTGCCCCGTGTTTCGATGTGGCGTTTCCGATTCCTCCTTCCGGATCGGTTCCTATTCGAACCCTCTCGTGGGCCGCGCCTGACCCGGTTCTGTTTGGCGACTCTCTTATTTACTACGAAGATATTCCTTGCCCTATTCCTATTTCAGCGGTGCCCTTCTATCAGTCGCCGTGCTATGAAGACAGTAGTCCTTCCTCATCATCCTCGCCTTTTCTGCTGGCGATCGAGTCGGGCTCCTCGGAGGTCGCCCCCGAGCACGGTACTGACGCTATCACTCATCTTTATGGGCAGCCTTCTTCTGCTTTTGGGCTTTCTAGGTCTTCTGGCGATCAAGGGGGTTCTTCTACAAACGCTGCGCCGCTTTCTCCAACCCGATGTGCAGCCTCGTGGAACTCTTGGAATGCTTCGGTTGCTTCCCCGACTAGATTTGGAGTTGTTTATGCTCGGCGCCTGGACCTCTCATTCGAGGGGATATCTCCTCCGCCGATTCTATTATCTCGGGAGGCGGTGGCGGAAGCGGCTGGACTTTGCCGGCTGGACCATCGCCGTGCTTAAGTTTAGCGTTTCCTCGGTCACTTTTTGGGAGAATTTTTGTAATATTTAATGAAGCTTCTCTCTTGGAATGTTCGTGGTCTGGGTGACCCTCTGCGTCGCAGGGCTTTGGGCTCGCGTTTGGTTGATTGGGAATGTGACGTCGCTATGCTACAGGAATCTAAGCTCTCTGGAGTAGATGACGCTCTTTGGAGATCGTTTGGGGCGGGGCCGGTGGATGCTTTTTGTTCTTTGGACGCGATCGGTTCTTCTGGTGGTGCTATTGTGGCTTGGCGATCTTCAAGCTTCTCTTTATCCTGCTCTCGTATGGGACGTCACTCTATCTCTGTAATCCTTGTGCACGTGGCCACTAACGTATCTTTGGCTTTCTCTTGTGTTTATGCGCCTTTATGCCACCTTGCCCGTCGTGATTTATGGGAGGACTTGCTTGGCGATGCTGCGGCTTTTGGGGATATTCCGTGGATTTTGGGGGGGGATTTTAATGTTACTTTGCTTTCAAACGACCGCCCCCGTGGACGGGGGGGAAGGGATCCAGGTTCTGTCGATTTTTTGGATTTCATCAATGATTTGGCTCTGGATGATTTGGTAGCCACGGATATCATATACACTTGGCGTAATAACGCCTCTCGATCTCGGCTTGACCGGTTTCTGGCTAATTCACGTTGGATGGATGCTTTTCCCCTATGCTCGGTTTCTTCTCGTCCTCGGTCTTTTTCGGATCATAGCCCCATTATTTGGGATTCGGGCGAGTCGTCCCGACCGCGCGGTATTTTTCGTTACGAGAAGAGTTGGCTTCTGGAGCCTAATTTCAAGGAGCTGGTGCGAAATCATTGGTCCCAGACGTCATTCCCGGGTAATGCGGCTCATCGCTTTGCTCTTAAACTCTCATCCCTGCGACGAGTTCTTGCCTCCTTCAAATTTTCTACGCGTCAGGCTCGGCTGTCCGTTCGTAACGAGGCCGAGGCGATTATTATTTGATTGGATCGCTTGGAGAACGTCAGGGAGCTATCCCCGGAAGAATTAACCGAGAGATCATCAGCTGCTCAGATCGTTTCGGAGGATGACAGGAAAAGAGCCATTGAATGGAGACAACGCTCGCGTCTTCGTTGGCTCAAGGACGGGGATGCTAATACCGCTTTTTTCCACCGGGTCGCTAGTGCACGTAAACGAGCTAATTGTATTTCTTCCATTGAGATTGGGGGCGCTATATATCAGTCTGATCGCGACATGGGCTCGGCTTTGGTTAACTACTTCAAGAATTTTTTCAATCGCCTCCCCTCTTCTTCCTGGCATTGGATGGCACCCGGTGCCCCTTCGCTCTCTCGCTCGGATGCTGCTATTTTATCTCGGCCTTTATCGATGGACGAGCTTAAGGGTGCGGTTTGGGACCTTAACGCTAATGCTTCTCCTGGCCCAGATGGGTTCCCTATATCCTTCTATAGGGACTTTTGGGATGTTATCGCCAACGACGTCTTGGATATGGCCCTCGAGTTCTGTGAGGGGAACCGGGGATTCAACAGGATTAACCGGGCTTCTGTGGTTCTCATTCCGAAATCCCAGGGTGCTCGTCGTATTGAGGATTTCCGTCCTATTGCGATTTCCAATGGCATTTACTTGATCATTGCGAAGGCTTTGGCCCGTCGCCTAGCGCCCCTTCTTGGCTCTCTCATTTCTCCCTGCCAAGCAGCCTTTGTTCAAGGGAGGCATATCTCTGATTGTTACGCTCTTGCTTCCGCTATCATAGACGGTTGGCACAGAAATGGAACGAAGGGGATTCTCTGGAAAATTGATTTTGCTAAGGCTTACGACTCCTTGGACTGGCGCTTCTTATGGTCGGTTTTGAAGTCTCGGGGCTTCCCTCCGTTGTGGATTTCATGGATCCGTCGCTGTGTTACTACGGTTTCCTTCTCCTTATCTCTTAATGGTCGGCCGTCTGGGGGCCTCTTTCAGCCTCGAAGGGGGGTTCGTCAGGGATGCCCCCTAGCCCCTCTTCTTTTTGTTTTGGCGGCGGACGTGTTGCCACGTATGATTCAAGGTGTAACCAACGCTGGACTTACTCGCGGATGCTCTATGGGTGACCTTCATATCCCGCTCCTCCAATATGCGGACGACACCTTATGTTTTATCGAGGGGGACCGGCTTCAGTATGCGGGAATGGCTACTACGGTCCAATTATTCTGCGAAATGTCGGGGCTCCGCATCAATGAGGACAAGTCGAAATTTGTGCCCTTTGCTCTCTCGCCTCTGGAGGTTGGGGAATGCTCCTCCATTTTGGGGGCTTCTCTCGGGGCACTACCACTGGATTATCTGGGACTATCTCTCTCAATGGGCAGGGCGCGGTTGCACGATTATCAGAGGGTGGTGGAGAAGGTTGAGTCAAGGCTGGCCGGCTGGCGCTCTTCATTGCTCTCTCGAGGTGGGCGTTTGGTGCTTCTTAAATCCGTCCTTTCGGCTATCCCTATTTATTTCTTATCGGCGCGCGGTCTGCCAAAGGGGATTAGGCTTCGCTTGGAGAAATGTATGAGGGGATTCCTTTGGGGTAAGAATGGTACTGCAAGAAAAGGGATCCATCTGGTCGCTTGGGATGACATTTCGCGTCCTAAACGCGACGGGGGTCTGGGTGTTCGGCGGCTGGAGGTCATGCGTGACGCTTTTCTTCTCAAATGGGCGTCGAGGCTTTTAAGCCGGGATGATGGTTTCCTTGTGCGATGTCTTCGCATTGCGGCGGGTAATGCCTTTCTCTCCGTTTTTGACGGTCGATCTCACGATCATTCTCCCATCTTTTGGCGCGAAGCCTTCGCTGTTTTCAACCGCAATCGGTCCTTGTTTAGGCCGTCTCTCGGCGATGGGACCTCCTTCCGCTTTTGGACTATGGACTGGTCTGGTAAGGGCATCTTCATGAACCTTTTTCCAAGACTTTTTGCGCTGGCCAGGGACAAATATGCATCGGTGGATTCGTGCTGGACCAATGGCTCTTGGGGCCCGATCTTGGTGGATTCTCTCTCTGCTCAGCGGCTGATGGACTTCTCCGCTCTGATGACCTTACTCGTGGACGCCCCTACTCCATCGCGGGGCCGTGATCACTTCACTTGGAATGAGGGGTCCTTTTCTTCGAAGAAGGCATATTTTGCTCTTCTCCCCATCGCTGTGCATCCGGAGGCGTCTTTTCTTGGTCACTGCAACCTCATATGGGGTCTCAAGCTTCCGGAAAGGATTGGTATCTTTCTGTGGATTCTTAGGCGTGGACGACTTCTTACTCGCGACCGTCTTGTATCACTCTTCCCAAACTTTCCCAATTTATGCGGGTTGTGCGATTCGGCTGTTGAGACGGCCGACCATCTCTTCCTTCACTGCGACCTCGTGCGGCCCATATGGGATGACGTTGCCTGGCTGAATCATTCGTCGATGGAGTCTTTTTGGGAGAGCATTGCAATCGCTGCAAATCGTCCGAGGTCGGAGAGACTGATTCCCATCGCGCGCATTTGGAGTATCTGGCTGGGAAGAAACAAATCTCTCTTTGCGGGGCAGAGATTCTATATAGAAAATATCTGTATTGATGCGAACCGCTTTTGTTTGGACTGGTCATCTGTGTAGCGTTTTTTTTAAGGGGGCGATTGGTATCATTATTGATATCATTTTCCCCTATTTCTCCCTTTCTGCTCCCTCTGTAAGTATTTTCTTTTTTCTTTATTAATAAACTGGGGCGAACACCTACGGGTGTCTCCCCCTTTTTGGAGTGTCAAAAAAAAAGGGTAGCCCCATGGGACTTCGGAATGAGGACCATGTTGGCACGGTTAATCCTGTTGAATCCCCGGTTTCCCTCGCAAAATTCGAGCGCCACATCCAAAACATCCTTGGCGATAATATCCCAGAAGTCCCTATAAAAGGAGATGGGGAAACCATCGGGACCAGGGGAGGCGTCAACGTTAAGGTCCCATACCGCCCCCTTAAGCTCATCAAGCGTGAACGACCGAGTTAAAAGAGTCGCATCTGAGCTGGCGAGCGAGGGGACCCCTCTGGCCATCCAGCGCCAGGAGGAAGAAGGCTGATGATCGAAGAAATTTTTGATATGGTTAACCAAAGCCGAGCCCAACTCGCGATCGCCCTGAATAAAAACGCCCCCAATTTCAAGGGAAGAAATACAATTAGCACGCTTACACGCACTGGCGACCCGATGGAAGAATGAAGTATTAGCGTCCCCATCCTTGATCCAACGAATCCGTGAACGCTGCCTCCACTCAATGGCCTTTTTCCTGTCATCATCCGAGACAAGATGCATAGCTGAAGAACGTTCAGATAGTTCCCCCGGGGGTAGCTCCCTATCGTTCTCAATACGATCCAAGCGAAGAATAACCGCTTCCGCCTCATTGCGAGTATAGAGTCTAGCCTGACGAGTGTTAATTTTAAAGAAGGCGAGAACGCGACGAAGGGACGAGAGCTTAAGATCAAAGCGGCGAGCCGCATCACCAGGAAATGAAGTCTGGGACCAATGATTCCGCACCATATCATTAAAATCAGGCTCCAGCAACCAACTCCTCTCATATCGAAAAATACCACGCGGGCGAGAGGAATCGCCAGCTTCCCAAATAATGGGAGTATGATCTAAAAAAGACCTCGGTCGAGAGGAAACCGAACACAGGGGGAAAGCATCCATCCAACCAGAGTTTGCAAAAAACCAGCAACGGCCGGGGAAACGGCCCCCGAGGGCTCCGAGCCCAGCGAAATCAGAAGAGGCGCGGAACTGGATGAAGATGAGGAAAAGTCTTCGGAGGAGAGCGTCTGATACAAGGGCACCGCTGAGACCGGGAGAGGACAAGGATAATCTGAATAGCAAATAAGTGGACCGCTAATAGTAACCGAGTCAGGTGCCGCCCGCGTCAGGCTCCGCGAATGAAGAAGATCCGACCCGGATAAAGGAATAGGAACCGCCACCGCACAACCAGAGACCAGCCCGTTGTCCAGAGGATCGAGAACAACAGATAAATCTCCCGACAGCGAATCGTTCTCGAAAAGGCCCCCAGGCACGTGAGAAGGCGCCCTTCCAGCTTCCCAAGCGAAACGAAGCCTAGGCGACGATTCAGAAAGTTTGCCATGCATGCGCGACGCTTCGATAATATCCCTGCAAAGTGACACGTGTTCCTTGGAAGACGAATCGCCGAAGCTAGCAACGGAGAAGGAGCCGCCGACGGCGATCGGTGAAGGCTGCGCCGGAGCGTCTGGCGACGGGAAGTAGAACTCGAGCTTGAATGACCAACTGCCAATACACATCTTCTCGAAGAGAACCTTGCCAGTCATGGAGTGGCAAAGGGTAGAAGAGCAATCCACCAGAATCCTCGTGCAAGACCAATCAGATTCGGGGGTCAGGCCGTCGTCCAGAATAGCCACCACCTGACCCCAACCGCCGATAATCTTAGATAGACAATGAACCGAGCGAGAAAGGAATGGAACGCCGCGAACCTCCACGACGCATAGTTCGGAGCCCAAACTCGCCCCATCCGCAACCCGAGGCCGTCGCCATTTGATGATAGAGGCATCAACACGACTAAGGAGGGTCTCCCGTTGCTCCGGGGAGAGCCCTCGAACACAGCAGCGAAAGTCATCCAAGAAGAAGAAGTCCCCCGAAAAGGCCTCGCCCAGGAGAAGCAAAGTAGCAGAACGTATCACCTCATGGTCCATGCCCTGCCGCTGCACCACGCCAATCGCCACGCCAAATTCGTCACCCAACGCCTTTGGACCGAACCTCGCCGTAGCCGGCACCTGAGAGGAAACTCCAGCCGCGTTCCCAGCCGCATGATAATTACGAGCGTGCGAGTGGTCGCCTCGCCGAGCTGAGCCAGGCTGCCTCCGCTCCGTTGGTATACCTTGAGAGATATGCATCCCCGAAGCTCGAGGAACCCCAGAACCGCCATAGCCGAGCGAGGGAGAAGGTCGAACGCTCTTACCCTTGTCGACAACGCCACCACCATCCCCGGAAACCACCTGAGCAAAAGAACGAGAGTCCAGCAAGGCGGAGGAACTACGACCGCGGAAGGGGGCCCCCAACCGAGAGGAGAGCTTCTGATGCCGAAGATCCATGCTCCCCGACCTGCAAGAAATCGAACGATGACCAACCCTTCCGCACCGGAAGCACCGAGGGGGAGCCCAGCATGCAGACGCCAGATGACCACGACCAGCGCAGCGGAAGCAGCGTCTTCCGGACTTAGAATGAGATACCTTCACCCACTCTTCCCCGCTATCATCATGCGAGCGAAGGTTCACATGACGAGTGGCACCGAAAGAGGGACCGCGATCATCTCGTGGCCGCTGAGAACCGAGCTGCTTCGGAACCCACACCCGCTTCTGAAGACGACCCCGCTTACACCCCGCTTCGGAACCCATCAATACATGTAATATTTTATGGAAATTAATGCAAATATCTCTTGGTGACAGTTGTTGTTCCGTGGTTGATTATTAAATTGTGAATGCCATTCAAATACGAAAAAAAATCCCTTATTTTCTGTAATTAATACGATTGATAGCAAATGTGGTACTGATAATACTGTGTGAAGGGATAACCTGGATCCCGAGCATCGCAATCTTGGTATCAAAGTAGTGATACCCTATTACACACATTCACAGTATTAAAATTCTGATCCATTAAGTTTTCGGATAGCGACAATCCTCCGACTTGTCGCGAATCTTGCGTATAATATGTCATTTTAATGCTCTTTCCTTGCTCTATCATTTTATATATCTTGTGGACATATCAGAGGCATTGACTTATTATTTGAGGAGTAAAATCTCTGATACAGTCTTAATTTGATGAAGATCTTAGAATCAAATTTGGGGATACTTGACTTGTTTGTGCGTAGGTTTTATTGAGATGAATAAAAGATTAATTTCTTGTTCATTAAGGGCTCAAATTATTCGGTGGTGACTGCTTGAGGATGAGATTTTGATCTTGATTAATGTTGTAGGATTAATTTGATTAGTTTTTCCTAACTTGCAACACTTAAGCGATAATTGATAAATCATCATTGAATCTTTTCTTAGATCTGTGAATTAATTGGAGCTTTAATCGATCTGGTTATTTGGATAAAAATTCATCATCACATATCTATCTCTTTTTCTCTCTATTTTATTTTTGCCATCTTTATTTTTAATTCTATCTTTTTGCATTCTTTTTTGATCTAGAAATTAACATAACTAGATACTTAGATTAATTTGAACCACACAACTAAAATACCGCGGTTCCCTGAGTTCGACCTTGGTATATTGACCAAGTAAAATTTGCCACATATTCAAAAGTATGGTTTTTGATAGATTGTTTTTTTACCTCCTATACTACATTAATTCGATGATTTAAAAAGCGGTAGAATTTCTGTTCATCACAGACCAAAGTCCCATCGCTCGTCCATGTGTGACTAAACATAAGTGGGCGGTAATTGGATCTTAGAAAGATGCAATTACCACTCTATTATATTCTTCAACAATATTCATAGGGCATACATGAATTGCTTTCCAAATTGCCTGCATAAGTAATATCGAGCCTTGTTAGGGTGAGGTAGACCACACACGTCTATTATACTTGTGCTTGGAGTCTACATCCAATTGCTTTCTATCATTGATGCTTGTTGCTTGTTTATTATTACCCTTAATAGGCTTAGAATGTGGGTTACAGCTCAACTAACCTATTTTTTAGACAGGTCTACGGTGTATAAAGCATTCATTCGACCTTAGTACCCATATGCTTAGAAAGTATTTCATACTGCTAAGATTTTTTAGGACGAAGTTCAAACTCGTCGACAAGTTTTTCATTTTGTTATGTAATATCCTTTTCATTATATCCTTAGTGATCACGTTTTCCACGTAAATAAATAGAGCTACTTTGTTTCTTTATCTCATGACAATTAGAGTATCACTTCCATTACCTTGGAGGTATCCCATAGGACCCATTCCGATCACCACCACTTTAAGCTCATTGCTTGAGGCCTTAGGAGTCTGGTTTGGCCCATAGAATATCTTCTTCAATTTATAATATTGCAATGTCTTCTAATCACCTTGTGGCATATGTATGTAAACTTCCTCTTAGATATCTTCATTCAAAAAGGCATTCTTTTTTTTTTGACACTCCAAAAAGGGGGAGACACCCGTAGGTGTTCGCCCCAATTTATTAAGGCTTATGAAAAGAAAATACTTACAGAGGGAACATAAAATGGAGGAAAGGGGAAATGATATCAAGAATGATACCAATCGCCCCCTAAGAGAAAAAGTTACACAGATGACCAGTCCGTACAAAAGCGATTCGCATCAATGCTGATATTTTCAATATAGAATCTCTGTCCCGCGAAGATAGCTTTGTTTCTTCCCAGCCAGATACTCCAAATGCGCGCGATGGGGATCAGTTTCTCCGACCTCGGACGATTTGCAGCAGTTGCAAGGCTATACCAGAAAGACTCCATCGACGAATGATTCAACCAGGCCACGCCATTCCATATGGGCCGCACAAGGTCGCAGTGAAGAAATAGATGGTCGGCCGTCTCCACCGCCGAATCGCACAACCCGCAAAGATTGGGAAGGTTTGGGAAGAGAGATACCATACGATCGCACATGGTTCTATATGCGCAAATGTTTCTAAGTAGTCAGTGCATTTCTTTTGATTTAAGCCCTTTACAATGTGTCTATCCTCGTATCTCTCTACCCGTCTATCTAATTTGTATTTTATGGTGTGAACTTTAGACTTACTAGATAAGCCCCATCACGACCATCCATTGTGTCACATGTGCGATTTTTGATGACATCCTCGATTTCCTCATGTATTGTTCAAATCCACCTAGGATCAACGTCAATCTCATCAACATTCTTGGGAATCACATATGTATAGGTGAAGAGATAAAGTACTTATAGCTATTGTCGAGTTTAAAATAACCAGTGTATTTGTTAATATGATATCTGTGACACTTTTGCATATTTGGAGTGGGTTCAATAGCACTTCAGTCATGCGTATGTGCAATGCATTCTTTATGTGCAATGCATTCTTTTTTTCCACATATCATTATCTCCAACACCGTCGTCGACATTAGTTACCATGTTAGAACTTGAATCTCGACTAGTGAAAGAACTTGGATCATCCAAGGAGTTAACATGGTTAGGATTTCTTTCTTGTTTACCATGTTAGAACTTGAATCTCGACTAGAACTGGAACTTCGTGTGCGTTTCGCGGAAGAAGGGTTGTTCGCTTTGATCGTGGGCGAGGTTGGCGATGTCGAAACCCCATCATGGGTGGCTGCGACATCCTTTGGGTCCATGTCGATGCCGACTATGGTTTCTTTGTTAGTCGCGACCTCTGAGTTAGGAGACCAAACTCAAGAAAGACCTAAGGGATACCTTCCACGGAAGAGAAAGTTTCCCACCGCTAGTCCATGAGACGAAATCCAAGGTGTCTCTGAAAGGTGGCCACGTTCGTCTGCTTTGGCTACATAATTTCAGATGGTGCATACATTCATCTCTACATACCGTGAACATTGCGATGATGCAGAGTTTGGGTCTTTTGCGATCCCTCCAGCTTCACAACTTCCCAGGAGAGTGGGGTTTATGAGGGGCATGAGGGGGGGGGGAGTGGTGTGCAACTGTGCCCACTTGGTCGAACACCGTTTCTCTAAGGATCATATCTTAGAACACATGGGGGCTCAGAGATATGAAGAAGAGCCATTTAATGGGCTTCTTAGTTAATGATTAGCATGGGGATGGTCTTACTACATGAAACAAAGCTATGGGACTGGTCAGATCAGATGTGGAGTTCTTTTTGTTTGTCGTATATCTCAAAGTTCCGTGCAATATGTAGTTGGTAGCGTGAGAGGAACTCATTGCCTGGAAGAATGTTGTTTTTCGCTTCGTGTGGAGCACGTTGGCCGGTTTATGATGCCGATTGTTCTCCAAGTCATTCAGACACCCAAATATGCAATCCCCTTGCCCCTCATTCTTCGGGAATTAGAGATCCTTTCGACTTTGAATATATTCATTTGGATTTGGAATATGGATTTTTCTATTTATTTATTTATTATTTTCTTCTTTTATCCATATCTCATAGGTACATCATTTGAGTCAATAAAGAAACCTATCCTCCGTATGAATCTATATAATTACATTCCAATTTCTTCCCTTTTTTTGCTATTAAACCAATATCAATTCATACAACCTGAGTCCTCCAATCGATAATTTCAAACCTGGGTTGGAAGAGTTGCTTTTGGACTCTCTTTTCGGAATATAGATCATATCCTCCACCTACTCCCAATTGTTGCAGGTAAGAGAGGTGTCCTTTCTTGAAGGAGAAGAGATGATAGTGAGACGATTGCTAATATATCGCAACCCTGCACTTGATTTTTGACAAGGTATCTTTGCATCAGTTATTGTATAATCCATTGCTTATCTTTATTTACCAACTATTATATATCGAATGAATAGGAGGTTGGAATCGTTGTTGTAGGTTGTTGGAGTAATTGATTGTATGTGTCACTTGAGGGAGATGGGAAAACACTCTACAGCCTAGGCAGTGCCCCGCGCTTCCTCCAGGGCTCGTCCCCATCCACGCACCAAGGCGAGATCCATCTCCATCAGAGCCCTAGGCCGCTGCAAGCGGCGACAACATCCAGACACTCCCCCTCTCGGAATTTGTTTTGCAAAAAAAATCGTACGTAAAAAAAGAGAGAAGTGAAAAAAGGTGCTTCAGAAAAAAAGACGCGTACAAGATAAAGTCGTACGCAATTTGCAAAAAAAAGAAAAAAAGGAAAAGCCGAAAAAATGTCAACGGCTTAAAAAAACCGGAAAAAATGATTGTTCGATTGAAAAAAAATCAAAAAAATATATTGGCAAATTGGTGTTTTGTCCCCATCATTGTTGTCTTCTCCCAACTTGGTCGGCGTCCATGTTTTCCGACAAGTATGGGAGAAAGGGGGAGTATATATGTAGAGTCACACGCCAATTGTCAGATCTCCAGAGTCCAAGCCAGTTCAGATTTTCCAGACTCTACAGCAGATTTCAGACTCAACGTCAGATGTTTTTCCGAGTCTTCTTCAGTTTCAGACACGCACATGGATGCGGTCTTATTTTAGATGAGCACATGTATGCCATCTTTTGTAGTGGTCCGCATCATTCTTGTTGTTGTCGGCCAGAGTTTTCATGTGAGCCATAAAGACTCCAGAGTAGAGGATCATTCCCTATGCCATGTTGGCAAGGGTTTTCATGTGGTATCATATGTACTCCAGAGTAGTGTACCATTCTATGTGCCAGATGAGAGAGACCCAGTTCTCCGACGAGGAGACTTCTTTCAGACTCCATTCTCCAGCGATCGTGGACTCCGACGAGGATTGCATTTCCACGGTCTTTTCCAGTTCGACCCTTTTTCAGAGATGGAGCAGTTGTCCACATTATTGTGGCGGGCCTGAGTACTCCGACGAGGAGACTCATTTCCAGTTGCAGTGACTCTGACAGGCGCAATTCATAGCACATGCTCTCCGACGAGGAGATTCAACAGCTGGGTGCGACGGATACAAGATGTGACAGATGCGAGGACGACGTGGAGGATGCAAACCACATCTTTTTTGGTTGCAGGACTTCGTCCAATGTGTGGGAGTCGTTGGGGCTCCTGTGGGTTCGGGCATCCGACGCGGAGCAGTTTTGGAGATCTATTCGGGCGGTTGGTTTTGGGTCGTCTGACGATGTCTCCAAGACATTTGCCGCGCTCTGGGCTATTTGGCTTGGCAGGAATGATATGATCTTCAAGGGGCAGCGGTTTTATTTGGAAAATGTACTAGCTAAATGTAATGCCTTGTACAATTTCTGATTATCCGAATGATGTACAATCTCGCTGATCAATGAATGCGTTGGTGTGGTGACTCCCATCTTGGGAGGTCACCCCCGTCTTTCTTATTAAAAAAAAAACAGACTCACACTCCAGCCCGTTCGTCCTCCTCACCTGCACGACATGAGAAGCAACGTCCTCGACAGCAACAGTTGTGCGCGTTGGGTTGATATTGTCCGTAGTGTCCTGTAGCGTGGGTTGAGTTTCTTTCTGTTTGTCCAAGCTGAGCATTGCATGCTCCATCTTGAGGGGGAGTGTTGGAGTAATTGGTTATATGCGTCACTTGAGGGAGATGGGTAAATGGATCCCTCCAGGATCCATTTACCCCATCCAGAGTTTAGTCCCACATCTACCAATTTGGAGATGTGGAGACTCTGTGGGTGCTATATATAGAGCCCCACACCCCTGTAGTCTATTGAGAAAGTGAAATGCATAACATGCCCCTTTGAGGGCTTCTCCTGTGGTTTAATCCCACTCCTCAGGGAGTAGGGTTCCACGTAAAAATCATAATGTTCCATGTTTATATTTCTGTTCTTTTTGCTCTGTTTATCATTCCGCTTCTGCTTTCTATTATCTAACATAGGCAATGATAGTTGTTATAAAATAGAAAGCGGAAGCGGAATAACAGAATAAAGAAGAATAATCACGAAGAACACAAAGATTTTTACGTGGAACCCTACTCCGTGAGGAGCGGGATGAAACCACGGGAGAAGCCCTCAAAGAGTCATGCTATGCATTGCTTTTTCTCAATGGATACAAGAGGTATGGGGCTCCTTATATAGCCTCTCCAGAGCCTCCAAGTCCCACCGTTGGACGATGTGGGACTAAACACTAGAATGGGTAAATGGATCTCCTCCAGGATCCATTTACCCTGCTACAATACAATATGCGGATACAACTTATACTCCAAAACTCCCCCTCTAGCTGGAGCATGCAATGCTCAGCTTGTACAAACAGAAAGAAACTCAACTCAACGTTACAGGACACTACGGACAATATCAACCCAACACACACATTGCTGTAGTCGAGGATGTTGCTTCTCATGCCGTGCAGGTGAGGATGACGAACGGGCTGGAGTGTGAGTCAACTGAAGACTCGGAATCTGACCGTCGAGTCTGAACTTGCGCTTGAAGTCTCCTCGTCGGAGAACTGGGTCTCTCCCATCTGGCTCATAGAATGGTGCACTGCTCTGGTGTACCTATGATATCACATGAAAACCCTTGCCAACATATGACATAGGGAATGGTTCTCTACTCTGGAGTCCCTATGGCTCACATGAAAACTCTGGCCGAATAACAACAAGGATGATGGGGTCCTCGAACTGATGATGGCAACATATGCTCATCTGAATATGACCGCAAACATATGCGTGTCTGAAAATGAGTCTCTCTGGAGATCTCGAAAAATGGGCCTCTCATGGAGTACCTCGATATTGGACTCTGATCAATCTGTCGAGTCTGAACAACTGCGCCTCAAACTGGAACTCGGAATCTGAACGTCGAGTCTGGAAACTTGCGCATGAAACAATCTTCATCTGAAAAACTGTAGAGTCTGGAAATTCGACTTTGCATCTGAAATATGAAATCTGTCTCTGAACCGTGACTGCAACTGGAAACTGGATCGTCAAAATGATGATGCCGAAGAACTCTACATATACTCTCCCTTTCTCCCATACTTGTCGGAAAACATGGACGTCGACCAAGTTGGGAGAAGACAAGATAATGGGGATAATACAAAAACAAAATTTCTCGCGGCTTTTCTTTGCTTTTTTTTAATAAGCCGTCATTTTTTTTCGAATTTTTTTTAAGCCGTTGACAATTTTTTTCTCGGCTTTTCACAATTTTTTTGAAACATCTCTCTCCTTTTTTTTGTAACATATACGTACTGCTTTTTCTTGTACGTGCTTCTTTCTCTCTCTTCCTTTTTTTTAAATTGTAGCACTCCCTCCTTTGTAAAAAAAACTTCGGACACTTTTTTTTATGAAACACCCCCGCTTTTTCTCAAACTCAACAGTGCCCAGTTGAGCCCCCAATTTTTTTCTTTATTTAGGCCGTTTTGTATCATGCTCAGCTTGGACGCACACTTTTGGAATGGGCCTCGTAGTAATGCCTTGGTGAATATATCAGCAATTTGATTCTCTGAGGCGACATGAGATGTAGCAATGAATCCCTTCTGAAGCATGTCATGTATGAAGTGACAGTCAACCTCAATATGCTTGGTCCGCTCATGGAAGGCTGGGTTGTTTGCAATGAACAAGGCTGCCTGATTATCACATTCCAAGTTCATAAGATTAGGAAGTGGTACACCTAGACATATATCTGTAAGTACAACCTTCACCCACATCATCTCTGTGCTAGCCTGGGCCATAGCCCTATAATCGGATTCAGCATTAGATCTAGCTACCACCGTCTGTTTCTTGCTCCTCCATGAGACTAGAGAATCTCCAACATAAACTGCAAACCCCGAGGTGGACTTCCTGTCCTTGGGACAACCTGCATAGTCTGCATCCGCACATGCTGAGATAGAAATCCCCTTTCCCTTCTTGAATAGCAAACCTACGCCTGGAGATGATTTGAGGTATCTAAGTATCATATGTATTGCATCCATATGAACCTGACATGGTTGCTCCATGAACTGGCTCACACGACTCACTGCAAAGGATATATCGGGCCTAGTGATCGTGACATACAACAGTTTGCCTACCAGTTTTCTGTATCTTCTCCTTTCCACCTCCCTCGTGTCATCATCATAGAGCTTCATGCTGGGGTCCATTGGTGTCGTAGCATGCCGACACCCAAGCATACCTGTTTCACTCAACAGGTCCGTAATATATTTCCTCTGCGACATTACTAATCCATACGGATTTCTAGCAAATTCCAATCCCAGAAAATATCTAAGGACTCCAAGATCCTTAATGACAAATTCGCTCCCCAGCTTTTCTTTCGCCTGCTTTATGCCTTGCTCATCATCGCCAGTAATCAAGATGTCATCTACGTAAACCATAATTGCAATAATACCTCTAGAAGTCTTCTGTACAAACAAGGAATGATCAACATTGGAGCGTTTGTATCCTTGTTTTTCAAAGAGGTCTGAAAGCTTCTGAAACCATGCTCTGGGGCTCTGCTTAAGGCCATAGATAGCCTTATGAAGTCTGCACACCTTGGAACACTCCCCCTCAACAGCAAAACCGGGTGGCTGTTGCATATAGACTTCCTCCTTTAAATCTCCATATAAGAACACGTTCTTCACATCCAACTGATATAGCGGCCACTCTCGATTGACTGCGACCGACAGCAAGATCCGGAGAGTGGAATGACGGGCTACGAATGACGGGCTACTGGCGAGAATGTATCAAGGTAATCCACCCCGTATGTCTATGTAAAACCACGTGCAACAAGGCAGGCCTTGTATCTATCAATAGAACCATCTGCATTTTGCTTCACCGTAAACACCCACTTGCAGCTCACCGAGGTCACATCTGGAGGTATAGGAACTAGACTCCAAGTTCCCCTAGATTGAAGTGCCGCCATTTCCTCCTCCATTGCTAGCCGCCATCTACTGTCCTGCAGAGCATCTTGATAATTCCGTGGAATATCTACAGCTGACAAGGCCACCACAAAGTTCCTGAAATCTCCAGATAGTCGCTCAAATGACACAGATGCTGCCAATGGATATGTAACGCAGCTCCTCTTCGATTTGCGTATAGCAATAGGAACATCTAAATCAGCTGTGTCCTCATCTGGCCCCTGCAACATATCCTGCTCAGAAATATCATTAGATCCATCAAGAGAAGTATCTTCAGTACATACCATAGGCGAGCTAGGAGATGAGTTATGACCATGAGCTGGAGGAGGCCTGCGGGTATAATGGAACGGTAGTGGTGAGACGGGGATTTGTGGAGGTGGTGGTGGTGGTGGTGACGATGCTGGAGGTGGTGGTGTCATGTATATGGCGTCGGTAGGCAGTGGAGGTAGCTGCTGATCACCTGAGGCTGAAAAATACATTACAGATTCAAAAAATGTAACATCTGCACTGACCATATACTGCCTACGCAAAGGATCAAAACACTTGTACCCCTTTTGAGTTCTGGATTACCAAACAAAGACACACTTGACAGTCCTAGGAGAGAGCTTGTCAGTACCAGGAGACAACTGGTGAACAAAGGCGACTGAACCAAACACACGGGGAGTAAGGGAAAACAGATCCTTCCCAGGATAGATAATGGAAAAGGGAGTCTGTTCATCCAAGACAGAGGACGACATACGGTTAATTAGGTAACATGCAGTGAGGACCGCTTCACCCCAGTAAGAATAAGGAACATGACTATGTATAAGAAGTGATCTTGTGACATCAAGAAGATGGCGATGTTTCCTTTCAGCAATCCCATTTTGTTGAGAGGTATAAGCACAGGATGATTGATGTATAATCCCTTTTGAGGAGTAGTAGTTGGCTAGGAGCCTAGGACATGAGTGCACAGTTCTAGGGCATTATCACTTCTTACAAGCTTCACAGATGTGGAGAAAACATTTTGAATTTATTCAGAAAATGGATAATAATATTGCCTGCTTCAGATTTATTTTTCATCAAAAATTCCCATGACACACGAGAGAAGTCATCCACAATAACTATATAAAATCTGTGTCCCTGATGATCAGGTACACGACTCGAACCCCAGACATCAATATGAAATAACTCAAACTTGGAGGTACTACTCCGACCTGGACGACTGGGAAAGGTAGACCTGTGATGCTTTCCCAACTGACACGCCTCACATTGGATGGGCGTGTGAGGGAGACCCTGGGTAACACACGATGCAACTTCTGAAGCGGTAGATGCCCAAAGCGCAGATGCCGCAGCAAAGGAGATACTGGTCCAGTGGGAAGGGATGAGGTTCCAGCGAATGAAGGCTGATTTAGGCGGTAGAGGCCTCCTTGCTCATAGCCACGACCAATCACGTTGCCCGTACGGATGTCCTGAAAAATAAGAGAAGATGGATCAAAAATTGTCTGACAATGTAAATCCTTCGTAATCTGACTGATTGACTACAAATTCATTGAAAAATCAGGTGCATGTAGCACATTCTTGAGCTGCATAGAAGATGTCAGCCTAATCTCCCCCCGACCAGTGATGGGAGAATGTGTACCATTGGCAATGACTACTGTTCGGCATGGAGGAATCTGAGAATATCCTATAAGTAAACTCTGATCGCCACATAGATGATGTGTAGCGCCTGAGTCCATAATCCACGGTAGTGTATCTGATCTACTACTGGTAAATGCAAGTATGCTACCTGAAGCACTGGTCGACGCAGAGGCAGAAGCAGCAGCATCAGATTGACTCTCAGTAGTAGGTGCTGGGCCAGATGGGGGAATAATGCCCCTTAGACGGGCAACTAGATCATCAAACTGCTGATCCAAAGTCGCAGCAGATGGAGGCTCTATCTGCATAGCGACTCGTGCAGATGCAGGAAATCCATGCTTCGAGTAGCATGTGTCTTCATTGTGTCCAACGCGATGACAGTAAGTACATGTTGGCCGAGTGCGGCCCCCTCTGCCACGAGGTCTACGTCCACAGGTCTGATGATGAAATCCGTGACCCCTGTTGGCGGCCATGGCTGAAGTATTCTGATTCGTGGCAGTGGAAGGAACGGTGATCCGGCTCAGTCGATGGAAGGCTTCCTCCATGGGAGGAATAGTAGAGTTGGCCAAGATATGTGATCGTGCCACCTCATACTCTGGATCAAGAGCAGCAAGAAACATGCCCACCATAGTCGCATTCCGATATGTCTTCTGCTGTTCTGGCGTGGCTGTCAGAGGCATGAAGCTGTAGAGCTTCTCAAACATCCCTCTCAGGGATGTGTACAGTGAATGTAGAGGGCGACCATTCTGCTTTATAGTGAATATATTATGCTGGAGTTACAGAATCTTTGTCTCGTTCTTCGCCTGTGAATACGTTGCCGCCAGAATGTCCCACATATCCTTGGTCGTGGGTTGATGTAGAATGTCATTGGCAATCTCAATTGCCAACGTACCAGATAGCCAAACTTTGGCGTATGCGTCATTAGCCTCCCAAAAGGCATTGGCTCCAGTCTTCTCAGCAGGCTCTGGTTCGGTAAGAATATGCTTCTTGCCCGTTGACTTCATCATGCTCATGAACTGCATTGCCCACAGTTCGTAGTTTGTACCGTCCATCTTGACAATAGGCGCTGGACCACGAAAGGCGCCAATGGATGGGATATCCGCCTTGCTTTCTGACATACTGGGAACTGAAGACTGGAGCGATTAACTGAAGATAAGATTTTGTCTACAAAGACATAGACGGGTTTAGTTTGCTTGTATAGACCTCAAACAACTAAACCCATGTATGTGATGGTGTGCTCTTTAGGGCTTCGCACACACTTAGGGCTCCTTGGTGCCCTCTGACCTCACAGAGACGTGCACCGTGAAGATGAGATCAGGCGCACAGCCGCGCGTGAGGTTGCACGCGCAGGCGCAGATGGGCACTCAGCCGCGCGTGAAGAAGCGCGCACAAGCGCGGGAAGAGGCGCGCACCAGCGCAGATCTACGCGCGCAGGTGCGTGAATGCGCGCGCACAGGCGCGTGAAGGAGCGCGCACATGTGCAGACCTACGCGCACAGGCGCATGACGGCGCACAGGCAGGCGCGCAGGAGCGCACAGGCAGGCGCGCCGGCTCATTGGCACCGGCGGAGGCGCAGTAGCGGAGCAGAGGCGCTGGCGGCACCGGCGCTGAGAGAGAGAGGGGCTCGCGGGTGGGGTGGGGTAGGGTTAGGGTTTCGAGAACTCCGGTCTAGGACCGTCGCTCTGATACCATGTTGGGAAAAAAGAAAGAGATGTTTATTCCATAAGCCCTAGGCTCTCTTATATAGGGGAGTAGCCTATGGGTAAATTACATAAAGCATACAACTGAAAATAAAAATAACAGAGAGCTACACAGAAACTAATATATGCTGTTAACAGTTCCCACACGGGAATCCATATCATGAAAGGCCGCCGCCTGGACCTGGAGGCATCCGCCTATGTCCCGCTCACGCGATGGGAAGGCCGCTCCTCCGCCAGGAGAGGAGCCCTGGGGCTGCGCGCGAGAGATCGCCGCCTTGAGTGCGGGCTAGAGAGGAGCTTTGCGGTTGGAAAATCCATTTACCCTGCTACAATACAATATGCGCATACAACTTATACTCCAACAATAGTTATTGCACATTTTGTGGGGTTAATGTCGAGTTAGTTGAGCATCTCTTCTTCACCTGCGGTAAGACAAAGGAGATCTGGTTTGAGTTGGGTCTCAACTGGCTTGATGGCTTCTAACCGTCAGTTTTTGGTAATCCATCATCGGTGCATGGTTTCGTCCTTGTTTGGACTCTTTCGCTTGCACGAAATTGGAGCATTTTTCATGTGCAATATTTTTATGTAGTAAATGTTCTTCATCTTGCTAGGACTCTCCTTTAGTCCTGGCTTTTGTAAATTGTTTCTTTATCTTTTTATCTGCCCACCTTAGCTCATTGCCCCCTTTTTTGACTCAATAATAATAATAATAATAATAATAATAATAATAATAATAATAATAATAATAATATGGGTCTGCATAACTCCAGTTGGATGCTTGCCTTGATAGATTGAGTCTTGCAGAGGGATCGATCATAAGTGGCATAGCGTCTCGATTGGCAAAACACAAGGGAAACATTCTCAGGGAGTTCACTACATGAAAGAAGACCGCCCATTTGTGTTAGACCTCATAAGAATGACACAAGTCTCGAACTATACGGAACCACATGTGCGGGCTCTCAACGTGTATCAAATACACGGAGAGCCTCCATAGGAATGCCTGATCGATAGGGTTGTCTCCCCTTTCTTAACTTGTGGAAAATAGGTTCCTTAAAAAAAGCTTGTGAAAATAGGGAGGATTACTTACATATACAGTCCCTCAGAGTTAATGAATCATCATTGACGACCATTTAACCCATAAAAAAACTAACCTATCATACCTCAATATATACATGATTTCAGATTCAAAGCGCTTTACTTTATCAAATGCTTTTGTATGGAAAGTTGTCCTCATGGATGGCCTATCAGAATGAGCAATCTCTGGATAAATTTCCTTCTATTAGAATTTAGAAAGGCATTCTTTCCCTAGAGGTAGACACATGCTACACATGCAATATCACCATTGGATCTACATTTTTAGCCTTGGCATTCATTGCTTAATTTTTGTTTATCTTGTAAATTGTAACAAATGGTGCTTATCATCTTCTCTTGCACTATTTTATCATTTTGCATTCATTGTTTTTAAGAAATTAATATTGTTTAGTTTGTTAGTGTACATTAAATGCAATTGATCTTTAATTATATCCTCAAAGTTATTATGTGCAAGTTTTCCTGCTGAAAATTTTCTTGAAGCACTTAAGTGGATAATGATGTCATTAAAGATTTGAAACCTGTTTTTTAAGGCATTTATGTATAATTTATTTTCTAACAATTCCGGCACTAAACAAGTTAAATCTTCTCTCAGGCCATGGGAAATTTGAAAGTCTAGGAGCTCTAGGAATTTCATGTATGCTTTTGATTTCTGCTGGGGGCATTGCATGGCATGCTTTGGATATTTTATATGTACGGGAACGATCTTGTAATAAATCTTTTATTTTTACATATTGCAAGTTGTCACTTTATTAGCCAACTTCACTTAATACTGGATAATACACGGGTTTGACTTTGATGGTGCAAGAAGTTGTCGATCTATTTGCTTGAAATTCTTACTTTCATACTGATTTCATTCTATTCCCTCGTATGGAAAGTGGCCATCTGAACTTCCCTTTTCATCGATGGTGCATTTGGATGTGTGGAGAAGAGTGCAAGATTCATTTCCCTTCAAATAAAAGTTTTTTCCGGCAGCTTATCCCTTTTGTTTTTGATGTGAACCTTTCCTTCTTCATTTCAGGGGCTTCTAACTACCTCTGAACATGCACTTGCCCATTCACTTATACATGAACACAAGATCGATCATATTCATAATGGCCACCATCATCATGGAATCGACCTGGATCACCCCGTGCTGGCTTTGAGCATGACAATCACATCAATTTCTGTGAAAGAAGGGTATGCACCATCCTCTTGAAACTTGATACGATTGGGGCAATTCTCTTTCATATTTGAGTTCTTAGTAGAAGGGAGAATTTATAAAAGTAGTATTATATAACATTTGTTACCTCAATTTGTTGTAAGGACTTCTTTTTAGATGGAATTCGGACATAATAGTTTCCATTTATGGGAACAAAACCAAGGCTTACCATTTTATGGGGGGTAAGCTGCATGACTTTCTGTTCCCATTCACAATAAAGGTTGTTGGTTAATGGATTATTTGTCTCCTTTTGATATTTGTGTTGTCTTACCTGCACTTAACCGCAAATAAAAAGTCTTGATGCTTCTTTTTTTTTTTAAAAAACTAGTAGTTTGGGTGTTTCTTGCAACTTGTAAGGCTCACAATTTAACCTGGGAAATGTTTGGATTGGCTTAACGGCACCTTTTTAAAGCCAAAGAATGCATATTGAAGGTTCACGAGTACTTGATTCAACGTCCTCTGCAGTGTCTTCATTGATTCCTCATCAGGCTATGCAAACCATGCCATTTCAATGCAGTCTAATTGACCAAAGTAGAGCTAATGACTTGGTCACCTGAAGTCCTATCCTCACCGTGGAAATAGAAACGAAAGGTCGTATTCCATCTAACCCTAGAGCTCTCTTATATAGGAGAAAAGCTCTAAGGGTAAATTACATAAACCGAACAATAGAAATAAACAATACGGAAAACGGACAAAATAACATAAATATCTTAACACTCCCCCTCAAACTGGAGCATATATATCTATCATGCTCAGCTTGGAACAACAATGATGAAAAGGACCTCTAGCCATGGCTTTAGTAAACATGTCTGCAATCTGATCTCCTGACGCTACATAAGATGTTGAAATAAGCCCCTTTTGGATTAAATCACGAGTGTAATGACATTCCACCTCAATGTACTTAGTCCTTTCATGAAATGCTGGATTATTAGCTATAAACAAGACTGCCTGATTGTCGCATTTGAGATGCATAGGAAGAGGCACTTCAATCATTAAATCAGTCAAGACAGATTTGATCCACATCATCTTCGTACTACCTTGGGCCATAGCCCTATATTCTGATTCCGCACTAGATCGAGCAACAACAGTTTGTTTCTTACTCTTCCATGAGACTAGTAAGCTGCCAACAAACACAATGAAACCTGAAGTGGACTTCCTGTCCTTAGGACACCTAGCATAATCTGCATCTGCACACCCTGTAACTGAGAGAGACGTATCTCTTCTAAGCAGAAGACCTGCACCTGGAGATGACTTCAGATATCTCAGGATCATGAATACTGCATCCATGTGCGTCTGCCTGGGTTGCTCCATAAACTGGCTTACTTTACTCACAACGAAAGATATATCAGGCCTGGAAATGGTAACATACAATAATTTCCCTACCAACTCTCTGTACCGTCTCTTGTCCGCCTCCTCAGATCCGTCATCATGAAGCTTCGCATTAGGATCTTTAGAGATATATTTTAGTCTATGATATTCTCGTATGTACCTTTCTCATATTTTCTTTTTCCTGTTGGACTCTTTATGTATTTTACCCATAGGCTACTCCCCTATATAAGAGAGCCTAGGGCGTATGGAATAAATGTGTTTTCTCATTTTCCCAACTTGGTATTAAAGCGACGGTCCTAGACCGGAGTTATCGAACCAAACCCTAACCCTATTCTCCTCCCTCAAGCCCTCCGCACGCGCCGCGCGCCGTCTCGCGCCACCTCGCTCCGCCCCGGCGTCGGCGCTCTTGTGCGCCGCCTCCTGCTCGATCACGCACGCGCCTGTGCGTAGGAGCACGCTCCTGTTCGTGTGAAGACGTGTGCCTGTGCGCTGGTGCACGTGAAGCCTGTGCGCCTGTGCGCTGGTGCACGTGAAGCTGTGTGCTTGTGCGTAGGGGTGCACATGGATCGGATAAAATCCGTAATCCGATCCAATCTGTTGTCATTGGATTGGATCGGTTTGGATTTATAAGTCTAATGGATCGGATCGGATTGAACTTTTACAAATCCGTTCATTTATGGATCGGATCGGATTATTATCAAAATCCGATCCGATCCGATCCGTTAATCCGTTAATAAATAAATATATAATATATAAAAATTTATTTGTTGTTATTAGAGCATGTCATATATTTAATTTTATTTGAAAGCTATATGTAAATATCCAAGCTACTCACATTGATAGTTTACACCAAATCGTACTTGTTGGAAACCCCCTTAGCCCACCCCATCAGTTGGTTTAAAAAAAGTAATAGTTACCCGCAATGTCATTCACGTACTTCCATTTTTTCAAAGAAAACATCTTTCTTAAAAAAGCATACCTAAACTCAAAACCCATTTTGGGCCCTTTCAAACGAAACACCCACCCGGACGTCACACCTCTCCTCCCTCGAAAGTACATATCTCCGTTGGTTGCCACCCTTGTCTCCAACTACGCATATGCTGCCAGATCTCCCTCGTGTATGCGCAACCAAACCTCCATCGCGCACGGCATCCAAACCTCGTCCTCGGCTCTCTCAGACCTCCCTCACGATGCGGCCAAGCACCTTAGGCGCCTCGTTCCAACATCGTGCCATCGCGCATGGTCCTCGCCCCAAACCTCCCTCGTGCATAAGCCTCCCTCTCGCACAGCGTAGTCAAGCAGGTCGGTTGCAGTTTAGTTGTAGTTCTTATTTGATATACACAAACTTGCAATTTTATTAAAAGTCAACGTGATACTTCTATAATTTCTACAAATTATAGGTACGTTATGTATATTTAGTTATACAATTATCGTCCATACTAAATCAATAACAAGCATATATTTTTTGTTTTCCAAAAAATAACTATTATTTCCTTTAATACTCTCAATTTTAGAACCATGATTCAAATGTTGAGGTCTAATGTGCTACAAACTTAATCACAACCTATGATGTGATAGTAGGTGAGCATTAAAAATCCGATCCAATCCGATCCAATCCGTGATCCGATGGATTGGATTGGATTTGCATGTTTAATGGATTGGATTGGATTGGAAAAATAAAAAATCCGTTGAGTATGGATTGGACACGGACTAAGCCAAAATCCGATCCAATCCGATCCATGTGCACCCCTACCTGTGCGCGTGAACCTGTGCATCCGCGCACCTGTGCACGAGAAGTTGTACGCCTGTGCGCGTGAAACTCTTTGGGTAAAGGCTGTGCTTACATATCTATATATAGAATTCCCGCTTCCTATGGCTCTATTCATTGCAAATAATCCAGCATTTCATGAACGAACCAAACACATTGAGGTTGATTGTCACTTCATACGTGATATGATTCAGAAAGGGTTTATTGTTACATCCCATGTTAGCTCAGAGGACCAAACTGCAGACATCTTTACCAAGGCATTACTTCGAGGTTCGTTCCAGAAGTGTTCGTCCTAGTTGAGCATGATTGATATCTATGCTCCACCTTGAGGGGGAGTGTAGAGATATATTTTAGTTTATGATATTCTCGTCTGTACCTTTCTCATATTTTCTTTTTCCTGTTGGGCTCTTTATGTATTTTACCCATAGGCTACTCCCTATATAAGAGAGCCTAGGGCGTATGGAATAAATGTGTTTTCTCATTTTTCCAACATGATCCATCAGGGTAGTAGCTGGTCTACATCCTGTCATACCTGTCTCACATAGAAGATCAATAACATACTTCCTTTGTCTCATAACCATACCCTGCTGATTTCGTGCAAACTCTAAGCCAAGAAAGTAACGAAGCGTGCCAAGGTCCTTGGTAACAAACTGCTGTCCAAGGAAATCCTTAGCTGCTTGAATGCCCTGTTCATCGCTGCTAGTGATAACAATGTCATCAACATAAACCAAAATGACTATAATACCTCTCTGGTTTCTCTTTACAAAGAGAGTATGATCTGCTGCATATCTTACAAACCTCTTCTGTTCAATCAATTCTGAGAGCTTCTGAAACCAAGCCCTCGGACTCTGCTTAAGGCCATATATAGCCATATGAAGACGACACACCATACTGGACTCCCCCTCAGCAGCAAACCCAGGTGGCTGCTACATGTAAACCTATTCCTGCTGATCACCATACAAGAAAGCATTCTTGACATCCAATTACTAAAGTGGCCAATCACGTACCACCGCTACAACAATAAGAATCCACAAGGTAGAATGACGCGCAACAGGGGAAAACGTGTCCTGATAGTCCACTCCATAGGTCTGAGTGAACCCACGAGCAACCAGCCTTGCCTTGTATCTATCTACGGTACCATCAGCCCTATGCTTCACAGTAAATACCCACTTGCTTCCAACATCAGACGCACTTGGTGGAGCATGAACCACACTCCACGTACTTCGTGACTGTAACGCCGCCATCTCCTCTTCCATAGCCAGACGCCACTGACTGCTTTGCAATACCTCCTGATATGATCGTGGTATTTCTATAGCAGACAACCCCACGACAAAGTGCTGAAAGTCCTTGGATAGACGCTCGAAGGAAACATGAGAGCCAATAGGGTGCATAGTGCATGTTCTCCTCTACCGCCGAAGTGCAATAGGCATATCCAGATCCTCAACAGGAGTAGTAGAGATAGTATCTGCACCCTCTACCTCATTTTGGACATGCAAATCACCCGTCTCTGGAAACACAATCAAGAACGAGATCTTCTCCCCAAGCACCGAAGAAGGCATACGATTCACCAGATAATAAGCAATTAGAACCGCATCTCCCCAATAGGAATGAGGAGCACGACTCTGAATCAAAAAGGTTCTGGTAACATCCAAAAGATGGCGGTGTTTCCTTTCGGCCAACCCATTCTGTCGGGAAGTATATGCGCATGATGTCTGGTGCACAATACCTTTAGACCTAAGAAATTGAGAAAGTCGAGCACTGCAAAACTCTAATGCATTATCAGAACGTATGAACTTGACTTTTGCAGAGAAAATATTCTTTATTTCATTAATAAAAGACTAAATAACAGGACCAACATCAGACTTGTTCTTAAGGAGAAAAACCCAAGACAAACGAGAAAACTCATCAATTGCAACAAGATAAAATCTGTGTCCCTGATGATCCGGGACACAATTAGGACCCCAAATATCGAAATGGAGCTACTCAAACAGACAATGACTACTTGGACCTGACGACTTTGGAAAGTGGACCGATGATGCTTTCCAAGCTGGCAGGCCTCGCACTAAAAAGTGGAGCGAGGAGAACATGAATCAACTTTTGCAGAGGAAGATGACCAAATCGTAGATGACACATATATGGATAATCAGATCCAATGTGGATAGAGGAAGAGGTGCCAACATAAGGAGACTGCGCTACTCTGTAAAGGCCCCCTTGCTCTCGATCAGTTTCAATCACTCTGCCCGTGAGTGTGTCCTGAAACACAAGGGCAGATGGATCAAATATGGCACGACAATGTAATTCATAAAAAATGAGGAGCATAGAGAACATTCAGAAGCCTCAATGTAGAGGTCAGCAGCACCTCCCCCTGACCGGTGATGGGGGAATGTGTTCCATCTGCCATCACAACTGATCGTCCAGGCTGAGTAGGATGAAAAACACTAAACTGAACTCTGTCACCACAGAGATGATGAGTTGTGCCGGATTCCATGATCCATTCAGATAAGTCCGCCCTGTAGCAACTAGTAAAAGCATATTTTATACCTGATGTAGACGCAGATGCTGAGGCAGCAACCTCAGAGGATCTTGAAGGAGAGCTAGTGGATCCAGACGTGCTAGGCATAATCTCTCTCAGTCGTGCTACAAGCTCGTCAAACTTTTGATCAGATGCAATAGATGAACTCCCAGTCTGCTGTGTCTGCTCTGCAACCCTGCCTGACGCAGGAAACCCATGCTTAGAATAACAGGTTTCCTCAGAATGGCCAGTCCTGTGGCATAAGGTGCATGGTCGACCCCGACCGCCCCCTCCTCTACCGCGGTTGGAGCTTCCCTGACCACGATATACTTTATGGCTGCGTCTACCACATGACGCCACCATAGCTGAAGATGTCTGGTGCTGTAAGGTACTACCAGAGGCTATAGATAGTCTGCTCAATCTTCAATAGGCCTCCTCCATAGGAGGTATGGTAGCATCAGTGAGGATCTGGGCACGAGCTGCATCATACTCTGGATCCAGGGTTGCTAGAAATACCCCAGTCATTACCGAGTCTCTGTATGCTCTGAGCTGCTCTGGTGTAGCAGTCAAGGGTATGTAGCCATGTAACTTTTCGAACATACCCCTCAAAGAAGTGTAGAGGGTGTGAAGAGGGCGACCATTTTGCCTCGATGTGAAGATATCATGCTGAAGTTGGAGTATCTTAGACTCATTCTTTGCCGGAGAGTATGGCGCGGCAAGAATGTCCTACATAGCCTTTGCAGTAGGCTGACTCAGTATATCATTAGCTATCTCCGTGGACACAGTCCCAGATAGCCATACGCGAGCATACGCATCATCCGCCTCCCATGAGGCATTTGTCCCAGTCTTGTCACGTGACTCCTCTGTTGTGAGGATGTGCTTCTTGCCATTACATTGCATCAAACTTATGAACTGCATGGCCCACAGTTCATAGTTGGTTCCATCCATTTTGACAATGGGTACCGAACCTTTGAAGGCACCCAGGGATGGGACATCCACCTTGTTGTTAGACATGACAACAACTATCTTCAAGACTGGGCTAGCAACAGTAGATACCGGCGTCTACACTGACATACAGGAAGATGGTTGTGGGTGTAGACTCATACCACAACCTCTTCCATTCTTTTGATGAGTCTTTGGGGTAACTAGGGTGTTTCTAAGGATCTGCGGGATGGTGATGCGAGGACGCGTGGGCGCGTAGACGGAGGCGCCTGGACCTTCGGCGGAAGCTGGTGGGCCTTCGGCGGCAACGACAGGCGAGGTTGGAACCCACGGAGGGCGGCGTGTGAGACCTAGGCAACAACGGCAGGCAGAGGCGCTTCCGACATCAGCCGCATGAACCCGCGGGTGGCGACAGTGGTGCTCGGAGCCCGCGGCGGCAACGAGCTGTAGAGTTGAGGTCCACAACGGCTAGGGTTTTTGATGGAGGGTAGGAATCTAGGGCACAGGCTCCGATCTAGGACCGTCGCTCTGATATCTTGTGGAAATAGAAACGAAAAGTCGTATTCCATCTAACCCTAGAGCTCTCTTATATATGAGAAAAGCTCTAAGGATAAAATAGATGAACCGAACAATAGAAATAAACAATATGGAAAAAGGACAAAATAACATAAATATCTTAACACTCACTTATTGGTCCATTTATTTTTTTCCAAGAAGAGTTGTCAACCGTGGAAGAGAAATATCCAATGACACTTGCTTTGAAAATGACCATTTAAGTAAAAGTTGATCAGTGTTTTCCATCTAAGGAAGCAGAAAAGGGATCCTTCTGTGTACAGCACTGATTTGCTTGTATTAGATGCCATCTATGAATAAACACAATGCTTTAGTTCTGACAGTTTTTATGTAGAAAACGTTATTCATCATGTCCTCTCGTCGAGTCATGGCTATTGTAACCTTGACATTTCTCCTCTCTCAATTTGATACAGTTGGGGCGGACACCTTCGCTTGTTTCCCCCTTCTTTGCTTTCAAAAGGAATAACCACAATGTCTTGAGTTTCATTGGTACCTCCAACTTCTATATCTAGCACTAATCACGGAGCAAGAAGGGGTCATGATGTGTATTTGATGCAACACCTTGTTATGGATGCAATTCACATACATGCATGCTCGTATCCAAACTCTATTGCATTCCTTTTTTATGGATTTTGACATTCGCATCCATATCCATTTTAAAATGGATATAAATACATATATCACTTTGATATATGTAAATATTCGTATATCATTGTATGTATTTTAATATATTAATGCAGTTACATATTTAGTAATAATTATATAATAGATTTTTTATACTTCTTTCGCTATATTTGCTACAATGTTTCTTGTGTAGATAATTCAACTCATATATTTAAGCTATGTGACCAGGAAATCTTTTCTTCCATTCTGTGTTGTATTGGTATCTATTCTATGTTGGCTCCAATTTAAGGATATGGTAATGCATATTTCATATCTGTTAATATATGTTACATATCCTCGTATAATATGGGTAAAGACATAATAACACTTATATCGACGTTGAGAGAAAAATATGACTTAGTTATGAATGGGGTTGGCTATATCGATATCCGCGGATGGGAATCCCGGCCTTGATAGCTTTCTTGTCTTGTTCTACAAGGAGTTCTGGGAGGTGGTGAAGAAGGATGTGTTGGACGTTCTGGAGGAGTTTTGAGTGGGAAATCAAGGGTTTGAGAGACTAAATAGGGCTCTTTTGTTTCTACCACCAAAGAAGGTGCCGAATATAGTGGAGGATTTCAGACCTATTGCATTATCTAACGTAATCTATCTCATTATGTCAAAGATTCTAGCCAATCGCCTTTGAGGTGTTCTACATGGGCTTATTACGCTTAAGCAGACAACCTTCATTCCAGAGAGATTCATCATTCATGGTTGATGGGCTTGTAATGGCATCCAAAATATTGTCTGAATGATGGAGAAGCAAGTCCAAAGGCTTGCTTTGAAAAATTGATTTTTCGAAGGTGTACGATTGTCTTGACCGACGCTTCCCTTAGATCTCGTTGGAGAAGAGGGGTTTCCCCAACGTGTGGATATCTTGGATTAAGCGGTGTTACGACTGCATCCTATGCCGTGTTCACTAATGACAGACCTGAGGAGGGGTTCTTTCAACTGCACAGGGAAATCATGCAAGGCTGCCCGCTAGCCCCTTTACTTTTCATCATCGTGGCAGATGCCTTAGCTGTAATGATGAAGCTGGCGACGGATGCGAACTTGTGCTCTGGATATTGGAAGGATGATATCTCCATTCCAATCCTGCAATGATGACATTATGATGTTCCTGAGGCTACTCTACAGGTGTCACTTATCATGGATATCATTGGGGACATCAATGGATTCAAAGTTAATAGGGAAAAGTCGATGCAGGTACCCTTTGGACTTTCTGAGCAGGAGACACATGATGTAGCAACAATCTCGAGGTGCCCCATTGCGACCCTACTGATAACCTACTTATGACTACCTTTGGTGGCCGGGAGGCTGAAGTCTAGTGATTGGAGACCGATTTTAGATTTGACTAAAGGGAAGATTGGCAGGGTGGAAGGCAGCCATACTCTCTAGAGGGGAGAATTGATTCTTATGAAGCATGTTCTCTCAGCTATCCTTATTTTCTTCTGCTCCACGAGATTACCACCAGCTGGGTTGTACACCAAGATTGATGCTCTAATGAGACATTTCTTCTGGTCTGATGGGATGCAGGAGAAGAGAGGGTTCCATTGGTCGATTGGGGTAGAGTTACGAAGGTGAAGATGAAGGGAGGTCTAGGGGTGTTGCAGGTAGAAGAAATGAATAAGACATTTATGGCAAAGTGGGTGATACAACTATGGCGAAATTCTGAGGATATGGTACGTCGACTCCAGAGGGGAATTATGGGAATTCCATGTTGTTGGAGGCCGTAAAGGGGCATGCTCCGTCCCGTTATTGTAAGATTACTAGAATCTTTTCGGATATGGCGGCCAAGCTAAGACCGATTATTGGGGATTGAGAGAAGTTCCATTTTTGACTCGACGACTGTAGGGCTGATGGGGCCCTAGGGGAGTGTTTCCCGCATGGCTGCGCCTCTTGGGACGGCTCGCAACAGAGAGCGTTTTGTTCGTCAGATGTGGGGGCAGGGAACGTGGTATCTTGTGTTCACTTCCGAGTTGTATCAGAGACTAGATGAGCTTCTAAGATTACAGAGTGAGTTGACACAGTCAGTGGGATCGTCAACCGACATGGATCACTTCGTGTGGACAGAGGGGAGATTTACCGTCAAGAAGACATATCGTTTCTTTGTGGAGGATGGGGATATGGTGTAGGACGAAGTGAGAATTGACACAGGATTGATCTAGAGGAGCGGAGTTCCGAAAAGAGTCATGGTGTTTTTTTGGATGTTCAGACTTGGTAGGATCCTTACCAAGAGCTGCTGGGGAGCTGCTATGCATTGAGGACTGTACTTGCGTCATGTGCGGGATGGCGTCGGAAGACGTGGACCATCTGTTTTTCTCTTGCCCTCACTCAACACAAGTTTGTAGCAGGGTTAAAATTCCGTGGCTCAACAAATATGATAGATCCACATTCTCGAGAATCATTAGATCTGTATGGTGCTATAATCATGATGGCATTTCCTATCCCTTTGCAATTTTGTGGGCAATTTGGTGTGGTAGAAATGAGGTTGTCTTCGGAGGTAAAAATTTTTACTCGGAAAATGTACTTGAGCATTGTAGGGCACTTTGCATGTTATGGTGAGTGTAACATGATGCAACCTCTCTTTATTTCTTTTAGCTATATAAGTTGTGGTGTTATTTTTGTTTGTCTCCGGTCCGCGTGTCGCCTGTAAGTTCTCTCTTAACTTCTTAATAAATCGGGTCGAGCACCATCGAGTGCGTCCCCCGTTTTTGAGCGTCAAAAAAAAAGTTGTGGTGGATCCTAGCTTGGGATATCACCCTTATGGTTTTCAAACAATATTATGAATGGGGGCTATAGAACTCTCTTATATAGATGGGAGAAATCACAGAACGTATATTACATAATAGGGACAAAAGAAAGGGAAAATACATAATAAATAAGGAAAAAACAAACATAACTCTGAACACTCTCCCTTAAGATGGAGCAAAGATTTCAATCGTACTTAGCTTGGAACAACATCTCTGGAATGATCCTCTGGCTAGTGTCTTGGTGAAAACATATGTTGTTTGTTCCCTCTGAGCTGACGTAGGAAGTAGAGATGAAGCCTTTCTGAATCTTGTCATGTGTATAATGGTCATCTACCTCAATGTGTTCGGTCCTCTCGTGGAAGGCATGGTTATTGGCTATGAAAAGAGTATAGCCCAGTTATCGCATTGCAAATGCATTGGAAGAGTTACGCCAATAGCAAAGTCTGTCAAAACAAATATGACCCACATCATCTTAGTGCTTTCCTCCGCCATGGCTCTATACACTGACTCATCACTAGTTCTAGCAACCGCTGCATGCTTCTTGTTCTTCCATGACACTAAAGAGCTCCCTATGAATAATGCTAAGCTAGAGGAAGATTTCCTATCCTTGATGCATCCTGCATAGTATGCATTACGCATACCGTGATGGGAAGGGATGTCTGTATGCTAAAAATCAATCATGTAGCTGGAGAAGACGTCATATACGTCAGGATCATGGGAACCACATCCATGTGAGCCTATCGCAACTGTTCCTGAAGTTGGCTAACTTTGTTCACTGCAAGGGAGATATCTGGCCTGGTAGCAGTCACGTAGAGGAGCTTCCCAATAATCTCCCTATATCTCCTCTTGTCCACTCTGTATCATCGTATAACTACATGCTAGGATCCATGGGAGTAGTGGCAGGTCTGCAATCTGCCATGTTTGTCTCTGAAAGGAGATATGCAACATACTTCCTTTGGGTCATCACAAGACCTCGCTTGTTTCTGGTGAACTCAAGACCTAGGAAGTATCGTATCTTTGACAAGATCCATGGTGACAAATTGTTGTTCAAGGAACTCCTTAGCCACGCTAATACCTTGCAAGTCATCTCCTGTAACAACGATGTCGTCAACGCAAACTAGAATGACAACAATGTCTCTCTGAGTCGTCTGAACAAAAAACGAATGATCTGCGATCAATATCGTGAATCCTTGCCGCTCTACCAAGTCCAAAAGTTTCTGGAACCATGCCCTTGGACTCTGCTTAAGGTCATAGATTGCCGTATGAAGTCTGCATACTTTCAGACAATCACCCTTAGTCGCGAACTCAGGTGGCTGATGTATATAGACCATCTCTTACGAATCACCATATGGAAAAGCATTCTTTACATCCAACTAGGACCCATACCGGTCTCATGCCACTACAATAGAGAGGAGGATTCAAAGGGCAGAATGATGTGCCACTGGAGAGAATGTGTCCTAATAGTCCATCCCATAAATCTGTATTAACAACGTAAGCCACAAGCCTAGTCCTGTAATGATCAATACTGCTATTTGTATGGTGCATAACATGTAAAAAGCCCATTTGCAGCCAACTACGAACGCCTCCGCAAGAGTAGTAACCAAGCTCCATGTGCCAAGAGAGTTGAGGGCTACCATCTCCTTCATAGCCAGTTGCCAGATGTCACTAGCTGTCTTGCATAGCTTCCTGACATGTTCGTAGGATCTACATCTGAGAGACCTACGACAAACCTTCTGAAATCCTTTGAAAGACATCCCGAAGAAACATAGGTGGCTCCACTTTCGAAAAGCAATGGGTTGATCTAGATCCTTTGAATGATATGTAAATTGAGGAGCTATCTGCTCAGCCTGTAAAGTTACATATGATAGAAACAATTCACTTGTGCCATCAGCAATAACCAAGTACTCAGAATTTATCTGAGGCATGCTGGATGATGGGGAAGTCATATAAACATGTGGTATAGTCAGCGACATTCGAACGTAAAGTAACGGCAAAGGCTGTGCCACATGAGTAGGCACCACAAGAGGAGGTGGTGAAGGAACTACAGGTGGCAATGGTAGTGGAAGTTTATGCGATAGACGTGGTGGAGGTCGTGGCGCCGTAAGAGGAGGCATGTGACCCTCATCATCAGACTCAGACGGGGTCATCCTATCACATGTAGGAGAAAAATACGTGACCAAGTCAAAGAAGATGACATCAACGCTAACGTAGTACTTCCGTCTAATCGGATCAAATCACCGGTACACCTTTAGGTTCCAAGAGTAGCCACAAAGACATACTTGACATCTCTAGGAGAGAGCTTGTCAAGGCTAGAAGTCAGATGGTGAATAAACACCACTGAGCCAAAGACACGAGGTATTCGGGAGAAAATATCCTTATCGGGGAATGCAATCGATAAAGGACCATTTTCTCCTAACACAAAAGACATCATTCGATTGACCAGATAGCAACCAATTTGAACAACATCATCCCAGAAACTGTGTGGAGCACGAATCTGAACAAGGAGAGTCCTATATGACAATGTTTGCATTCAACAACACCGTTCTGCGGAGAAGTATACATGAAGTTTGGTGTATAATGCTAAGGGATCTGAAGAATTGAGAAAGCTGTATAGTGCAAAACTCCAAAGCATTATCAGAATGAACATACTTAACAGTAGCAAAAAACATATTCTTTATTTCATGAATAAAAGATTGGCAACAGACCCATCCTCAGATTTATCTTTCAAAAGAAATCCTATGAAAATCTAAAAAATCTTCAACCTCAATAAGATAAACATGTGCTCATTGTGGTGAGGAACGTGACTGGGACCCCAAATATCAAGATGGACTAACTCAAATAAAGTACTGCTATTACGATTCTAACGACTAGAAAAGCTAGATTGATGATGCTTCTTAAATTGGCAAGCCTCGCACTGAAGAGTGGATTGAGAAGAGTTCTGAGGGGGGACTTGACACATCTTCTGCAGAGGAAGACAACCAAAGCGAAGATGCCACGTTATCGAAAGACTGATCCTGTGTGAATGGAAGAAGCTCTAGCATATGGAGACTGGACCATTTTGTAGAGACTCCCTTGCTCACGTCCACATCTAATCATCCTGTCAGTGGGTATGTCCTGAAACAAAGAGAAGATGGATCAAATATGACATGAGAATGCAAATCCTTGGTGATCTGACTAATAGACATAATCTATAGAGAAATGAAGTGCATGAAGCAAAGTTTGCAGATGCATAGATGCCGTCCAATAGATCTTCCGCTGTCTTGTAATAGGGGAATGAGCCCTATCTGCAATAACAACAGATCTGCCTAGAGGTACAGATCTGTAAGACGCGTACTGGGCTCTGTCTCCGCACAAATGATGAGATGCACCAGAATCCTTAATCCACTTTGTCATGTCTGCCTCATGATAGCTGGTAAGTGCTTAAGCTACACCTGAAATGCTAGAAGTGGCTCTGGCTTTGGCATCAATGTCGAGAGGGCCCACATGTGCAGTAGTAGTAGCTGCAACTTGAGTGATAATCTCCCTCCCACAGGAGACAATATCGTCTGACCTCTAATCAACAAAAGTGGCAGAGAGTTCAACCTGCTCGGTCACATGAGCAGACTTGTTGTAGTCATTTCTTTAGGTAGCAGATCTCCTCGGAATGATCTGGTTAGTGATAGTAAGTGCATGGCCGGTGCAGACGCCTGCCTCCTCTACCACGGATACCATGCCCTCCGAATTGAGATGGATGCCCTCAACCTTGAGAGGCAATCATCGCAGAGGAGGTCTGAGTGGTGGTAGTAGGCAGGACCATGATCTTGTAAGTCCGATGTAAGCCTCTTTTATGGGAGGTATAGATGCACCTGTAAGAAGCTAGGAGCATGTGACTTCATACTCAGGGTCAAGGGCTACTAGAAAAACTCCAACTATCTTGGTGTTTCTATACGTCATCTGTTGCTTTGTCGACGTGGTCACATGCATGAAGTTGTGAAGCTTCTCGAACATGCTGGGAAGCGAAAAGTAGAACGTGTGAAGAGGACAACTACTTTGTCTTTAGAAAACGACAGTACGAGAATGTAATCAGAGATAAACATATAAGAACGATAAAGAACACCATGATTTACGTGGAACCCTACTCCATAAGGAGCATGATGAAACCATGGGAGAACTGCCTCAAAGGGATGATGTTATCTTTAACTTTAATCTACCGGTACAATGGTCGTGGTCTTCTTATATAACCCCCACTGAATATCCAAGTCCCACAACTAGCTTATGTGTGACTAAACATAAATGGGTGTTGTAATTGGATCCTGGAGGGATCCAATTGCCCAACTTCTGAAGCATACTCTAAGACACCCCCTCAAGTTGGAACATGCAATGGCCATCTTGGACAAATAGAAAGAAACCACTCACTCACAGTACAAGACATTACGAACAACATCAACTCAACACATACTATACTGTCTTCTTGTTGAGGACGTTGCTTTTCGTGCCTGTGCAGTTAACCTTGAACTATAGATTTTTAAACAATCTCTAGAGTCTAAATCTGAAAATCTGTTGCCTTCGAAATTCGACCTTTAGAACTCGACATAATTATCCTCCTTTCTCCCATACTTGTCGCAGAAAACTGATATCAACCAAGTTGGGAGAAGACTTGGAGATGGGGAAGCAAAACCAATAACAATTGATTTTTTAGGCTATTTCATCTCTTTTGTACATGTCTCCTTTTTTTCTCAATGACCCATTCTTTTTTTTCCTCAGCCTTCTTTTTTCATATGATTTTTTGTAGGATAATCCTTTTGCTATTTTTCTTCAAATCAACTCATAGCCCAAAACAACCCCAAAATACAACAGCTCTCCCCCTCTTCTTCTTTTTATACTGCTGGGGCCAACATATTTATCAATTATTTTGTGGCTCACTTGGGCCGAAACAAAGTACTCACCCTCCCTTTTTTACTGCATTTATTATTTTAGGTACTTTTATGTATCCTTAAGCGTGGGTCGAAGCTTAGTCAATTGCATGTTCGTGCCGGTGTCGTGCAAATGGTCAAGAAATGGCAAAGAATGAGATCCATGCTCCTTTCCCTAGAGTGAGCCATCGACCCCTCCTAAACCCTGAACCCTAAAAATGCTAATCCCTAAACTCTAAGTGTGTACCTACCTTCCCCTAGCTTATAGTTGTCTTTCCGATCATGCAAGAGTAGTCTCCACTGCAAGTGGGGGTGCACATGGATCGGATCGGATCAGATTTTGGCTTAATCCGTGTCCAACCCACACTTAATGAATTTATGATTTTTCCAATCCAATCCATTAAACAACAAATTCAATGCAATCCGCCAGATTACGGACTGGATTGGATCGGATTGGATTTTAAATGCTCGCCTTTTGTCATTTCATAAAGTACGATTAAGTCTGTAGCGCACTAGACCTCGACATTTGAATCATGCAAAATTGAGTGTATAGACAAATGTAAAGAAAATATATATGCTTGTTACATATTTAGCAGGAACGATCACTGTATAACTAAATATAAATAACATACCTGTAATCGTAGAACAGTAGAAGCATCAAGTTAACTTTGAATAAATTTGCAAGTTTGTGTATATCAAATTGGAAGTATAACTAACATGCAACTGACTTGCTTGGTTATGCGGTACGGGAAGGAGGGCTATGCGTGAGGGAGGTTTGGGACGAGGACCGTGCGCGACTGCGCAATGCAGGAGGGAGGCCCTTGAGGTGCTTGGATGTGCGTGCCTGAAGAATGTTTGGGAGGGCCGAAGACAAGGTTTGGTTGCCCATGCGCAGGGGGGGTCTAGCTATGTGTGTCTGCAGCTAGGGACGAGGACAAGGCGATTGAGGACTAGGATGACAGTCGGTTGGGGACGAGGTCTGGATGCGCGTGCGCGAGGGTGGACTGGGAGAGCCAAGGATGAGGTTTGGCAGCGCATGTGCGAGGGAGATCTAGTTGCTTGTGCGTGCGGCTGGGGACGAGGATGATAGCCGGTAGAGATGGGTGCGACCGAGGGTGGAGAGGTGTGTGCTGCTGGTGGGTGTTTTGTTTGGAAGGGCCCGAATGGGGTTTCAGCTTATGTATTATATTTTTTTAAAAGGGTGTTTCATTTGAAAAATTGGAAGGATCTAAAGGGTAATGCGGGTAGGTATTACTTCTTTTAAACAAACCAGTGGGCTGGGGTAAGGGGGTTTCCAACAAGTGGGGTGAGGTAAAGCTTTAGTTGGAATGTGTTTAAACCAGAAAGATATTGGAATGTGTTTAAACCAGAAAGATAGTAGCTTGGATATTTACACATAGCTTTCAAATAAAATTAAATATATAATATGTTCTAATGACAACACATGAGTTATTGTATATTATTTATTTGTTAATGGACTAACGGATTGGATCGGATGCGATTTCGAAAAAAAATAAATCCAATCCACAAATGAACGGATTTGTAAAATTTTATTCCAATCCTATCCATTAGACCTAGATATATCCAGACCTATTCAATCCAATGACAATGGATTGGATCGGATTACAGATTTTATCCGATCCATGTACATCCCTAACTTCACGATTATCCATTTCTTTCGTCACACATAGGACACGTACTCTCGAAGCTCGGTTGTATTTAAGCAGATGACTGCAATCTGTGAGGATAATTACTTTTAGCAGGCAAGAGTGAAAGTTATTTTTCCACAGGTTATGAGAAAGATGGAAAAAAGGTGGGCTGAGTAAATAATCTCACTGAATGCGAAATACCTCATTAGTCGTTATAATTTCATTGCACATATTTTCTTGCCTTGTATTCGATTATAAGGTGCTCCATTTTCGTGCTAACATACTACAATTGTTTTAATGACATCTCCTTAAATTACCCCAATGATCACCCTGATTATTTATATTCTCTTTTCTTTCTTCATGAATCTCAACTATCTTTGGTCTATCTTATGACAGGATGTGCATGACGTGTCCGGCACATGCTTAGCTGCTAACTACGTAGTAGCACAAGATTGTGTTAAAAAAGAGAGCAAATATTGGCTGAAAATCATACGAGTTTAGTGAACCCTTTTCCCCTGATACTGTATTGTTCTTCTTTGTTGGGAACTTCTATATGCTTGCTTGCATAAATTCCTGGTACTGTCCATGATATCTTTTAGCTGAGTCCACCTAAGATGGAATAAGCTTGGTTTTGGTTTTGGTTGAACCACAATATTTGATGGAGGCAAATAATCTAATAGCCCAATCTGCTTAATCTTACAACAGGTCTTGTTAGTGGATTTTTCTAATATTTATAAATCTGCATTGTGCAGACTTTATCGAATCACGAAAAGAGCTGGTGATAGGGATGGCAGTGGGCTGATGCAAGCAAATGCGTGGCACCACCGTGCAGATGCAGTATCGTCCTTGGTTGCACTTGTAGGGGTTGGTGAGACAATTTCGGATTTCAAAAATGTTTCCGCTTCCATTTAATTAATGTTTCAGCCTTTTGAAATTAAGATTTATGCAACATCTGCCTCGAGGAGAATGCTATCGAAGATACCCCACTTCTTCTGTTCTTTGATCGGATGCAACTTTACCCTCACTGATTTTTTTCTTTGAAGTCATTATCTTGAATTACATACATTAGAACATAACATGTGCAAAGAATAAAATTTTACAAATCCGTTCATTTGTGGATTGGATTTTTTTTTGAAATCCCATCCGATCCATAAACATGTGCAATGCTTTATGGATCTGAATGTTGGCCTGTGAACCATAAACATTTGCAAAGAATGAATGTAGCAGAAATGAAAATGTTAAGGTGGATGTGTGGACACACACGTAAAGATCGGTTCGGAATGATGTAATCAGAAAGAAAGTTGGTGTAGCTCCGATCGAGGATAAGATGCGAGAAAATCGCTTAAGATGGTTTGGACATTTGCAAAGAAGATCAACTGATGCACCAGTTAGGAGATGTGAGGGTTGGGATGTTGAGCCAGCTAAGAGAGGGCGAGGACGGCCCAAGAAGTTTTGGAAAGAGACCATACGAAGGGATCTTAGTTTTGTGGATATAAGCCCGGGATTGACTCAAGATAGATCTGAATGGAGGCGAAGAATCCATGTAGCCGACCCTACTTAATTGTGGGAAAAGGCTTTGTTGTTGTTGTTGAAGTCATTATGTTGAATTCCATTAAATTCTACATATTCAAGAGTGCTTTTTTGAATTCCTGAGATGTAGTTAGAACTTTTTCCCAGTGTAGCTAGTTCCATTTTTTTCTATTCTATTTAATTTGACATATATGCATAGTAACTAGACATATCCATACCTGTAGTGGGACCCTTCAACTCCAGATGTTCTGAACTGATTTGAAGCAATCCCACGACCAAACACTGTCTTCGAATAGGACTTGTATGCCTTCCGTATTGTGAAGTGTCCATCTGCCCAGGACCGCTGACCTGCAATATTAGAGAGGCCCCCACAAACCGATAAGGCCTCCAAAAGAAGTAAATACTTCGCAAAATGTTGATCCAACAAGTCATTTTGAAAGATTAGAAGCTAACCGACATTTCCATGCAATCCCTCATCGCATAGGTAGTGTCACCCGCCAAAGTGAAGAGGCAAGAGAAGCGAGCCCCAAGTACCGTACTCTGTCCAACCATCAGTCTAGAAATAGAAAACAGAACCGTCATCAAGAACATGCTTCATGTGTGGAGCCCCATAATGGAGAATCGAGCAAATGCCCCATAAGAAGTTGGAAGGCAAATGCACAACAACCTGTGCAGAGGGATCTATAGAAACTCCATAGGTTGAATGTATCGTCCTGCACAACAAATCCGACCCTCCACTTTAGATGCATGTCTCTCATTTCATTAATTAAGCTACATTCATATTCTCCAAGCTCAAGATCCCCAGGACACATCATATTCTCTAAGCATCTAGGTTTTCCTCCCCACCAAAGGCATTTTCTTCGCCTCCCCAGAAAAGGTCCAGTCAAAATGTCTCATAAGCACCTCCAACTTCCCTCTCACCCTAATGGGCGAAAGACACGAAGATGGGAAAAAAACCAGGATAGCTGAAAGAACTGCCTTCAATAGTGTTGGAGTATTCGTTGTATGCGCCTATTGAGTTGTAGCAGGGTAAATGGATCCTGGAGAAGATCCATTTACCCCATCCAGTGTTTAGTCCCACATTGTCCAGTGGTTGAACTTGGAGGCTCTGGAGAGGCTATACAAGGAGCCCCAGACCTCCTGTATCCATTGAGAAAAAGCAATGAAGCATATGCCCCGTTAAGAGCTTCTCCCGTGGTTTCATCCCGCTCCTCACGGAGAAGGGTTCCACGTAAAATCATGGTGTTTCCATGTTGATGTTTCTCGTTCTTATGCTCTGTTTATCATTATCGCTTCCGCTTCCTATTTTCTAACATGGTATCAGAGCGGGTTCGATTCTCGAGGAGTTTCTTTTAACCTTTTTTCGAGATTCGATTTTGACATTTTATTTTGGAGATTTGTTCTTTTTATCATGTATGATTCAAGATCTAGGGTTTCCTTTTTGAAACCCTAATCTCTTGTTCAAGTTATGAAATTCGTCCAAGGTGGCTTGGCGCATATCGATCTCCACGGCAGAAGGCGTACTCAATCCCTATTTTCAACAGAGCTTCAAAAAAAATCCCTATTTTCAACAGTCCAAATTCAGTTTTGCATCTCCAGGCAGCCCTTCTTTAGACGACGATGGGTTCCAAGGAACCCTAGCCGTGTTGACGATTCATCCTCCATGGCGGCGCTCGATGCACTGCCCTTCTCTAGGTTGCTGGTTCTCCTTCTTTTTCCAGGCGCGAGGGGTCGCACAGACTTCCAGGCGACATCCTCCCATGCGTCACACCTCCAGGCGGCATCTTCACGCGATGGCGGCGACCCCTTGATCCTCTCTTACTGTCACGCAGGCGCGAGGGGTCGCAAGGCGGCTTCCAGGCGACTTCCAGGCGCGAGGGGTCGCAAGGCGGCGTGCGTCCTTCTCCCCATCACGGCGCGACTCTCTACCTCGAGCTACCGAGGCATGGCTCTCCAGTTCGACGATGCAAACCTCTCTCCTCGAGGCGGCACACTCCACGACTCTCGCACATCCAGGCGCCCACCCCAGGGATTGACGCAACCGCAGGCAACTGCGTCACCATCCCCGCAAGCCCGTCACAACCCCCAGGCGGTGGCGCTACCTCGTGGCTCGACATCTCCCAGCCACACAGATCTCCAAACACATCCTTGCAGACCGTTCCCAGGCGCCTTCCAGCCCTCTCGCCTCCGCGCGAGGAAGCTTTATCCATCGTCAACCGCCTGGAAGCACTCGCGCGAGCCACCTTCGGCAATCGACGCCGGCTTTCACCATCACCATCCGCCTGCGAAGAGCTCGCGCCTCTCCGCTCCTACCGCTGAAAGGGGCCTCGATCCCATCTGGCTGCGCAACCACGATCCTTCCTCAGGCACATGCGGCTCCAGGTTGAGCCCCCCCTTTCCCATTGCACGGGAGGCAGCGCCCTCTCAACACGATGAGCCGCAACAACGGCGCCACACCCCCTTGCGATCTCCAGGCAGCGCAAAGATGCCTTTCTCTCCCGCTACCGCAGGCGCGCCCATCGTGAGACAAGACCCCAACGGGGAGCGGCAGGGCTTAAAAAAAGGAAAAGGAAACCCTAAACAGGGTAGCGGTACCACGTGGTCTTAAAAAAATAGGGATGTGAGTTTTTTTTTTAAAGAGAGAGATTAAAAAAGTGTATTTTTTTAAGAGGCGCGTGCAAATTAAAAGAGGGCGTACGCAATTTTTTTTAAAAGGGAAAGCCTTAAAAAATGTTGAAATTGCTTTAAAAAAATTGTTGAAAAAATGTTTTCAAAAAAAAATTGTGACGGCTTAAATAAATGATGAAAAGCTGCAAGAAATGTTTCGAGGATATTCATGTTTTATGTACCCCCTATTTATCTTGTATTCTCTCAACTTTGTCAATGTCATTTTCCGACAAGTATGGGAGAAAGGAGGAGTACGATGTAGAGTCACAGGTCCTGTTGCAGATTCAGATGTCAGATGTAGACCAGACAGATTGAACAGACTCTACAGTTTTTCAGATAAAGATTTTTCATGCGCAAATCCAGACTTGACATTCAGATTCCGAGTCCCAGTTTGATGCGCAGATTTAGACTCGACAGATTGGTCAGAGTCCAAGTTCGAGGCACTCCATGATGAGGCCCATTTTCGAGATCTCCAGAGAGAGACTCATTTTTAGACACGCACAAGTTTGCGGTCATTTTTCAGATGTGCACATGTATGCCATCATTTCAGAGATCCCCATCCTTTTCTTATTTTTGGCCAAAGTTTTCATGTGAGCCATAGGGACTCCAGAGCAGAGGACCATTCCCTATGCTATGTTGGCAAGGGTTTTCATGTGGTATCATAGGTACACCAGAGCAGTGCACCATTCTCTGAGCCAGATGGGAGAGACCCAGTTCTCCGAAGAGGAGACTATTTTCAGACTCCATTCTCCAGCGACCGTGGACTCCGACGAGGATTTCACAGCCACGGCTCGTTTTTCAGTTCGACCATTTTTTCAGAGATGGAGCAGTTGTCCACATTATTGTGGCGGGCCAGAGTACTCCGACGAGGAGACTCATTTCAGTTGCAGTGACTCTGACAGGCGCAGTTCAGAGCACATGCTCTCCGACGAGGAGATTCAGCAGACTCACACTCCACCCCGTTCATCCTCCTCACCTGCACGGCATGAGAAGCAACGTCCTCGACAACAACAGTTGTGCGCGTTAGGTTGATATTGTCCGTAGTGTCATGTAGCGTTGGGTTGAGTTTCTTTCTGTTTGTCCAAGATGAGCATTACATGCTCCAGGTTGAGGGGGAGTGTTGGAATATTCGTTGTATGCGCCTATTGAGTTGTAGCAGGGTAAATGGATCTTGGAGAAGATCCATTTACCCCATCCAGTGTTTAGTCCCACATTGTCCAGTGGTGGGACTTAGAGGCTCTGGAGAGGCTATATAAGGAGCCCCAGACCTCCTGTATCCGTTGAGAAAAAGCAATGAAGCATATGCTCCGTTAAGGGCTTCTCCTGTGGTTTCATCCCGCTCCTCACGGAGTAGGGTTCCACGTAAAATCATGGTGTTTCCATGTTGATGTTTCTCGTTCTTATGCTCTGTTTATCATTATCGCTTCCGCTTCCTATTTTCTAACAAATAGCATTAGACGACCACCTCTCAAACGAACATGCTAGATGCCAACTTGCTAACTTTCACTCCATCCGCTCAGTCATAGGCATAGCCGATAACATTACGATATATTGGCGATTTATCACTCATATATCGGTATCGACGAGATGTGAGTACCGATATTCGTATAGATATTTTTTCCAGGATATCATGTGAACTCTCGCCCGTGGATCCAGGTTACCTGTTTCTATCATTCGCAGCATTATATTGGTTACCGTTGTATTAGGTTTCTGAAATTTAGGGAAAATTTTTCACGTTTCGAAAAGACATCCACAGTTAATGTAAACAACCACAGAACCAACAATACGTGTCACCAATTCACATTTCATTAATTTCCATATATACAGTTACATGTAATAAAAGAAATTGCAATATGCACATGTATCCCAAAATGTAACAGAAAAAGAGAGGAATAAACATTATTCTACACATAAACTGTAACATGTGTACCGACGAGTGTACATGCAGAAACTCGGGATCATCTGCTAGCCTACTGCGATGCAGGCGCTTTGCCTGCAACATGTGTAAGGGACAATAGGATGTCAACAATTGTTGAATACAATCAAGCATATAAAAATAACAGACATTTCAATGGTTTCAAAAGGAAGTAAGTAGACAGATTTGATATTTAAGTTAACAAGCTACTTATATGAAAATTTAGCTTTGAAGCTATTCTGTATGTAAATCTCTAGATCACACATCACCCCATAAGTTTCCGTATATAACAATTTCATAATTTAGTTAATGTCCCATATGTAGGTTATTATCTTTTTACCATTTAGAGATCATGTTGATTGATCTTAGTATTGAGTGTGATGAGTCTTTGATCTGATCTTTATCTCTGTCTAATTTCTCAAGTCTAGGGGGATAGTCAGTGGTCTTGGTCTGAGTGTAACCTCACACTATGACTCTAAGTATGAAGAGTACCTTAAGGTTGTGGTGCCTCCTTAGGCATGCTGTGGAGTATAGTGTATCCTAAGTTCCCAACACGTCCACTAGCTTCTCCTTATATCTGTAGTAGTAATTCTGTACCTAGCTCAACTGTAACCAACTCAACTATAACCAAACTCAACTATAACCAACTCAACTGTAACCAAACTCTCAGCTGTAACAATTTTTTTTGAAAGCCAGAAACAGGGGGAGACACTCATTGGTGTTCGCCCCATTTATTTATTAAAGAAATAGTAAACATGGAATTTACAAAGGGAACGAGAAAATGAAACAAGCACAGCAACTACAAAGCCTACTCATCAGCCAATCTTGCGCAATGCATCTCCGCGTTTTCCTTGTAGAAGTGTTGCCCAGAGAAAAGAGCTGCATTCTTGCTCAACCATAATGCCCACAAAATTGCCACGGGCCTAAGGAGCTCCCGCCGAGCTCTGTTTCTGTTTGCCACAATCGAATCCCAAAAGGAGGCCAAATCGGAAGTGCACAACCATGCCATTCTTGCGTCTTCCCATATCATAGTTACTTTAGTGCATCTGAAGAAAAGGTGCTCAAGGGACTCCACCGCCGTGTCACACAAAATGCACCTATCAGACACGGAGCCCAACAACCTAGCACATCGATCTCTCGTCATCAATCTCTGCCTACGAAATAGTCAGAGGAAAAAGCCAGTCCGCTCAGGGAGCTGGAGACCCCAGAAGAAACCGCAATCACGAATCATAGACTCCGACCGTGATGGTGGGGGCCTACAGATCGCCCCATACGCCTTCCTCGCCGAGAACAAGCCCATACGCCACGCCCAGTGATCCCCTCCCACAGTAGGACGCCCCACATCCTTGATAGATTCCAGCAAGGCAAGAAAATCTTCGAGTATCTGGTCCGAGAAATTAGATGAGAAGGCCAGGTACCAATTACCTTCCGACCAGTAAGATTCGACCCGTGCATTCCTATCAGCCGCTAGAGCGAACAGGCGAGAGTACCGCGAGCTCAAAGGCCCCCCCGTCCAATCATCAGTCCAGAAGTTGAAAGATTCGCCATTTCCAAGCACCGGCCTAAAGAAGGTAAAAGAAGTGGAGAAGACCTCCACCATCCCCTTTCAAAACGGTGTGGGGGATCCCACCTGCTCAGCCGCGAACGGAGGCGTCCCGTTGACGCCGTAGATCTCACGCAAAACTTTGCTACAAAATTCCTCCCCTAGGCCCCAAATTCTGCTCGCCCACTTAAGAAGCAAAGCGTCATTAACATGCTTCAATCTCCGCAGCCCCAACCCCCCCTCGTTTTTGTGCAGCGTAACTTCTCCCCATTCAACCAGGTGCAATCCTCCCGACTCCTCTCCATGCTTGCCCCATAAAAATCTCTGCATAAGCTTCTCAAGGCGATTGCGAATCCCCTTCGGTAGCCGACGATTAGACAAGAAGTAAATATGGATGGATGAGAGAACCACCGGTAGAAGGACCAACCGTCTCCCCTTAGAGAGAATGGCCGATTTCCATCTTGCCAACCTTGCCTCCACCTTCTCCACGACCCTGGGCCAATCGCTCAATCTCGTTCTTCCCACCGCCAAGGGCATCCCTAGGTAGTCAATCGGAAGAGAGCCGCAGTCAGACCCTAAAACCCGCCCACACGCATTTGCCTCCTCCGTCGGGAGGCCGAAAGGGACGACCTTCGACTTATCCACATTCTTGAAAAGATCGGACATCTCACTGAAAAGATCCAGGGCCACAGACATGCCCGAGGCTTCCGCGTGGCCCCCCTCAATGAAAAAGATATAGTATCGTCAGCATATTGCAACAACGGGATCACCAAACCACCCCTAAAGAGTCCAACCGATAATCCACAGTCAACAACCCGGCAAGCAATGTGCGCCAGGACATCCGCAACGATGACAAACAGAAGGGGAGCAAGGGGGCAGCCCTGACGCACGCCCCTACGTGGCTGGAAGAAACCCCCCTCCGGGCGGCCATTAACCATGACCGAGAAAGAGGTTGTCGTTATACAACGTCGGATCCAAGAAACCCGAACCTCCGGGAAATCTCTCCTCCGCAGAACCGACCAAAGGAACTTCCAATCAAGGCTATCATAGGTTTTCGCAAAATCTACCTTCCAAAGAACACCGCGCCTTTCCCCCATCCTCCAATCCGCAACGATTTCGGAAGCAAGAGTAAGGCAGACTGAGATTTGTCTACCCTGTACAAAAGCAAATTGGAGCGGGGAGATAATGGTGTCAAGAATCCGGCTGAGCCGCAAAGCAAACACCTTCGCCACAATCAGGTAGAGGGCATTAGAAATAACAATGGGGCGGTACTCCTCAATCCGCTCGGCGGAAGCGGACTTGGGGAGGAGAACAATCAGGGACATATTAATCCGCTCGAAGCCAGCATTACCCACACAAAACTCGGATATGACCTACAATACCTCATTGCCCACCAGATCCTAAAAGTCCCTGTAGAAGGCCACCGGAAAGCCACCCGGGCTCGGAGCCCCATCCGCGTTTAAGTCCCACACCGCTGCCTTAACCTCCTCCAGGGAAACCCCCTGCGTCAGCCCAACACACGACGAATGCGAAAGCGAAGTAGCCCCGACCCCCGTCCACCTCCATAACCTTGGAACGTTCCTCGCCGAGATCTCCTTAAAGTGCGCAACGATCGCTTTCCCCATTTCCCTGTCACCATCCACACGAAGGCCATTGATCATTGTTGGAAAAGAAAAGAGCCCACCCATGTGTTTAGTACCACATGGGGGAGCGATCACTGTTGGGTCTGTCCGTGGGGCTCATATAAGGAGCCCCACACCCCCTGTACTCATTGAGAAAGTCAATAGACAAACACGCCCTATTTGAGGGCTTCTCCCGTGGTTTCATCCCGCTCCTCACGGAGTAGGGTTCCACGTAAATCATGGTGTTCCATGTTGATCTTTATTGTTCTTATGCTCTGTTTATCAATCGCTTCCGCATTCTTTATATTTTATAACATGGTATCAGAGCGGGTCCGATTCTCGAGGCTTTCATGTTTTTATTTATTCAAGATTTGATTGTCGATTATCCGTCTAAGGTTTTTTTTATTAAAGAACGAGACGCAGACGAATCGCTGCAGATCAGATCCGTGTGCATCTCCTCGTTGCTTTCTGGAGATCGCCGCAGCTTCTGAGATTTTTTGTTCCATTTCCAGGAGAGGGGTTTCCATATCGCCCCTGTTCTGTATTTTTCCTGGCGGACTGCATGATTCCAAAAAAAAAATATTGACGATATTCCATGACAACATGACGCGCGCCAGTCCTCTTCAAGCCCTAGCGGGACCTCCCAAGGCATCGAGCTCCTCTTCCAGCGATTCGTGTGCTCCTCTTCCCAACGAGCGCGCATCTCACGCAACCCACAGGGCCTCCAGAAAAGGCGGCACGATGCTCGACCTCCAGGCGCAGGCGGCGCACCCTCCGACTTCCAAGTGCGCTGCAGGCGCTCCCCCCTTTGGCACGGCAACCCCAGTGGGCTCCCATCGCAGCCCCCGCGGGAATATCCTAGACAGACGGGGCCCCATGGCACGACAATCCCCCACGATCGGGTACACCGGCGACTCCGCTCCAGGCGGTGATCCACGCAAGCGTCCCCTGATCTCTCTGGCGGAGCCCTCATGCCCTTGCGCAGGCGGCGCGAGGGACCCCCATCCCGCGCAGGCCCGGGCGACGTCTCGCCCCTCCAGCTTCTGGCGGAGCTCCCGCTCCCGTTCCCACGCGCACCTCCTCCCTCCGTGTGCGCCGCCCTCCATCCTGCTTCCACGGGGGCTCCAGCGGCCTCCCTCTGCAGAGGCGGCTACATCCAAAAAAAAAACCCCAAGGGGGCGGCAGATGTTAAAGAGAGGGTCCCCCGTGGGAACCCTAATCTAAGGGTGCCGATGGGCCTCTATGGAAAAAAAAGGGTGTTGTTGTATATAGGCTCTGTTGCGCTTTATAATTCGAAGAAAATAGGAGAAGAGGAGAAATTTTAAAAAAAAGGGAAAGAAGTTTGTTAAAAAAAATAAAAAAGAAGGTGCGTACATGAGAAAAGCCGTACGAAAAATTGTAAAAGGAAAAGATGAAGAAAAGGCGCGTACAAGAAAAAACTGTACGCATAAAAAAATATGATTCATGTTTGCTTCTCCCAACTTGTCTTTATTTTTCATTTTTCTCACAAGTTTGGGAGAAAGGGGGAGTAAAAGCCATATGCATCCTGCATCGTTGATTGACAGACCAATCACTGCGGATTTCACAGAATATCAAGCCATCTTCACTGTGCATCGATCTTCATCGTGGTGTCTCTATCCTCGACATCGACTCCGCACTGGATTTGTTTTCATTCAAGGCACGACGGAGACAAAGTCCGGTGACCCGCAGGCACGACTGAGACAGAGATCCGGTGACCATGCAGGCACGACAGAGACAGTCCGGTGACCTTCCAAGCATGACAGAGAAACGTTCCGGTGACCTGATATACCCGTCAGCAAGCGGATTTGTCTACCAGTTGCGGATACATACGTTTATTGTGGTGATTTCAAGTGAAGATGTAATGATGTATATTTTTCTTTATTGTTGCAAGTTACAGCTGTCCTAGCTACCAACTTGAGGGGGAGCGTTGGAAAAGAAAAGAGCCCACCCATGTGTTTAGTACTACATGGGGGAGCGGTCACTGTTGGGTTTGTCCGTGGGGCTATATAAGGAGCCCCACACCCCCTGTACTCATTGAGAAAGTCAATAGACAAACACGCCCTATTTGAGGGCTTCTCCCATGGTTTCATCCCGCTCCTCACGGAGTTGGGTTCCACGTAAAATCATGGTGTTCCATGTTGATCTTTATTGTTCTTATGCTCTGTTTATCAATCGCTTCCGCATTCTTCATATTTTATAACAATCGTAATCGACATATTTTATAACAATCGTAATCGACCGCAAAGCATTCGATCGACGCCTTCCGCTGGCTATACGATGAAAGAACGCCGTATTAGCGTCCCCCTCCTTCAGCCACGTGCTCCTCGATCTTTGACGCCATTCAGTGACACGCTTAAGATCCTCCGCCGCGATGTGCTTTTGGGCGAGCGAACGTGCTGCCAGCTCATCCATCAACAGCTCCCTAGTATCCTCAAAGCATCAAGTCTCCTGACTACCTTCTCAGCCTCCAGCCTAGTAGCATGCCTGGCCGCTAGGATGCAAACGAACGAATACGAATGCGAATTCAGGTCATATTATAACCATATCTATATTATTTTACGAATACGAATACGAATGTTAGACGAATGTAAAAAACCAAGATCCATATCCTCAAAATACGAATACGAATACGGAACGAATCTTTTACGAACGAATACGAATATTAAACGAATGTTAACTTTAACATGAATATTAATTATAAATAAAAATGTACCTAGATTATTTGGTGACCTTTTCCGCATAACTTCCATCTTTTGTTTAACGACATTCCATGATTCAAAGAAGCAGTATGTGGTGTATAAAATCTACATTATATACCATAATATTAGAGATCCTCTTATGCAATCACATAAAAAAATTGTAGAATGGTATGAACATTATAAGATAAAGATGTTATACCATATCGGATGCAACAAAGGGAAGAGGGCGGGCGATGCGAGGTAGCGGCTGCAGCGAAGGGAGAGGAGATGGTCGGCACGGTGGTGGGGCTGGTGGCAGGGGGCTGCAAGGGGGCAGCGGGTGGCTGGGGGCTGCAAGGGGGCAGCAACAGGGCCGTAGGGGGAGGAGAATCAGGAGATGGTCGGCATTGGGTGGGGATGGCGGCAGGGGGCTGCAAGAGGGCAGGGGCGACAAGGGGGCGACAGCGGAGCCGTCGGGGGGAGGAGATGGTCAGCACAGAGGCTGCAGTAGGGGCGGGGGGCCGCAGGAGGAGGCGGTGTTGGGTGGTGGGCGATGGTCGACAACCGAGCTGCAAGGAGGAGGTGGCGGTGGCTGTCTGCAGGAGGGCCGCAAGGGGGTGGTGGACAACAGCGGGGCCGCAGGAGGAGAAGGTGGCTGGCAGAGCAGGGGTAGGGGTGGCCGCAGGAGGAGGCGATGGGCGGCAGCCTGGGGAGAGGGAAGGGGGCATTGGGGTTGGGGGTGGGGGTTGGGCGGCGGGAGTGATTTTGGGATGAATAAACCCTAAACTAATAAGTATATTTTAAAATATTTAATATATAAAACGAATATTCGTATTCGTATTCGGATTCGTTTTTTTCCGTATTCGTATTCACATTCGTATTTGTTAATCCAAGATTCGTATTTGTATCCGCGAAAAATTCGTTTAGAATATTCGTATTCGTATTCGTATTCGCCTGTTTTACAAAAACAAGAACCATATCCTCTTAAAAACGAATACGAACACGAACGAATACTCATATAACTGCATCCGTTTGCGTCCTTACTGGCCGCCCTGGACTCCCTCTTGAAAGAACTCAGTCTCGTGCGTAAAGATCCAAGTTTTTGGACAAACTTAGAAGCCGCCGAACCATCAACCTGCACGTTGCACCAATGAGAAGTTACCATCTCCCTGAAATTATCCTCCAGTAACCAACTTCTCTCATACCTAAAGAGACCCCTCACTGCGGGCGAATCACCGGAATCCCATAAAATTGGTGTGTGGTCGGACATGCTCCGCGACCGATAAAGCACCGAAGATAGCAGGAAACAATCAAGAAGCTCCGTAGAGGCCAGAAATCTATCAATACGAGAGCGAGAGTTGGAGTTTCTCCACGTGTAGGCGACATCCCCCGCATCCAAAATTTCCAGAGCCAAAGAGCCAAAGAATCCACGGCGTCCATAAAATCCGCAGAACTCGGGCCCTGACCACCCCTGAGACGTGGTCTGTCCGAGGTCCGAAGAGTAACATTGAAATCCCCCCCATGAGCCACGGGATACCCGCGAAGGCCCTACTCGCCTCCCACAGATCCTCCCACAATTCCTTCCTTTGAATATGACAACAAGGCCCGTAGACACACGAAAACGCAACAGGCATAGAAGATCTGACACATACCAAGAGAATCGAGATGACATGTCTCCCCCGCAAAACCGAGCCAAAAGCCATTGTCGACGACCTCCACGCAACCAGCAACCCACCAGCCGCGCCTCCAGCATCCAGAGCCCTGACCTCATCAATACCTCCCGCACCGAACAACCTCCAAAGAACATCGTTGACGCTTTGAAGCTTTGTTTCCTGCGGCATGACCACATCGCAACCCCATTCAATGAAACGTGACCCCATGGTCCTCCTCTTGCCCAACTCCCCAAGCCCCCGCACGTTCCAAGATAGAAGCTTCGCAGCGAACCATCACGATGCCCCTGGATTCGGACCACCCCTGAGGCCTCCGCAACGGACCTCTTAAGTGCCGAGCAGGACTGTGGCTCGGAGACCGATGGTCGAGCTCTACTCCTCCGTCTGTATCTCTTCCCGGATCTCTTATCGGAAGTTCCTTCAGCAGCACGAGCACCCTCCAACTCAAGGAGGGTCAGAGTTGGTACAGAAGAGGAGACATCCCTGACAACCAGGGAAGAAAGGGCCTCAACAGGGGTCGAACCCGAGACGCTCGAAGAATACCCCTCAGACCCCATGGAGGCGCAGGAGTAGCGCGACACTACGGTAGGGGCAAAAGGAGCCGAGTTGAAATAGCCAATCACGGGGAAGGTCCTGCCATCCACAGACAAGCGGGCCAGGCAATACGACGGTTCTGAGAGGCCCGATGCGGTTGAGGAGAGTTGGAAAGGAAGGATGTCCGAGAGGCCCTTCCTGTGAAGCCCACTCCTTCTCGGATCTGGGATACCCGTTAACATATTACTCGTAGTATTATGTTCCCTAAAGATCGCATTAGAGAACTGGAAATTAGGGAAATTTTTTTTACATTTATGAATGACATTCACAAATTAATTGATAAGCCACAGATATACAATATGTCACCAACTACATTGCACAAATTTCCATAGCAGTTAACATGTAACAACAAAAATGAAATCCCAATTGTATCAGAAGAGAAATAAAAGCATAAATATAATATATTGAACAAACTATATCATGCATACCTGATAATTGTAAGTGCAGAAGCTGATGTTCAACTCTCCCAATACAAGGGTGCAGGTATTTTGCCTGCAATCCATGGAATAGGGAGAAAAGAACATCAACAAATGTTGAGCACATCTTATTAATTAGAAATAACAAGAAATTTAGTGGCTTTAAAAGAAAGCAAGTAAATTGAGCCTGACAATTAAAATTTAAGGCTACTTGCAATGAAACAGGCTTTCAAGTTATTCAGCAAGTGAATTTCTTGACTTAGTTACCCTACCTTAATTTCCCAATATTTATCATTTTTATACATAGATTATAGATCCATATTTAAACTGTCATCTTTTACTTAATTATATGTTTAATGGATCTTGGAGATGTGGATTTTGAGTCTTTGTTCTTGGTCTTTATCTAATCTCTCAGATTTAGTGGATAATTTGGAATCTTGATCTGAGTGTGACCTCATATTATGATTCTAAGGTTTGACTCCAGTATAAAAATGTATATGATTTCCGTTCTTCCCCATCAATTTCAAGTTTTAATGATTTATTCAATGCCTATCATGATTGAGATGATTCAGATATCTTGAGTATTTAATGATTGGCATGGTCGAGATGATTCAGGTCTCTTCTGATGATTGTGAGTCATGTGGATAGACCATAGTAAGTGTAGATGATGAGTCTGATGTTTTGATTCTTTTCTTCTGAATTTCTCAAGCATAGTGGATAGTTTGTGGTCTTGGTTTAGGTAAGACCTCACACTATGACTCTAAGGCGGTAAGGAAGCCTTAGGGTTGGGGTGCCTCCGTAGGCATGCGGTGAAGTAAAATGCATCCTAACTAAGTTCCCAACACGTCCACTATCTATTTCAAACAACTGTGGTAGTAGCTCGTAGTCTGAAAAGGATGATTTTCATAAACTGGTCTTTTCTCTTCGTCAGGAATTACTGGCGGAACAGTAACTAGCTCAATGAAAACTAAGCTCAACTACAACCAACTCAACCGTAACCAAGCTCCCATGTAACCAACTTAACTATAATTCATCTCAACTTTAGCCAATCTCATTTGTGACTCAATCCAATCTCAAATGTAACTCCTTTAATCAACTGTAATTGATTCAGATGTAGCCATAGAGGATTCAGATGTATACACGGATGATTCGGATGTAGCATCGCCAAATCTGTTGGCGAAAAGTAAACAAAACTCAAGCGGTGAGGTAGCCTACAAAAGGCTCTTCCGTCTCGCCCTCTAATTGAAAGAGCGGTCCAATAGAGGGATATGTCTACTCCAAAACTACGCCACTGAGACGGGTTAGAGAGACTCTCCGGAAAAGTCGCTCTAAAAGAAAAACCGGCTCGACCAGTACGGGCTAACGAGCTCGAAAAACTAAAACCAAGGATCCTCCAGCCTAGGTACCCTAAAGAATAAGGGTCAGCGGAACTGGTATTTAAAAGAAAACCTGCGGATCCCAGAGAGGCGTAAAAACTGCGAGCGCTCGCGAGAAAACCGAAAAAAAGACTGGGATCCTAGACCCACGCACTAAGCGGCCGCTGCCCTAACTGGACTTCCTATCTTCCGCCCAGTTGAGGGTCACCGCGCCCTCGCACGGTCATGTGGAAGGGTTAGCATGACCGGCACAATTAATTGTCATCATTGATTCTTATCAAACCAAAATCGGTGTCAACATCCATTACCCAGCTAAAGTGTACACTGACCAATTGATCTAGTGATAGAGTACTTGATCCTAGTTATATAGTTTTAAAGCTAGGCTCTAATTTGAATGGACCATAGTTTGATAAGTTAGTATACCTTCAAGTGACAGTTGATAAAGTTGTAACTTGATCGTGTAGAAGTGTCGATATGTGTATAATAAGGGCACAAGTGTTATTGCAATACTCAAAGGAGCGTAAAGTGCAATGTCCCTTTTCGTGGCAGAATGATTGGCTACCTTAACAACAGAAAAATTTAAAAGTTGAGGAAGCTCACACTTTTGTTGAGAAGTTATTTTCATCCTGCCTTAATAGAGAACTAAATAAGTTCCAACTTAGTTGCTCTCGGCTCATACTAGTGCACTAAAAATAGCCGTTACTGTAACAAGCATGTTGGGAGAAAATAAGAAACTAACTATTCAAGAGAACCCTGGCCTCTCTTATATAGGGAGAGACCTAATGGGTAAAGTACAAAGTAGTCCAGAGAACAATACGGAAATACTAAACTGTACATAACGCATATAATAATAATGCTCTCTACACTCCTCCTCAAGGTGGAGCATAGATGCCGATCATGCTCAGCTTGGAAGAGCATCTCTGGAAGGGTCCTCTGAGCAACGGCTTGGTAAATATATCAACATTATGATCCCCTGAGCTCACATGAGATGTAGAAATCAAGCCTCTCTAGATCAAGTCTCTAGTGTAGTGGCAATCAACTTCAATATGGTTTGTTCTCTCATGGAATGCTGGATTGTTGGCAATAAACAATGCTGCCTGATTGTCACACAGAAGTTGCATAGGTACAGGTACGACTACATGTAGATCCTCTAGCACAGATCGAACCTACATCATTTCCGTGCTTGCTTGCGCCATGGCCCTATATTCAGATTCTGCACTGGACCTTGCCACAACGGTTTGCTTCTTGCTTTTCCAAGAGACCAAAGAGCTCCCAACAAAAATGGCAAATCCTGAGGTTGACTTTCTATCCTTAGGGCAACCTGCATAATCGGCATCTGCACATGCTGAAATAGATAGATCTGTGCCCTTTTGGAATAGCAACCCTGAACCTGGAGAAGACTTTAGATACCTCAGTATCATGTATATTGCGTCCATATGAACTTGCCTTGGCTGCTTCATAAATTGACTCACCCGGCTTACTGCAAAGGCGATATCAGGTCGAGTTATGGTAATATAAAGGAGCTTACCCACCATTTCTCTATATCTCCTCTTGTCTACTTCCGCAGTATCATCATCATACAGCTTCATGCTCGGATCCATGGGAGTACTCGATGGTCTGCATCCAGCCATGTCTGTTTCGGTCAAGAAATCTGTAATGTATCTCCTTTGGGTTATCACTAGACCCTGTGCATTCCTGGCAAATTCAAGCCCCAGAAAGTATCTTTTGCCCTCTCTATTCCCTGAACAGAATATCATCAACATATACCATGATGACAACTGTATCTGTAGAGGACTTCTGAACAAACTGTGAGTGGTCTGCATTCGATCTCTTGAACCCCTGTCTTTCAATCAGATGAGAAAGTTTCTGGAACCACGCTTTTGGGCTCTGTTTAAGGCCATAAATTGTCTTGTGAAGTCTATACACCTTATGGTTCTCCCCTTCAACAGTAAATCCTGGTGGCTGCTGCATGTAGACTTCCTCCTGCAGATCTCCATACAAGAAAGCATTCTTGACATCAAGTTGAGATATTGTCCAGTCACGTACCACTGCAACATATAGGAGTATGCGTAGTGTAGAATGACGAGCCACTGGAGAGAATGTATCCATATAGTCTACACCATACATCTGTGTAAAGCCTCGAGCGACCAATCGAGCCTTGTAACGATCTAGACTGCCATCTGCGTGGTATTTCACTGTAAATACCCATTTACAGCTAACAATGGATGCACCAGGAGGAGCAGTAACCAAGCTCCATGTGCCACGAGACGGTAAGTCCCGCATCTCGTCTTCCATAGCCAATCGTCAGACATCTATCTTCAAAGCATCCTGATAGGTCCGTGGTATGTCCACGGATGACAAAGCTACTGCAAATCTCTGGAAATCACCTGTGAGGCGATGAAAAGACACCTGCGACGCAAAGGGATAAGAAACACACGCCCTCCTTTGCTTCCGAATAGCAATGGGAACATCTAGGTCATCGTCCACTGAACTGGATGGTGTCGTCTCCTCCTGCAATAAAGAATCCTCCACATGTACCATATCTGACCCGTCAGTAGTAATGTCATCAACACATACCTGAGGCGTGCTGGATGTCGGACGTATAACCTGAGCATGACCTGATCGACGCGTATAGAATTTTGGTAAAGGTGGAATGGGAGGTTGTGGAGGTGGTGGTGGCGGAGGTGATGGTGAAGATGACGTAGTAACTGGTACGGGAGTAGACTCAGGTGATCCCCACGTAGGAGGTGGAAGAAAATAGACATCGTCATTGGTAGTGGATGGTACCAACCTGTCACCTGCAGGAGAGAAATACATAACAGATTCAAAGAACGTGACATCAGCACTGACAAAGTATTTCTTGTTTATGGGGTCATAACAGCGATATCCCTTCTGAGTCCGAGAATAACCAACGAAGACACACTTGACAGCTCTAGGAGAGAGTTTGTCAAGTCCTGGAGTGAGAAGATGAACAAAGGCAACAATACCAAAGACACGAGGAGTAAGTGAGAATAATTTCTTATCAGGAAAAAGAATAGACATAGGAATTTTCTCACCTAGGACAGAAGACGACATACGATTGACTAGGTAACATGCTGTTAGGACAGCATCCCCCCCAGAAAGATATAGGTGCACAACTCTGAATAAGAAGGGTTCGTGTAATGTCAAGGAGGTGACGATGCTTTCTTTCTGCCACGCCATTCTGCTGAGATGTGTAAGGACAAGTAGTTTGATGAATAATGCCATTTGAGGAGAGAAAGTGAGAAAGAGACCTTGTGCAGAATTCCGGAGCATTATCTGTACGAACATATTTGACAGTAGATGTAAAAACGTTCTGCACTTCATTAATCAAATTTTTAATCACATCTCCTGCTTCAGATTTATTCTTTAAAAGACAGACCCAAGATACACGAGGGAAATCATCCACTATAACCAGATAGAACCTGTGTCCCTGATGATCAGGAACACGACTTGGACCCCAAATATCAATATGCAACAACTCAAACGGGGAGCTACTGCTCCGACTCTGACGACTAGGAAAGCTGGACCTATGATGCTTTCCCAACTGACACACATCACATCGAAAAGAAGAACTGGGAGAGATCTGAGGTAGAAGATGTCGCATCTTCTGGAGCGGGAGATGACCAAAGCGAAGATGCCAGATGTAAGGAGATACTGGTCCAGTTGAATAAGAAGAGACACCCGCATAAGAGTTCCGGACCAAGCGATATAGACCATTCTGCTCAGAGCCACAACCAATCACCCTGCCCATTAGTATGTCCTGAAAAATAAGAGAAGAGGAGTCAAATATAGCACGACAGTGCAAATCCTTCGTAATCTGACTAATGGACAACAGATTCATGGAGAACTGAGGAGCATGTAAAACATTCTGTAGACGCATAGAAGGAGATAGGAAGGCCTCCCCCTGTCCCACAAGGGGGGAATGAGTACCATCTGCAATCTGTACTGAACGGCCATGGTGAATGTCCCTGTAGGACTCAAGTCTCGCTCGATCTCGGCAGATGTGATGTGTAGCACCAGAATCTATAATCCAATCTGATATATCATGACAAGTGGTAAATGCAGTAGCACTACCTGAGGTACTAGCGACTGCCGAGGAACTGGCAGAGGCAAAGGCAGCGACATCAGAAGGACCAACAGAAGAATCAGTAGTAGACTGTGGCATAATATCACGTAGACGTGCCACGAGCTCCTCAAAACGATTGTCTGCATTGGATGCTGACTGGGGCAAAACATGCTCAGCTACCCTCGCTGATGCTGGGAACCCATGCTTAGAGTAGCATGTATCCTCCGAGTGACCTGTGTGGTGACGGTACGAACAGGGATGACGAAAGCGACCACCCCTACCACCTCCACGACCACGTCCACGACCAGAAGACTGACCACCTCTCCTACGCGATACTGCCATCGCCGATGGGGGTGGAGTAGATGAGCTGGAAGGTACTGATATGCGACTGAGCCTACGGTAAACATCCTCCATTGGAGGAATAACTGCATCTGCCAAAATCTGAGAGCGAGCATCCTCATACTCAGGATCTAGGGCTGCAAGTAGAACACCCACCATGGTGGCTTTCCGAAACGTCTTTTGCTACTCAGGGGTTGCTGTGAGTGGGATGGTTCTGTATAGCTTCTCAAACATCCCTCTCAGGGACGTGTACAAGGAGTGAAGTGGTCTGCCGTTCTGCTTCATCGTGAATATATCATGCTGAAGCTGTAACATCTTGGTTTCATTCCGCACTTGCGAGTATGTTGCAGCCAGAATATCCCACATTGCCTTGACAGTGGGCTGATGGAGGACATCATTGGCAATCTCCATCGACAGTGTGCCTGACAGCCAAACCTTGGCATACGAATCATCAGCCTTCCATAACGCATAAATCCCTGTCTTCTCTGCTGGCTCATCCTCGATAAGAAAGTGCTTCTTACCGTTTGACTTCATTAGGCTCATGAACTGCATCGCACAGAGCTCGTAGTTTGAACCATCCATCTTCACTATTGGCGCGGGGCCCTTGAATGCGCCTATGGATGGCATATCCACCTTGGATTCTGACATGTCGTCGCTGGAGAAGAACTAGGGTTTGTAGACCGATTGACAAATGTCTACAGAGACTGCATAGGATTTGAGTGCGTATGTAGATGTTACACACCCAAATCCAAAGATCCGGAGGACGAGCGGGCTGCGATCAAGTCAACAGGAGGTACAACAATAACCGCCTAGGGTACGGTAGCGGCTAGGGCACGACAAGGGCAGCGGCTAGGGCACGGCGGCGGTCACGATTGGAGGCGGCGACTGGGCTAGCGGCTGGAGCACGTCGTGGTGGCCAGTCAAGAGCACGACGTGGGAGGGGGGGGCGGGCTGGCGACCGCCTAGAGGCGGAACCGGCTGCAGAGAGGAGCCGACGAGAGGAGCGGGTCCGACGAGAAGAGAGGAGAGGGGCCGACGAGAGTGGAGGGAGCCGACGAGAGGAGGGGGTCGGCGAGAGGAGGGGCGACAACGGGAGGAGGGGCAGCGACGGGAAGGAGGAGGGGCGGCGGGTGGTGGGGGGCGGGTCGTGGGATTTGCCCTAGGATTTAGGCCCTGATACCATTTTGGGAGAAAATAAGCAACTAACTATTCAAGAGAACCCTGGCCTCTCTTATATAGGGAGAGACCTAATGGGTAAAGTACAAAGTAGTCCAGAGAACAATACGGAAATACTAAACAGTACATAACACATATAATAATAATGCTCTCTACAAAGCACTAGTGACTTCGTCATATACAAATATATATAAACCTATCTACGTCAAAATAAATATTCATGATCATGCCTAAGGGGTTATATAATTAGTTTGGCAATATGAAGCGAAGACTGCATAATTTGTCAAGCTCAAACTTCAATCTACATGGCAAGCAAACATATCCAGTTGGTTGGACTCAGCCATCTATGGAATAATATTGTCTGCTAAAAATTAGTCACACCAATTCTTTGTCACTACTATCTAAAGTATACTATACAACAAAGAATGTAGTTAACTTCTCAAGACTGGATTAAGGGAGAAACTACAAGTTTGGGTTATGCTTTATTTATCACAACAGTTCATAAAAGGTTCCATCCTGACATCAAGTATGTCCCAGATCAAGCTTAACACTGCCCTTAAACACACAGGTGGAAAGCAAGATGGATGTCAGATCATGTGAAGGAATATAAAGGCTTGGTGAAGAAGAATACAAAACTTTTATTAATCACCAAAATTCCAAGTTCAACATTTTTAGGGCCACAAGCATTCTCACCAGACTCCTGTATTCTAATAACATACACCCTAACTAAAACTATAATCTACATTTGCAACGTCATAGGGAATTAGTAGGTATAGGACTATATGTCAGAACTTCATACTTAAGATAGTTGCAACAATGTCAGAACACCACGCATCCCCACAGAACCTATAATCCAGCAAGATCTTAAATAAAAAAAATCATAATATGGAACTAATTTAAATGGAGACATCCAAAGGAATAGCCTAAAGGATGATTGTTGTAATGGACTATAGTTGCTAAATCTCCAGGAGTTTATCATAATTCAACTCTTTTTTTTACAACCATATTGATCCAAAATTGTCGAACTTACATTTCTTACTAGTGCAACTTTACACCGTGCTAAATCATATTTTGCTACACATAGCCAGAGAATCACCATGACTAACATAAAATTGCTTTTCTTTTAGCTGTTACATATTGCAAAAGCATGTTGAAAATGTGGTAAATCAACTTCCTTTAGCATTTATCGAAGCTATAGAGAATCTAACTAAGTAAAAGATTCAAGGTAACAAGTAGAGTCAAGAAATCAGGAAATGGGAGAAAATATAACCTCCATTTGGAATAAACATCTGTTTTTAATGAGATGAATTTTCTTTTCCTTCCCTTCCTATTACTTTTGTTACATATGTACTACTATCAACTAATCCCTATTGTTGTCCAATAGTATGCCTCTAGGCTCTATGTATAATACTGGTAATTTAGATGAATTATGCTTGTAAGGGAGTTCCAAATCCTTAGAACTAGCATTCAAATGTGAAGTGATTGTTACTATTCAGAGGAATTTAAACATAACCTGAGATATAAAGGCAAAATCAGGGGCATTGTGCCAATTTCCCAAAGATAACAACAAGCACTTTGTTGAAAGAATTTACATAGGGGCAACAAGAGTGGTTAAACTTGTATATGAAAGGAAGATAGTTGTACAAAAACATGGATTGCAGCAAGAGGAGGGATAGATTGTACCTCTATTGGTCTCAAAATTTGAGATCAAATGCATGCATGCAAGTGGTTGAATTGGAGACTTTAGCAATATCACCTTCTCCCCTGGAAGCAGCAGTGAAGTGGCTGGAGGAGCACCAAAATTGATGGGGAAAAGGGCAATTGCTTCAGCTGAAGCAGAGGGAGGCAACAACTCCACTTTATTGGAGCTCCAGCAGGAGGGAAGAGGCTCCAGTAGCAGTTGCATGCTGCTGGAAATTTGCTACAGCAGCAAGAGAAGAGTTGGGGGCTTCCAGCACTTGTTATTTGCTTCAGAATTTGATCTTCAATAGCAGCAGCTGTAATCCATGGTGTAGCAGCAGGGCTCCAGCAGATAGCTTGGGCACCACAGGTGGCTGAATGGAGGGAAAACAATCCCCACAGCAGCTGCTGCAGCTTGGTTGCATGAAGATGAAGGGAAAAGATGGACTTCTCGGTTGTGATTTGGTGTGAAAAAAAAGAGAAGAATAGAGGGGTTTTGGTTTTTATATAAGTTAGAAGAGAGGGATTTGTTGGCCAAGTGGGGATATATACAAGCCATGTGGAGGGAGAGAATATTCCAAGTGGAGAGGAATGAAGACAAATGGATGGCACAGGACAACAACTATTGACGTGTTCTGATTCTGATTTTAAATAAATATATATATTTTAACTTTATCTCCCTCCTCTCTTATTTAGAAAACCGAAGTTGACCGTATACGCACCTCGAGAGTCAGATTTTGGTGTAGAATAGCTCGTTTTGACCGTCATTTAATGACAATCAAAATGAGTATAATATTCATACACTTTGGGTCGAAGATGAATTCCTGAAATTTCTGGGATACGGTCTTGATTGGTCATTAAATTTTACGATTTTAAAATATTTAACGACCTCCGATCGACGAACGGTCGATATCGTTGGTCTTATTTTGTCGAATCGGATTTTTGGGTGGTCTTGATTTTTTTCGCGGTTTCTGAATTTGCGTCGCGGCTTTTTCGGGCACGCATTACGATGCGATCGATTTTTGATCGATTTCGCCCGAACGACTTTTGATTCATGATCAATTGATCGATTTGTGTTATTTAACACCGATAATAACTTTATTGATTTATACGGACTCTAATCGAGTCGGGTTCGGGTTTGTGCGGATCTGGATACACTTCCTGCCCGAGAAGAAAGCAACACAAAAGTTGGAGTCCCCTTGGGCCCGATCCGCGAGAGGATCCGAAAGCGATACCCGAAAGTCGGGGTCCGAGACCCGAGACCAAGACTGGGGCGGCGCAGAGATAAGTGAAGCCGTCTTTGCCACCTCAGTAGACAAATCGAACTTTTGAGATACCAGGCACAAGTCCCGAGGGAAGGACCCCAAAGGTCGCACCAAATCAATCTCGCGGGACGAACCATGCAACACATCCTTTTGGAAGCCCACCTCGAGCGAAGAAGGCGAGGCGACACCGTGCATCATCGGAACCTCCGGCGGCGTAGGGGGTTCGACGATCAACATCTCCACCCTGCATCGGAAACGACCAACCTCCAAAGACTCGTAGAAGACCTAGCCATTCGCGCCATCAATCAAACCTTTGTTGCACTCCAACAGCACACGAGTGACATCAGGAGCCGAACCGGGTGATAACCCATCATCGATCATCGCGAGCACTGAACCCCATCGCCGGAGAACCCACCCCAAGCAGTGAACCGTCCTGGAGAGGAAAGGAACCCCACGAACCTCCGCCACGCAAACCTCGACATCCGTAACCACCCCATCCGCAAAGCGAAGATGCCGCCAAACAATATCGTCCATCCATCCCTCCATTCTGTATTAAACGATCTCTCTGTAGCCTGGAGAGTCCATGAGCACAACACCACCGAGAATCAAGAGCCACTACGTCCCCCGAGAACCGCGAACCAAGGAAACCATATAGGTGACCCTTCACAGCCTCCACGGAGATGCAACTCCGTAATGCGTATCCGATCACAGCATGGGTGTCGTCATCGTGCATGCCAACCTTCCCACCTGCCAGATCGTCTGTAGCCGCCTCTTCAACCACACCAACCGCCCTTTTCGAGCCACTCGCAACCTTCGGGGCAACCTTACTTTAGCATCACTTGCACCCTTCGAAACCCCCGCAACCACAGCCGCGAACGTACGTTGCTCCCCTCGAGTACCGATCACAGAGGACACCCGTCTTCCGAATTGTCCAACAACACCACGCACATTACCACCATCGGAATGTTGAGCGAAACCAAACCAGCAGATGCCTTACGGTGGCCCAGCCTCCCGCAAGCGAAGCACCTCGCGGACGAACACTACGGAACAACGCAATATGTCCCCGAGCCCCACACCAGAAGCACCTCTTCTCTGGCTTTTTGTGGGAGACATGCACCCACTCCCCGCCAACCCTACCTCCATGCACCACGGCACCATCGCCATGCACCGCGGTACCACCTTCGTCCCGCCTCCCTTCCTCCTCTTCGCAAGCCACCCCCTTCCCCTTCTCGCCTTCCCCACCAAGGAAGCGACCTTCTCCAGCCCCCGCCGAGACCCCTTCTCCTGCGACAACCCCAAGCCCCACTTCCCCAAGAAGAGCCACACCCCCACGCGCACTGCCTTCCCCCTCTCGGAGCGACGGGAGCCCCCACTGAGAAGCACCAACCGACTTCGACGAGCCCGCCTGCACTTCCGCACTCCGCACTCCCGCACCTTGTGCTCTCCACCAACGCTCCATCCTCAGCTGTAACACATTGCCAAGCTTATTGATGGAACACTAACCATAACTCAAGCGGTGAAGAAGTCTCCTTCGAGACTCTTCCTTCTCGCCCTCTAAGTGGAAGTGCAGTCTAGTAGAGGGCTAGGCCTACTCCTAAACTATGCCCCTGAGATAGGTGAGAGAGACTCTCCGGAAGAGTCACTCCAAAAACCGACCCGACCGGTACAAGCTAACGCGCTCGTAATGAAAAACTAAAATCGAGGGTCCCCCAGCCTAGCACCCTAAGAACAAAGGGTCCGTGGAATTGGTCAAAATCTTGGATCTCAACGAAGCGTAAAAACACTGTGAGCTCACGTAAAAACCATAAAGAGAACTGGGATCCTAAACCCGTGCACTAGGCGACCGCTGCTCTAACTGGGCTATCTATCTCCCATCAGCTAAGGGTCACCGCACCCTCGCACGGTCAGGTGTAAGGGTCACGATGACTGGCACTAATATCAATCATCATTAATTCACAATCATTTGGCCATACTTGATTATACATTCCTTTCACAATATCTCATGTGGTTGTCTCTACAGATCTTGGTATTTTGCCACAACTTATCCGTAGTGATGTAAATTTACCAAGGATTAGTTGATGATTTTTTTAGTCATAGTGTTCTCAAGAAATCATAAATTGATCCAATACAATCCAAATTTTTAAAATTCTAAAGACTAATACGTAAGGCTTTTTGAATCCATCGAGGAGCAAAGATAATGCGGGAAATGAATGGAAGGAAGTGGAAGTATCTTACGTTGTTGAGGGCATGTACATAAGGTATCAGTTCTCTAGATCTCGAGGTTAGGTTTCTGACTTCAGATACAAAATGTTCGATACACGATACAAGAGCCATTCCCAGGTGTGTCATACACGATACACGATACACGCTTTTCCTTGATTATAGATGGAGTATAACACATTGAATCGTTTATGAGACTTCAATGACTAAAGTTCCTTATTCCTAAAGATGAAAATACCATGCGTGTCATATCAAGATTTTCTTTTAAGTAGTTATTCAACCACAAGGATTTAAGCCACACAATTCGACTAAGAGAAACTAAACAAGTGAACATGCATTCTTCTTTTTACAACAATTGGACCAATCCGATAACTAGAGAGAATACACCCTTGAGTGATCAAACTAAAGGGGTTGTTTTAAGGGAAAAGAAGTGCTCCTTAAAAGCAAGGTAATAATGATAGCAAGGAGATGAACATTGTTTAATTTCTCTTTAACCACTGAGAACCATTTCACCAATTTGGCTGGTTTTATATAGAACATAGCTAGACAGTTATGTGCATGCAATAACAATTTTATAGTAAAATAACAAATATAAACTGTTTGATTCTGAACAAGAATTATTGCACCATCCTCAAGAGGGAAATCAACGGTTATTGAGAGATCACACATTGAAATCCGACATTTATACAAGAATCAAATGGTGTACTTGTGAAAATCTTGTGAAATCCACATGCATGGCAGCAATCGGGGTTTTATGTTGTACCTTGATTCTTCAAATTGAGAGTAGAAAGGGGCACAACAGTAAGAGGAGCTGCTGATTGAAGCAACTCTAGGTGCTCTAGGTACTCCAGGAGGCAGCAGCTGGCTAGGTACAAAGCTTCCAGTAGGGGGCTCTACTTGGAAGGAGGGGCTGCAGCTTCTCAAGAGCAACAAAGGAGTAGCAGCCCCAATTGGGTACAGCTCCATCAGTAGATTGGCAGCAATTTGGCCCCAAGAACAACAACAGAGGAAATGCTGGGGGGGATGAGAAGAAATAGAGGGAGGGTTTGAAGCTCTTTTCGTTGGAGTTTTTGGAGAGAAAAGAAATGGGGAATGAGAAGAATGAGGAGGGCTTTTGTGTTGATATAAATAGGGGGGAAAAGGCCTCCTTGCTTGACATGTGTAAAAGTTTTTGGGAGCCACTTGGAGGGGGCTAAAATGCCCAAGTGGAAGGACTGCTATCTGCTGGAATTTCCTAAAATTAAGAAAATTATTTTTTTAGAACTCATTCTCTCTTTTATTGGAAACCTAAAGTTGGCCGCATTCGCCTCAAGTTTCGGATTCTAATGTATAATAACTCGTTTTGACCATGTCTGAACAATGATCAATATGAGTATAATATTCATATACTTTGGATCGAATATGATTTCCCAAAATTCTCGAGTTACAGTGTTGGTTTGTGACTAATTTTTTTATTTTAAAATATCATATGACCTCCGATTGACGAATGGTCGATTTTGTTGATCTTATTTTGTCGAATTGGATTTTTGGATGGTCTTAGTTTGTTTTGCGGTTTCTGATTTTGCGTTGCGGCTTTTCCGATGGTACGCATTACGATGTGGTCGACTTTTGATCGATTGCTTGCGAACGAGATTCGATCTACGATCTATAGATCAAACTGAAGTTATTCAATATTAATTGAATATTAAATGAACTTTCGAACTCTTAATTAGGTCAGATTCGATTTATTCGGATCTGGATGTCACAAATATAAAAACCTCAAAGGGAGTCTTGTCCTCGAGACTCGAGTTAAGGTTAATATGTGATTTGTCCGTATTTCATCTGGCCATAAAAACCTCAAAGGGTTTGAAACCATAAAAACCTCAAAGAGGAAACAAGCCAAAATCCTTCAACATGTATATAATTAAATGAGCTTGTTTCGATGATTACATGAGAAGAGCTGCGGGTATTGTGCCCACATGTCTGTTTCAGTTTCCCATGTCGCCTCTTCGACACCATGTCGGTGCCATAGCACCTTGACCAAGGAAATCTCTTTGTTTCAAATCTTCTTCGCAGCACTGTCTAGTATCTGTAGTGGCCTCTCCTCATATGTCAAGTCTGGCTCCATGTCAAGGTTTTCATAGTTGATGACGTGTCGATGGTCGTGCACATACTTCCTCACGTTGGATATGCGAAAGATGTCGTGAGTGACCGAAAGGTGTGTAGGAAGATCTGCTCGATAGGCCACCTTCCCCACACGAGTAAGAATCTCAAACGGTCTGACATATCGTGGCGCCAGCTTGCCATGAATATCGAATCTCTGTACTCCCTTCATGGGAGATACTCGAAGGAACACCCAATCTCATACCTGTATTACAGGAATTTCATTAGTATGAGAGATTAAGTTGAATATTAATAAGTCATATTTGCAATGGATTAAGAGAGGATCAGGTAAAACCTGAAATTCCAAATCTCTTCTCATACGATCTGCATAACTCTTCTAACGGCTCTGTGCCGTCAGAAGCTTCCACCTCACAAGATCAACAACCCTCGCAGTCTTCTCCAAGAGATCCACGGAGTAAAGAGCATGATCACCTACCTTACGCCAACTGAGAGGTGTGAGGCATCTCCGTCCGTATAGGGCTTCGAATGGTGCCGTGCCAATACTGGAATGATGACTGTTGCTGTACGTGAACTCTACCAACGGTAGCTGGTCCTTTTAGGATCCTTTCCATTTCTAGGATACATGCGCGCAACAAATCTTCAAGTGTCTGAATGGTGCGCTCGCTCTGTTCGTCATTCTTCGGATGATATGCGGAATTCATCTTCAGTTATGTCTGTAGTGCTGAGATTAACTGATGCCAGTATTACGATGTGAACCTCGAGTCTCTGTCAGACACAACCTCACGTGGTATGCTGTGAACTCTGATAATGTTCTGCACATATAGCTTGACCAATCTGGATGGAGTGATTTGTGTGATATAATAATGTGCCTTAGTGTGCTAAATACACCTCATTCTTGCATATAAATGTGTATTTATATGTTATTTATTGTTTTATAACCCTGATGATCTTAATTTGTGAAAAAAATCACTTTTTACGTCATTTACGATATCGATATTTCCTACCTTGTCCTTTACGAAACCCTTGGTTTTAAACCCCTCATGACTAGGTAATCTCTTTTTCAATATTGCATTAATTTACATTTTTCATTTATTTTTGTGAATAGATAGATCTTTATACCAATGAATCATTGTTTCATTAATCATTTTATACATTTTTTGAATCAAATGACTCATCTCAATGCCATTCACCGTCTTCAATGAACAGAATAGGTGCTCTAAGTGTGCTTAACTTAGCTACTTTGATTCTTATTCCAATGTTTATTAATCACCAATTAATATTAACACCGATATATTCAATATAATCGATATGTGCGATATAAGGGTCATAGATGATCTATATGTGTCATCTAACTAAGTGTATATTTGTAAGTTATTTAATGTTATAAGAATTTAGGTTAAATCCATTTCCAATATCTATAAATCAACAATCAATATTAACAATGATATATTTGATATGATCGATATGTGCGATATATGGGGTATAAATGACCGATGTGTGATATAAGTGTGTATTTATAGGTTATTTGTTATTTTAATATCTTAGATGATCTTAATGTCTGGATAAGTGGTAAAAATGGTTTTTTTGAGCCATTTTCGACACTTCCACTAATATTGTCGATATATAAGCGATATATCCCAATATATCCTTTTCCGGGCGGATCGATATGGTATCGATATCGATATTTCCTACCTTGGTCATAGGTAATCGATCAGGCTGCCACAATCTACCCCCACCAATGACAGCCCAAGGTAGAGGATTGGGAGGGTCCTTGTTATGTGTAGAAGGAATCCCTCACAAACCTCCTTCTCTTCCTTATTTATCCCAAAAGGGAAAAATCAGACATGGCTTGGTTGATCCTCGACTGATAACTCAAAAACAATGGTTGTACCCTATGTTGTAGCAACTTCTCCCTCTGCAAAAGTGTCATCAACATATACAAGTTTTGCTATCATCAAAGCATGCATGCTTATACATGGCCTAATGTGGGATACAAGTTTCTAACGCATAGTTCTTCCTCAGTTGTCACATCACTCCTTTTAATGTGAGTCTTGTGGGCTACAAGAACATCATCATTTATCTTTTCCTACAATATTGACCAGGAGGAGCTCTGTTGTCATTATGATGCTTCATTTTGATTTGGAGGATCCTAGTCATATTTCTGATCTTCATCTTCGGGGACATTGGTATTATTTAGTGGCTGCTTATGACTATAGCAGAGTTAGTAGGGGATTTCTTTTAAAAGATAAATCTTTAGTTGAGGTCGTAATCAAATAATTTCTTTATGAAATAAAGTCGTGGTTAAATTTGTGAGATGAACAATTAAATTAGATTAGGAAATGGAGAGCGGAGGCAAGAGAGTGGGCGAAGCTGGATCAAGTGAGGGCATGCATGATGTGGAGATGATCTCCGTTATCGGAGGGAACAACGAGGGCTCTCGATCGTGTGAGGATGAGAGGCCCAAGAATGTTGAGATGGAGGAGTTGGCGGGGGAGAGGTCATGGAGTGTTCCGGGGAGGAATAATCTATCTCGAAGGATCATGGCGTGTAGAAGTCTTGGTGTTCCCGTTTTGGCGATTTGGTCACCTATCGAAGAGGTGCTCCGTTTCAGAGCAATTATGCTTTCGCTGCAGTCTCTTGGGTCATCGAACACGGGACTGTTTGGAGAGGGGCTCTTGGACGAAGAAGAAAACCTCATGGGAGCTTTTGTTTGATGCGGGGCTGGCTGCTCTAGATGGCTGTCTTCCGTGGGAGTCGAGGAGTAGCATCCGCTGACGGATGCCACGATTCTTCGATGGTGGTTCGGGTAGTGTTGGCCCTTGCATTGTTGTAAAGTTGAGATAATGTGTGATGCTTTGGTGCATGTCGGTAAGGTGGTGGTCCTGTATTCCACAGGTCTGCGGACTGGAGGGCTCCTAGGCGGAGTTTCTGGTGTGAGTGGTCAAGCCCCCATTTCCCCTGCACACTGATTTGAAGATAAGGAAGAGGTCAGTGCCACTTTGGCGGTGGTTATGAATGGGCAACCTTGCAACAAAGGTTTCATTGATCACAATGGCGTGACAACGGGGTTTCCGATTGCCTGCGGAGGTTCTCGTAGAGCGGATCTTGTGATGGAGAAGTTGGAAGTCGCGAAATCAACGAATGTTGGAGTTATGTCTGAAGCTCTCACGTGGAGCCCTAGCATCTCCATAACATTCCTTGATTCGATTTTATTTGGGTCGTTGAATGTGGCTTTGGGTTTGTGTTCTTCTTATAACTCGGTTTGAATTCAGGTTTGGCTGCTTTGTCGGTGTTAGAAAACATGAATGCGGAAGCGGAATAGAGAAAAGAATAAATAAACATTGGAACATCGAGATTTTAATCGAGTGACTCCCCCTTTTTTTGAGCTTTCAAAAAAAAAACATCGAGATTTTAATGTGGAACCCTACTCCCTAAGGAGCGGGGTGAAACCACAGGAGAACGCCTCAAAGGGCTGATGTATGCATTGCACTTTCTCACTGGATACAGGGGGTGAGGGGCTTCTTATATAGCCCCCACTGAGTCTCCACATCTCAGAACTGGTCGATGTGGGAGTAAACATCTGGATGTGGTAAATGCATCCTGGAGTGTTCCATTTACCCATCTACACCATAAGTGATGCATAAGGAAGACCCCCCCCCCCCAAAGGCCCTTTGCCCCTTCCCACCCCCACCACTAGACTTTCATATAAGAAGCTCGAAACCTCGCCACTAATATCTTTATTAATCTTCAAGATCAGATGAAAGATGGTTTCTATCTATCCTGGTGAGCGGCATGGGTTTTGTTCATCCTCTTAATCTGGCGAAGTCAGGAGAGTGAGAGTAGCGAGGCATAGAGAGTGGGATCAACTGGTTGATGGGGCTTCTTATTTGGGCTTCGGGTATTCATTTAAATCCAGCTATACAAGCTTTATCTTTTGATTTGATGGGTCTCTTTCCGCAGGTTTCTAGAGAGGCCTCAGGGTCTACTTCTGTATCTTCGTCTGCTACAAATCTTAGTGCGATCGGGACTGATTTCACCCATGCAACATGGGATGTGACCTCAGAAGGTGGTGGTGACATGTCATGCGATTCAAGTTTGCCGGTGGGAGATGTTGGTAGGGTTGGGTTTGGGGGCAGAAGTAAGGAAGGAGCGATGGGAAGGGAGGGTTTGAGCCATGTTTGGGAGTGGCATTATCGGGGAGAGCGGTGGTGGCTCCTTGATGTGCAAAGAGGATGGGGCGTTTGCAGGAAGATTCGGGTTCTCATAGGGTTACTCTCGGTCCACATCAGGTGATGGTGATTTTCTCTAGGAATCGGCATCATGCATTTGCACTAGATTGGGAGACAATGCAACTCGAACGTGACTGCGTGGTGGAGGTTCTCGATGATTCAGAGGAGGTTATGGGGAGGTTGGAGGAGGGACCGTTTTGTTACAGTAGGGAGCATGGATAAAATGTGGGGTAGGGCATGAGGCTTGTGTGGTCCATGAAGAGGAGAGGTCAGTTGACGAGTCATTTGGAGTTAGGCAGGAAAGTTATTTGAACTTGTTGTTGCGTAGAGAGTGGGGGTTCAGGTGGTAGTGGTGGTGGGGGCTTCCCCTCGGTGTCTCAATAACTTGCTTGACGTAGAATGTGCCAGGGCTGGGCCAACTGGAGATGAGGATTATGATTGGTTCCCTGTTGATGAATATGTGATTCATCACTTTAAAAGCTGAAAATAGAGCTTTGTTCCCAAGTAATTAATTGCATCTATACATTTATATTGCAATATTTGCATTCATGCATGTGTAAATAATGTCCAAATTTTATTATTCATAATAACTGTTGACGAGAGAAACAAATGAGATGTTGTGAACCCCTCAGGATCCGGGTACCCGTTAATCACACACTCGCACTATTATTCACATTAGATCGCATGAAGTTGTAGAAAAGCAGGGAAAATTTTTCGCGCAATTATGACATTCATTTCCATCACATAACCACAAAGTAAAAGAGACAAATGGCACCAAAATTCTTTTCATTAATATTCATATCAGTTTACAACATGTACAAGGATCTTCCATTTTACAACATATATCCCAAAGTCTGATACAAAAGAGATAGCATTTACATCATTATCTGAACAAAAACAGAGATAAAGTAATTCATACCGTCTAGTGTATACTCTGTCTCCAGGAAGCATGTATAGCTACTGAGCTGCAGGCTGTTTGCCTGCCAAACACGTTAGGAAAGAAGAGGCGTCAACCATTGCTGGTTCCTCCCAAAAACTTATAAAAATAACTAGACATTTAATATGTGCAAAGGCAAGCAAGTAGAAAGGTGGAAAGTAAAGTTTACATCTACTTGCGTAAGTAAAAAGGTTTTTCAGGCTATTTTTAAGCATCTCAAATGTTTATCCCATAACCCAGCATTTCCCATATGTGACATTTTTTATATAGTAGTTGAGTATTCATGAGTGTATGAGTGTAAGCACATATGTCATTTTCTTCAGATGTCACGTTGGTGAGTGATAATGAAAAAGTTAAGATTGGAAAGATCTCTTAATTTATTTAAATTATTAGATAGAGACAATAGTCATTTGCTACTAATCCCAACTTTTGATCGTAACTCCTCCAATTCTTAACTTCAATGTTTCAGATATAACTGCAGATGATGTAGATGTAGATATGGATGATCTAGATATAGAATCGCCAAGTCTGTTGGCGAAGTAAACTCAAGCGGTGAAGAAGCCTACAAATGGCTCTTCCATCTCGCCCTCTAGTTGGAAGGACGGTCCAATAGAGGGATAGGTCTACTCCAAAACTACGCCACTAAGACGGGTGAGAGAGACTTCCCGGAAAAGTCACTCTAGAAAAACAGCCCGACCGATAACGGGCAACCAAGCTCGTACGTAAAACTGAAAACCAAGGATCCCCCGCCTGGGTATCCTAAAACAGAGGGTCAGCGGAATGGTCTAAAGTTGGGATCCCAACGAGGCGTAAAAACACTGCGAGCTCGCGTAAAAACCGAAAAGGGACTGAGATCCTAGACCCGCGCACTTGGCGGCCGCTGCCCAAACTGGGCTTCCTTTCTTCCGCCCAGCTGAGGGTCACCGCGCCCTCGCACAGTCAGGTGTAAGATTCACCGTGACCGGCATAAATATTTATCATCATTGATTCACGAACATCTTTACTTTCCCAACCTCTTAATTCTTTCTCAATCTTTTCTGTGGTTGATGTTATAGATTTATGTCTTTGTCACACTTTATCTTAATGATGCATAGAATCTAATGATCAAATGATTGGGGATTTCTATTTATAATGACTTTTGGAAATTCATTTGTTGACTTCTAAGAGTATTAGTATTCTAATAATTGTATCTCAGTTTCTTTCATAAGCATTGAGCTCAATAGTTAAATATATAATACTGAATTTACATAATAATAAGTACGCTCTTTATCCATCCTCACAAAATAGATAATCTGTCTTTCCTTTATAGTAGTCTGTTAGAGTGTACATCCTTGGATGCTTAATTATAATCAGATCCACTTACTTTAAAATAAAACAATAAAAAAATCATCTGATGCGTAAAATTTTACTGAACTCATATCACCATAGGATCATTGATATTTACATATATATTTAAAGATCTCAGTTCATTTTATCTAGTTAACCTTCCAGTTCTCACAAGGCCCAACTTATGAATATTTTGAAGATCATGGTGCTCTTTTGACCAATTAAAGACCAAAATAAAATCAAGCCTCTTTATGGTTATGGATCACTTACTTGGAAGTCATTATGCCAAAAGATCTATTCTTGATCAAACACGTGTTTTTATAAAATCAACCAGGTTCATACTTAAATCTGTATAGAACCTTTTAAATTTTTAACAATTAACAACTGCCATTTAGTAGTTGACCCACAACAAATCTAAGAATGTGTACTTTAGTGATTTGGCATGCTCCCCATAACCATGCCACTTGCACCGACTAATGCTACCTGGCTTATTGATACTTTGATAATCTGATAGCCTGTATATTTCTAATACAAAAGCTAAAATACCCTTTGAGTAGTAATTTGATTCTTTTAGTAGACTTAGCACCACAAGTAATAACGTGACAAGGAAGAAATACTTCCTAACCAAGATATATTTTTTTTAAATAAAAAATTTATATCATTTAAACAACTACTGAAAATCAGAGAATTATAATTTCAGATAAGCAAAATATTTAAACAGTAAACAGAATTGATACAGATACATGAATCCAAGAATTTAACTTTCAAGTCAAAACCCCCTTTTTTTATATGTATAAATACATATCCATATTCATATGTATATTATATATACGTATTAATTTAGACTCAGGACATATCTTTAGGAATTACACCCAAATCATATATTTTTTTCCAGATTCAGAACAAATCCATATAAATTATAATCAGATCAAAATTTCCATTTTTTATAGTCATTCACTGAATCCAAGCAGCAGAGATTATAATCAGATCTGGATTTCTGAACTTTTTGAAGTTTATTTTATAAATCCCAGTCCCAAACCTCTAGAAATTAGAAAATCAAATGTGTAGATACACATGCATGGCAACAAATGGAGAGAAGAGGATGGTACCTATGATTTGCATGCATGAGAGGATCTGCAGCAGTCCAAGGGAGAAACAAATAATGTGGTGCAACAATACTTCATTTGGCTGGATTTTCCAACAGTTGCTGGGAAGAACTGGAGCAACGAACAGAGGGGGATCTTCCAATTAAAGTAGTAGCTGCATTAGCAGCTAACAATTCCAGCAAAATAAAGAAATGGAATTCTCGGCTGAGGTTTGAGAAGAAGAAAGAGAAAGGAAACTGAAGGAGAATTGGTGAGAAAATGGAGAAATGTAAAGATGGGAGAAAAGCCTTACGTTGGAAGAAGTTGAGAGAAAATGGTAGAGATGATGAAGAGGGAAATGGTTTATATAGCAAGAGAGGGTGCTTTTGATGTTGCCAAATGGAGAAATAAGTGGCCAAGTGGAGAAGAGTAAGTTTTTTTTTAAAAAATATACAACTCCCGTAACCTGCTCCCTGTTACTGTTCAACAGAAAATATATTTTTTTTAAACCAAAGTTTCTTCTTATTTAATATACATAAAGTTGATCGTATTTGCGCCTCGGACCTCGGATTTCGACACACAATATCTCAATTTGACCGTCTCTGAACGACGATCAAAATGAGTATAATATTGATATACTTCCGATCGGGTTTTGAATACCCGAAATTTTTGGATACAGTTTCGATTTGAGGTTAAATTTTACGGTTTTAAAATATCAAACGACCTCCGATTGACGAACGGTCGATTCCGTTGGTCTTGTTTCGTCGAATCGGATCTAGTGACGGTCTCGGTTCGTTTCGCAGTTTCCGAATTTGCGTCGCCGCTTTTTCGGATACGCATTACGATGCGACCGATTTTTGGTCGATTTCGCCCGAACGACTTTTTATTCACGATCAATTGATCGTTTTAAGTTGTTTGGTATTGACCAACAACTTTATTGGGTTTATCGGACCCAAATCGGGTCGGGTCCGGGTTTGGCGGATTTCGGATGTTACAAATATAAAAACCTCAAAGGGAGTCTCGTCCTCGAGACTCGAGTCAAGGTCATTAGGTGTCTTGTTTGAATTTCATAGTCATAAAAACCTCAAAGGGTTTTGAACCCATAAAAACCTCAAAGAGAAAACAAGCCATATATATATGTATTTAATTACAAATGCTTATTTTTATTTTTACCTCAGAAAAGTTGCGGATATCGTGCCCGCATGTCGACTTCCGTTTCCCATGTCGCCTCTTTGACGCCATGTCCGTGCCACAACACCTTGACTAATGGAATCTCCTTGCCGCGAAGCTTCTTCACAGCCGGTCAATTATCTGGACTGGCCTCTCCTCGTATGTCAAATCAGGCTCCACATCTAAATTCTCGTAACTGATAATGTGCCGAGGGTCGTGCACACATTTTCTCAAATTGGATCCATGAAAGACGTCGTGGATGCCTGAAAGATGTGGAGGAAGGGCTACCCGGTAGGCCACCTTCCCCACTCTAGCCAGAATCTCAAAAGATCCAACATATCGTGGCGCCAGCTTGCCACGAATGCCAAATCTCTGTATTCCCTTCATGGGAGATACTCAGAGAAATTTCCAATCTCCGACCTGCATTTATAGGAATATCATTAGTATGAGATTAAATGAACATATATATATCATAATTGAGTGGATGAAGAGAAAATAATTAGATTACCTGAAACTCTAAGTCTTTCCTCCGACGGTCTGCATAACTCTTCTGGCGGCTCTGTGCCGTCAGAAGCATCCGTCTCACAAGATCAACAGCTCTCGCGGTCTCCTCCAGAAGATCTACGGAATAGAGAGCATGATCACCTACCTCACGCCAACTGAGAGGCGTGAGGCATCTTCGCTCGTATAGGGCTTCGAATGGTGCCATACCAATACTGGAGTGATAGCTGTTGTTGTACGTGAATTCTACCAAAGGCAAATGGTCCTTCCAGGACCCTTTCCACTCCAAAGTGCAAGCGCGAAGCAAATCCTGTGTCTGAATGGTGCGCTCACTCTGACCGTCAGTCTGTGGATGATATGCAGAACTCATCTTCAGCTCTGTCTGTAGTGCTGACATGAACTGATGCCAATAATGAGATGTAAATGTCGAATCCCTGTCAGACACCACCTCTCGTGGTATACCATGCAGTCTGATGATGTTCTGCACATAGAGCTTGGCCAATCTGGACGGAGTGTAAGTCGTGTTGACAGGTATAAAATAGGCTGACTTGGTCAACCTATCAACAACGACCCAAATGGAATCATGGCCACCCAGTGTCTTCGGCAGACCTGTGACAAAATCCATAGAAATGCTCTCCCACTTCCACTCGGGAATGTGGAGAGACTGCAGTAATCCTGGTGGTCTCCTGTGCTCCGCCTTGACCATCTGACAGGTCATGCATCCGCTAACATGTAGCGCCACATCGCACTTCATTCCATCTCACCAGAAATGTCGACGTAGATCACGATACATCTTCGTGCTACCTGGATGGATAGATAATCGTGAACTGTGTGCCTCATCAAGAATATCTCTACGAAGCTGCTCGTCATGGGGTACAACGACCCGTCCTGCCTTCCATAAAATAGACTCTGCTACGACAAAATCATCAACTTCGTCCTTGACAGCGCGCATGTATCTATCATGAATCCAATGATCGGTCTTCTGGCCCTCTACAATACGATCCCAAAGACTGCTGTATCCTGGAGGCACGGCGGTAGAAATGGATGCGCTCTCCTGAGGATGTCAATCGATCAAAGCTGCAAGCGTATCCCACGTGTATAGCCAGTTTGCCGTACCATCAGCATGCGCTCTCCTGCTAAGTGCATCAGCCACCACGTTTCCCTTACCGGGATGGTAAGAGATCATGCAATCATAATCCTTCAGCAGCTCGAGCCATCTGCGCTGCCTCATGTTCAGCTCTTTCTGATCAAAGATGTACTTCAGACTCTTGTGGTCTGTAAAGATCTCGAAATTCACCCCATATAGGTAGTGACGCCGGATCTTCAAGGCGAAGACAACTGCCGCCAACTCCAAGTCATGTGTGGGGTAGTTCCGCTCGTGCGGTCTAAATTGTCGTGATGCATAAGCAATCACTTTACCTCTCTGCATCAATACCGCTCCTAGACCTTCTCCAGATGCATCTGTATAGACTGCATAGTCCTGAGTGCCTGAAGGAAGAGCAAGAATGGGCGCTGTAATCAATCTCTCCTTCGGTGTCTGGAAGGCTTGCTCACATGAATCGTCCCAAATAAATGGGACTCCCTTCTGCGTCAAACGTGTCAGAGGGCGAACAATGCGTGAAAATCCGCTGACAAAGCGTCTGTAATAGCCCGCTAATCCGAGGAAGCTCCGAATCTGAGTGACAGTCTTAGGCTGCTCCCAAGACATAACTACATCTATCTTTGTAGGATCAACTGCGATTCCTGCTCCAGAAATGACATGCCCTAGAAATGAGTCCTGGGATAACCAGAACTCACATTTGCTCAACTTGGCATATAGCTTGTGCTCTCGCAATGTATCCAACATTCATTCCGTGAATAGATGAGCACATCATCGATGAACACCACTACAAACTTGTCCAAGTATGGACGAAAGATCCTGTTCATCATATCCATGAAAGCCGCAGGTGCATTGGTGAGCCCAAACGGCATCACTACAAACTCGTGATGTCCATAGCGGGTCCTGAAAGCGGTCTTTGAAATATCAGACTCTCTAATCCTCAGCTGATGGTAGCCTGAGCGAAAATCGATCTTCGAGAAAACCGAAGATCCCTGGAGCTGATCGAATAAATCTTCAATGCGCGGCAAAGGATAACGGTTTTTCACCGTTCTCTTGTTTAGCTGCCGATAATCGATGCATAACCTCATGGATCCATCCTTCTTCTTAATAAATTGAACCGGAGCACCCCAAGGTGAAGTGCTCGACCTCATGAATCCCAAGTCAAGCAACTCCTGTAACTGCACCTTTAGCTCCCTCAACTCGGTTGGTGCCATGTGATATGGTGCCATAGAGATCGGCTGTGTATCAGGCAGCAATGTGATCTCGAACTCGATTTCTCTCTCAGGAGGTAATCCTGGTAGCTCATCAGGAAATACGTCCGGGTAGTCTGATACTACTCGGATGTCCTGTGTCATCGGCTCCTGATCAGATACCTCCCGAACAAATGCAAGGTATGAATCATAATCCTGATCAACAAGTCGCTGATCGCAACACCGAAATGTACTCCATGGTGGAGTCATGTATAGTACCCTCAAAAGTGAACTCGGGTAGATCTGGAATCCTGAAGACAATTGTCTTCCTAAAACAATCAACCAGAGCAAGATGAGTAGATAGCCAATTCATGCCCCAAATCAAGTCGAACTCATCAAGCTATAGAAGTAGACAATCTGCGATGATCTCGTGACCGCCAATCAGTACGGGCAAGTGCCTGATTATCAGGGAAATGATAAATAACTGGACACCTGGCCCTCAATGTGATATGGGGAAGAGAGTGTCTCAGCGACTCTACCTAAAGAAATTAGTAGTCTCAAAGCAAGAAAAGAGTGTGCCGCACCAGAATCACATAGAACATGAAAAGCTCGATAAGAGCAGTCAGTATGTGTGCTAGCTGGTAAGTTGTCTCCTGGCCTAGTCGGGATGCCAAGGTTTTGCATGAGAACCATAATTAGTCGTAAAAGTACCATTTGGAGATACTTATCATAAATGCTTTTTCTCTTTTTGGGATATAGTATGAAAATTAGTGAAATTGGTGACATCCGTGGTTATTTAATTCGAATGTCATATTTCCCTTCTCGGACTCACGACAAGTCAGAAGACTGTCTCTATCAGAGAACTTAATGCGATCGGAATTGAAATACTGCGAATGTGCGTATCGGGGTACCACTGCTCTAATACCAAACTGTGAACCCCTTAGGATCCAGGTACCCGTTAATCACACACTCGCACTATTATTCACATGAGATCGCATGAAGTTGTAGAAAAGCAGGGAAAATTTTTCGCGCAATTATGACATTCATTTCCATCACATAACCACAAAGTAAAAGAGACAAATGGCACCAAAATTCTTTTCATTAATATTCATATCAGTTTACAACATGTACAAGGATCTGCCATTTTACAACATATATCCCAAAGTGTGATACAAAATAGATAGCATTTACATCATTATCTGAACAAAAACTGAGACAAAGTAATTCATACCGTCTAGTGTATACTTTGTCTCCAGGAAGCATGTATAGCTACTGAGCTGCTACTAAGATGTAGGCTGTTTGCCTGCCAAACACGTTAGGAAAGAAGAGGCGTCAGCCATTGCTGGTACCTCCCAAAAATTTATAAAAATAACTAGACGTTTAATATGTGCAAAAGCAAGCAAGTAGAAAGGTGGAAAGTAAAGTTTACATCTACTTGTGTAAGTAAAAAGGTTTTTCAGGCTATTTTTAAGCATCTCAAATGTTTGTCCCATAACCCAGCATTTCCCATATGTGACATTTTTTATATAGTAGTTGAGTATTCATGAGTGTATGAGTGTAAGCACATATGTCATTTTCTTCAGAGGTCACGTTGGTGAGTGATAATGAAAAAGTTAAGATTGGAAAGATCTCTTAATTTATTTAAATTCTTAGATAGAGACAATAGTCATTTGCTACTAATCCCAACTTTTGATCGTAACTCCTCCAATTCTTAACTTCAATGTTTCAGATATAACTGCAGATGATGTAGATGTAGATATGGATGATCTAGATTTAGAATCGCCAAGTCTGTTGGCGAAGTAAACTCAAGCGGTGAAGAAGCCTACAAATGGCTCTTCTGTCTCGCCCTCTAGTTGGAAGGACGGTCCAATAGAGGGATATGTCTACTCCAAAACTACGCCATAAGACGGGTGAGAGAGACTTCCCAGAAAAGTCACTCTAGAAAAACAACCGGACCGATAACGGGCAACCGAGCTCGTACGTAAAACTGAAAACCAAGGATCCCCCGCCTGGGTATCCTAAAACAGAGGGTCAGCGGAATGGTCTAAAGTCGGGATCCCAACGAGGCGTAAAAACACTGCGAGCTCGCGTAAAAACCGAAAAGGGACTGAGATCCTAGACCCGCGCACTTGGCGACCGCTGCCCAAATTGAGCTTCCTTTCTTCCGCCCAGCTGAGGGTCACCGCGCCCTCGCACAGTCAGGTGTAAGATTCACCGTGACCGGCATACATATTTATCATCATTGATTCACGAACATCTTTACTTTCCCAACCTCTTAATTCTTTCTCAATCTTTTCTGTGGTTGATGTTATAGATTTATGTCTTTGTCACACTTTATCTTAATGATGCATAGAATTTAATGATCAAATGATTGGGGATTTCTATTTATAATGACTTTTGGAAATTCTTTTGTTGACTTCTAAGAGTATTAGTATTCAAATAATTGTATCTCAGTTTCTTTCATAAGCATTGAGCTCAATAGTTAAATATATAATACTGAATTTACATAATAATAAGTACGCTCTTTATCCATCCTCACAAAATAGATAATCTGTCTTTCCTTTATAGTAGTCTGTTAGAGTGTACATCCTTGGATGCTTAATTATAATCAGATCCACTTACTTTAAAATAAAACAATAAAAAAATCATCTGATGCGTAAAATTTTACTGAACTCATATCACCATAGGATCATTGATATTTACATATATATTCAAAGATCTCAGTTCATTTTATCTAGTTAACCTTCCAGTTCTCACAAGGCCCAACTTATGAATATTTTGAAGATCATGGTGCTCTTTTGACCAATTAAAGACCAAAATAAAATCAAGCCTCTTTATGGTTATGGATCACTTACTTGGAAGTCATTATGCCAAAAGATCTATTCTTGATCAAACACGTGTTTTTATAAAATCAACCAGGTTCATACTTAAATCTGTATAGAACCTTTTAAATTTTTAACAATTAACAACTGCCATTTAGTAGTTGACCCACAACAAATCTAAGATTGTGTACTTTAGTGATTTGGTATGCTCCCCATAACCATGCCACCTGCACCGACTAATGCTACCTGACTTATTGATACTTTGATAATCTGATAGCTGTATATTTCTAATACAAAAGCTAAAATACCCTTTGAGTAGTAATTTGATTCTTTTAATAGACTTAGCACCACAAGTAATAACGTGACAAGGAAGAAATACTTCCTAACCAAGATATATTTTTTTTTAAAATAAAAAAATTATATCATTTAAACAACTACTGAAAATCAGAGAATTATAATTTCAGATAAACAAAATATTTAAACAGTAAACATAATAGATACAGATACATGAATCCAAGAATTTAACTTCCAAGTCAAAACCCCATTTTTTTTATATGTATAAATACATATCCATATTCATATGTATATTATATATACATATTAATTTAGACTCAGGACAGATCTTTAGGAATTACACCCAAATCATGTTTTTTTTCCAGATTCAGAACAAATCCATATAAATTATAATCAGATCAAAATTTCCATTTTTTTATAGTCATTCACTGAATCCAAGCAGCAGAGATTATAATCAGATCTGGATTTCTGAACTTTTTGAAATTTATTTTATAAATCCCAGTCCCAAACCTCTAGAAATTAGAAAATCAAATGTGTAGATACACATGCATGGCAGCAGATGGAGAGAAGAGGATGGTACCTATGATTTGCATGCATGAGAGGATCTGCAACAGTCCAAGGAAGAAACAAATAAGGTGGTGCAACAATACTTCATTTGGCTGGATTTTCCAACAGTTGCTGGGAAGAACCGGAGCAACGAACAGAGGGAGATCTTCCAATTAAAGTAGTAGCTGCAGTAGCAGCTAACAATTCCAGCAAAATAAAGAAATGGAATTCTCGGCTGGGGTTTGAGAAGAAGATAGAGAAAGGAAGATGAAGGAGAATTGGGGAGAAAATGGAGAAATGTAAAGATGGGAGAAAAGCCTTACGTTGGAAGAAGTTGAGAGAGAATGGTAGAGATGAGGAAGAGGGAAATGGTTTATATAGCAAGAGAGGGTCCTTTTGATGTTGCCAAATGGAGAAATAAGTGGCCAAGTGGAGAAGAGTAATTTTTTTTTAAAAATATACAACTGCCGTAACCTTTACTGTTCAACAGAAAATATATTTTTTTTAACCAAAGTTTCTTCTTATTTAATATACGTAAAGTTGATCGTATTTGCGCCTCAGACCTCGGATTTCGACACGCAATATCTCCATTTGACCGTCTCTGAACGACGATCAAAATGAGTATAATATTGATATACTTCCGATCGGGTTTTGAATACCCGAAATTTTCGGATACGGTTTCGGTTTGAGGTTAAATTTTACGGTTTTAAAATATCAAACGACCTCCGATTGACAAACGGTCGATTCCGTTGGTCTTGTTTCGTCGAATCGGATCTAGTGACGGTCTCGGTTCGTTTCGCAGTTTCCGAATTTGCGTCACGGCTTTTTCGGATACGCATTACGATGCGACCGATTTTTGGTCGATTTCGCCCGAACGACTTTTGATTCACGATCAATTGATCGTTTTAAGTTGTTTGGTATTGACCAACAACTTTATTGGGTTTATCGGACCCAAATCGGGTCGGGTCCGGGTTTGGCGGATTTCGGATGTTACATATGTTTATTCCATAGAGCTAGGGTCTCTTATATATAGAGAAAATCCTAGAAAGTATTAGTGTTACGGAACCCGAAGGGTCACATGTGGTTAAAGAATTCGAAGAGTCACAAAGGGTTACGAAACCCGAAGGGTCACAGGGGTTTACGGAACCCGAAGGATCACAAGCATAAATGTAAATATAATAACTGTAACACTCCCCCTGAAGCTGGAGCTGAGAAAGCTGCAGCTTGTAACAAATAGAAAAAGTATACACCACATCTTCACACGATGCATCATAAGAACATATGTCCATTGCTGGTAGAAGACCTCGCTCGAGGATGGGTATGTGACTTTCATGTCACCGGAAAGTATCTCTGCCATGCCTGTAGAGTTGTAGTGATATCAGGTCACCGGAACGTATCTCTGTCGTGCCTGCAGGTCACCAGAACATATCTCTATCGTGCATGGAGAAGAATTGTTATTAGAGAAGTCTAGCACGGAGTAGTAGTTGGGTCATAAAAGAAGTATACGCCCTGACGAAGAAGTCGATGCTTGATGAAGACGGATGATCTGAGTAGTTGTCTGGAGCAAGGTTGCAAAAATCGGTAGTCGGTACTCGGTTGGTTGGGTCACTGACTAAGGATTAATCGACAGTCGGGCGACTAATTGGATTTAGTCGTGCTTTAATCGGTTTTGAATTTTTAGTTATTTTAAATATACAAATCATTTTTATGCATATATTATTATATATTTACAAAGATTTGTAGATTTTTTATATTATCATAATGAAAGAAAATGAGTAGTTGAATTTAAATAAAACATTTAGCATATTAGAATAAGTTTGCTTTAAAAAAAATAAAAATATGGTATCTCCAAGCAAAAATCGATTGACTAATCGGCCTAGTCGGAATTAGTCAATACTCGGTCGGCCACCCCACTGACTAGACTAGTCGGACCTACTAGTTGGGCCAGTCGGGGGATTGTTTACAACAATGGTCTGGGTTGTCAGTCTATCAGTCATGGTAGGGCAGCAGACGTCATAAAGAATCATCTTTGACCCCCTCTTCTCCAATACTTGATAGAATAAAGAGTATGGAAAATTAAGTTTGGAGAAACAACAAGTTGGAAAAAATATGTCGTGGTGAAGCATGGGCTGTTGGGGGGGGGGGCACTCCAGGCGGTGCCGACGATGCAGGAGGTGCTACTGGAGCATCGAGCGACGCTTTAGGTGCTACTGGAGGTAGCAGCGGGTGCTGCTGGAGATTCGGATTGCCTTGCGCGGGACCATCGAATCCACGAGCGACGTAGGAGGTCCAGCCCTCTTTCCTTGTCGACGGAGAGAGGGCTGGTGGTGGCGGCGGATTTAGGTTATTAGGTTTTGGTCTAGGGCCGTCGCTCTGATACCATGTTGATGAGAGAAACAAATGAGATGTTTATTTCATAGAGCTAGGGTCTCTTATATATATAGAGAGAAAACCCTAGAGAGTACAAGTATTACGTAAGCTGAAGGGTCACAGGAAGTTATGGAACTCGAAGGGTCATAAAGGGTTACGCAATCCGAAGGGTCACGGGGGATTACGGAACCTGAAGGGTCACAAATATAAATATAAATATAATAACTCTAACAATAACATTAATAATAAGTCAGAAACAATGTCTATATTATCACATGTATATTAACATAACTTCCCATATTTTTCTTTATTTTATACTAGCTCAAAATCAAATAAAATAAACTCTATTGTGTACATAATACTAACATTAATAAAGAAAAAGTATCAGATTTGTAGGCTTGTCAGATCACGAAGTTTGTAGGCTTTTGCTGGAAGGAAAATATATATTTGCTTTCTTAAGATTTTGCCTGGATACACCCTTTGTTGGGTTAGATCCTCAGATATACTTTGACATCGACTTCTCAGATTTTTGAATTTACCATTCTGTTCTTGTGATATCCATTCGATGAAATACACGATAGTAGGGGATGGTGGTGGTGGCAGACAACCTCTCCAAGGGGTGCTCCTTAGATCTTCGTGGCAAGGTTGATTGTCAGGTTCTTTGTTCCTGATGGAGGTGGACTTCACCTTTGGAAAAGCATGCTATAGGATCTTGGTGGAGGTATAACCGACATGGAGGGGGGAGGTTGTATCCACTCGTGTGGTGGAAATCAATGGTTCATCGAGATCGATATTCTCAGGCAAGAAACAAGGCATCAATTTGTGGTATTTTCTTAAAAGGTGATAGGGTGGAATCTCACCTTATTTTTCAAGTGTTATTCTGGGTTCCAATATTGAGAAGTGGGAACCCTTGGGATATAATACGGCTATCCATCTCGGTTACATTGGAATGCTTATTTGAGTTGTCATGCATGCCAAACTCGAATTATTTAAATAGGTGGGTCCATCTTGGGGTTTTCTACCTCTTCTAATTACTACAACATGAACTTTCTTTCCTTGGATGGTCGAATCTGGAAGGGATTCCAAAATTGATGCAGAAAATCTTGGGAGAGATTGTAGTTTGGTATGGAATACAAAGCACCCTTACAGGTAAAGATATTCATGTGGTTGCTTAGAAGATCAAGGATGATGATGAAGGTGCATGTAGCGAGATTCTTACATGCGATTGATGTTTCATGTCCTATATGTTCAGGGTATCTAAAGGATATTTTCATGTGATGTTGCAAAGGCTAAATGCTGAGCTAGATTGAGTGCAAAATATGTGCTCGGAGGGTTTTGCCAGCTCCTTCGGTCTGACAACTTTTTAGTTACATAGTGATCTTGTTATACCTTGGCATTTGATCGCATGCTTTGGTTAGCTAGGAATGGAGTGATCTTTTACTAGGAGAGATTGTATGTGGAAATTGTGAATTATTATGCTAAGGCTATTTTCAAGGCATTTTCTATGTTGCATTTAACCATATGATAAATGTTGGAGTATGTTGAGTATGCGTCACTTATCTTGTAGATGGGTAAATGGATCTTTCCAGGATCCATTTATCACATCCTGTGGTTTAGTCCCACATCTACCGTCTGTAAGATATGGAGACTCAGTGAGGGCTATATAAGAAGCCCCTCACCCTCTGTATCCAATGAGAAAGTTCAATAAAACAACCAGCCCTTTGAGGCGTTCTCCCGTGGTTTCATCTCGCTCCTTAGGGAGTAGGGTTCCACGTTAAATCCCACATTCTTCATATTTCTTATTATTTTATTCTGATACACTTCCACATTTCTATAACATGGTATCTGAGCGGGTTCCATTCTCGAGGTTTTATGTTCGTTTGTTATTCGAGATTCAATTCTTGTTGGAATTGATTATGAAGATTTATGATTCATGTTCAAGATCTAGGGTTTTTCAAAACCCTAAACATGTTATTCGTTCGTGATCAAATCGATTCCAATTCTGGATATCAATGAGCATGTTTGAAAAATCTTGGGTTTCTTTCCTGAAACCCTAATTCTGTGCAGTCTAGATTGTTGATGTTTGAGATCCACGCCTCCAACACATCCAGATCAATTCCAGAGCATGCTCCCATGCTCGATTCCAGAGAAGGTAGCTCCTCCAGGCAGAAGGGTTCCCATCGTCGGAACCCTTGTTGGCGCAGAGCTCGCGCCCCCTTCCCAGATTCACATCCAGGGGGATAAGGCCAAAGGCGGTCTTGTGCATGGTCCTGTCGACGATGAAGTCCTTACGCGCTTCTCGCACGAATCTCCGGTCTCCTGGTAGCGCCCTCAACCTCCTCTTTAGATCACCGAGAGCCCCGCCACTCCAAGCAAATCCGATAGCTTCCATGCAGAGGCATTCTCCTTCGCGCGCGTGCTCCGCCTCTAGCGGCACCGTCGCATCTTCCTCACCGCGTCTCCTCATCAAGCAAACTGCTGTTGATCTTTTTGGTGTTGCAGTTGGCCTCATCAAGCCTTAGTTCCTGCTCCAGGAACAACAAGTTGGGTGCTGCTCTCTGCAGCATTAGAGCTGCTGTCCTCTCACTGCTACAACTCCATTTCGGCCTAAGATGCAGCCCCTTTTCCTCTGATATTGCATGCATTCGATCTTCAATTCCTGGAGATCAAGGTACAATCCCCACTTCTTTTTGCTGCCATGCATGCCCAAATTCAACCCCTTTTCTGCCATTCAGGTATATTTATGTTTTTCTTTCTTCTTTTACCATATACTCGGTCTCTGTTATCACTACAAAAATTTCAAAAATAAAATAAAATAAAATAAATTAATTTTGTTAGATGTGGGTAGCTGGTTACAGTCAGTGGGGTTGAAAGAATAGTTCTATCAAGACAAACAAGATTTTTTTTTGACTCACAAAAAGGATGTTATTTTGGTAATTTTTGTACAATTGATTCAAATACAAACACTCTTACCATTTTAGTGTAAGACATTATTCAAATATCTTAGATAATGTTATAAGTCGATCCACTGCACAAAGATTTGCGTGGTGCATCCAGAACCTCTTATTTTGCGTCATTTTCTCTTAAAGATGGTATTTGTGTAGGGTCTGCAAGAAGACAGTTGTGAATATTTTTTTTTTTGAAAAAAAAATAAACTTCATATTAACCATAACTAAAACCAGAGCCAAATCTTTTCCAAAATTTTGGGTAGGATATGACTATGGTTTCCATCCAAGCCATCTAGTATAAGATTTTATAATACGACAGTAATAATATTACCTACTTCTCAGAATTTTGAACCCAAATGTTTCTGTATAGGGTCCACATTTCCTTTCTTCGTAAATAATCACGATTCACATTTATGGAATACAATGGAGTTTCCTTGGTAGGATTGTTCGAGCATGTTTGAAAAATGGAGTTTACTTGGTTGGATTGTTCAAGCATATTAGCTTGCTGGCCCTCTTTACTTGTTGCACCACATCTCAGTTGAAATGTGATTTCTATTCTTTTATGGGCTATTTGAATATCACAAAAAGGGGTGATTTTCAATAAAGACCGATACTATATGAAAAATGTAATAAGATAGGCAAATGCACCTTCTCGGACTTGATCATTCTAGGTGGTGATATAGTTATTTATATATTTTGCTTTGGTTTCCCCACCCTGAGACAACATCTCCAGTCAAGTAAAGTGACCGTTGTATGTGCATATTGTTACGTAGGGGTTTGAAATATCGGATTCAAATGAGATTGGATGCATCTATTGCTCTTACTTATTAAATTTCAAATCTTAATCTCCATACTCAAATCCTAGTTAGGATCAAATATCTTGGGACGTAAGATGAGGTCATTAATGCACACAAAGAAACAAAGTAATGCATGGTATATTAGTTGCACACATCATAACTACTCATATATTTATTCTTGATGGCAGTCTATCATTATTCCTCTCAAGGATCTACTCATGTAAGTTTTCAAAACAATGACATATGATAATCTTATAGACTAAATCCAAGGTGGGACTTGTGGAGAGGAAATTTCTGTTCTTATAGCAAACAAAATTGTTATAACAAGTTTGCTGAGAATAAACTTAGGTTCTGAGTGAACACTCAAGCAAAGGAACCGCCTCATTTAGCTAAGCATCTGTATGAGAAAGACTATACTAAATTATTCAAGAGGATGTTCCTCTTTGAAAACTTCTTTATATAATATCATTATGCATTTGGCATGAAGACATTTATGATCTATCTACAGTCATCATCACATCACTTATTTGGGCATGAAAATGTGAGTTTCATATGTCATGCGTTGAAATCAGCTTATTCCTCTAAAATGACTACGACATATTATTCATCTTTCCAATCTACAAGGGAACAATATTAGTCAAGTTTCTGAGCTAGATACATTTTTAAAGTGGCTATGTTAACATAAAACCAAAAGTCACCAAATCATTAGGAACCGAGAATCTTGGTGTATTATCAAAATCAAGGAACATAAGTAATATTGCATTTTGGTGAAATCTATGAGATACTTGGATGTGGTGAATCAATGATGACTAATAATTAATAGTGCCGGTCATGGTGACTTCTAAACTTGACCGTGCGAGGGTGCGGTGACCCTCAACTGGGCGGAAGAAAGGAAGCCCAGTTAGGGCAGCGGCTGCTTAATGCGTGGGTCTAGGATCCCAGTCTTTTACACGGTTTTTACGCGAGCTCGCAGTGTTTTTACGCCTCGTTGGGATCCTGACTATTGACCATTCCGCTGACCCTGTCTTTTAGGATACCCAGGCGGGGGATCCTGGTTTTCAGTTTTTCGTACGAGCTCGTCCGCCCGTACTAGTCGGGCAGTTTTTCTAGAGCGACTTTTCTAGGGAGTCTCTCTCACCCGTCTCAGTGGCGTAGTTGGGGAGTAGACCTATCCCTCTATTGGACCGCGCTTCCAATTAGAGGGCGAGACGGAAGAGCCATTTGCAGGCTTCTTCACCGCTTGAATTACTTCGCTAAACAGACTTGGCGATTCTATATCTCGATCATCCATATCTACATCTACAACATCTGGAGCTATATCTGAAACATTGAAGTTAAGAATTGGATAAGTTATGATCAAAAGACCATTTTCTCTACCCAAGAATTTAAATAAATTAATAGATCTCTACAATCTCAACTTTTCCATTTTACACTCTCCAACATGATCTCTGAAGAAAATAATATATGCATTCCCACTCATACACTCATGATTACGCAACTGCTATATAAATATGACATATGGGAAATGCCGGGTTCTGGGGGAAAACATTAGAAACGCATTACAAACAAACCTCTTTTTACTTACGCAAGTAGATGTAAATTTTACTGGTACCACTTTTCTACTTGCCTGCTTTTGTACATATTAAATGTCAAGTTATTTTTATAAATTTTAGGGAGGTACCAGCAATGGCTGACGCCTCTTCTTTCCTATTGTGTGTGTGGCAGGCAAACAGCCTGCAGTTCAGTAGCCGCTCAGTAGATATACATGCTTCCAGGAGATAGAGTTTATACCCGACGGTATGAATTACTTTACCTCAGTTTTTGTTCAGATAATGATGTAAATGTTATCTCTTTTTGTATCACACTTGGGATATATGTTGTAAATGGAAGATCATTGTACATGTTGAAAACTGTTATGAATATTAATGAAAAGAATTTTGGTGCCATATTGTCTCTTGTACTTGTGGTCATGTGTGATGGAAATGAATGCCAAATTTGCGCAAAAAAAAAATCCCTACTTTTCTACAACTCTGCGATCAATGTGAATGAAATATTGCGAATTTTGTCGTAAACGGGTACCCGGATCCTGAGGGGTTCACATCTTCCACATCTATTTTTGTTTCGATTTGCTGTAGGTCCTGTAGTTGATGAAGATGCTTCCGAAATTTTCTTTGGACAAGTGCGTTTACTATGACCCAAAGTCCCACATAAACCACATGTATTTTTTTTGCATTACTACTCTTATATCCATCTTATTATGGATTCTCGTGGAATTAGGTCTCCCTTTACTCCGCTTTAACTGTTTGTCGGGTCTCAATTCGTGATACGACAAAGGCACCCATGTATCCCTATCTCCCAAGGGGAAAAATTTTCCTTGGTAAACCTTCAACTGGTACTCCCAAGTGTACCACTCACCTATATAAGAGTCCACTGCAGAACGTCTTTGCGACATAACAGCCATTGCATGCGAACAAGGAATCCGATAGGTTTGCCATTTCTGGCATGTGCATGTATCTTTGCTTATTAAAACATTATATTTTTTGCATCCTCTCATGCCGTACTGTGTACGCCTAGCACCTGTAACAACCTCAAAGAGTAAATCAGGAGCACGTTGTATTTGGGTGACCTTATGCCCATTTGCAAACGAACTCCATGCTTGTATTTTTGCAGCAGCCCATGTGGTGTATTTCTTCCCATTAGCAATGGAGGCGGCAGCTTCATCTCTGCGTTTATTGAAATACAAAATGCAATTGTAGAATGTTTTTTCCATAAGTGCTGAAATGGGCAAACAACGTGCGTCCTTCAGTACAACATTGTAACTCTCATTGAGATTGGTGGTTGATTGACCGAACCTAAAACCACCATCGTAAGCCAAAGTCCACTGCTCTTTTGGACAATCATGAGTTTCAAACCATCTACTTGCGTCTCTATTCCATTCTCTTAATTTTCTCATGAAGTACGCAAATTTCTTAGAGGATGTCTGTAAGGCAGCTGCAGTCACAATATTTTTCATGGACCCGTTCTTAAATACAGTGTTGAAATTGCTAGCCACATGTCGCGAGCAAAAACGCCAATGTGCAAATGGTGGCAGTAAGTCAACATCAACATCATTCATTGCAGACTTTATACCTGGATGGCGATCTGAAATAATGCAAATGGGACCTGGATGCATCCCAATAACCTTGATACGCAATAGCGAACGAAACCACTTCCAACTTGGCGCAGATTCCTTGTCCACAATGGCATAGGCAAGTGGGACAATATGGTTATCACCATCAATCCCACATGCAATCAGTAATTTTTGAGTATACTTTCCGTACAAGTGTATGCCGTCTATGCTGATCAGAGGCCTGCAATACTTGAACGCTTCAATACATGGACCAAACGCCTAAAAAAATTGCTGAAATCTACGACAATGTGGCTACCTTGGATCAGGATGCTCTGTATGCGTAATAGCAATTTCTGTCCCTGGAATGGCAGCCTTCAAAGCATGTAAAAGATGTGGCATTTCCGAACAGGATTTCTTCCATTCACCATAAATGATTGCAATCGCCTTTCGTCTCGCATCCCACACCCTTTTCTTTGTAACCAAGTACTTGTACACCTTGTTGATATGGGTCCTCAGAGTTGAAACTGAAACAATTGGGTTGTCCTTCACAAAGTCAAGAACTTCTCGTGCCATGAAATTGCAGTCAAGTTGGGGATGATCTTGACCTATAGACGGATTGATGCATGAATGTGGATCGCCAAGCTTGGATATTACCCACATCCCATCGAATCTACGGTAATGACCACGTAAAAACCACTTGCATCCATTGGAATCCATCGTGCACGAGATGGACCAAACCAATGTGGTGGATTCCTTAACAATGAAGTTGTAATGGGAGAAAATGTGGTACCTTTTCACACAAAAAACAAGGTCATCTTTCGTTTTGAAAGTGCGACCCTTTCGTAGTTCATCACTAATGCTGTCAATGGCACTTTCCTTTCGAAAATTATCTTCGAAATTTGCGAGGCCGTCACCGCCTAAAACATTGAAGAAGGGTATTGAAGAGACAATTTGAGAACTATTTGTTACATCATGCCCGACATCTTCAACTTCCTCAGTTTCATTCTCTATCTCATCATCAGTGACCTCTGGAGGACAGTCATTTAGAATGCGATCCACTTCCCTCATCAAAGCCTCGCTAATAAATGTACTTCCATCATTGTGTGCCAGAATAGGTGGCTCGTCGATAGATAGATCTGCAAATGTGGGCGTACTGTGATGTTCAAAGGTGCGCTGTTCGGTTCCAAATTCAATCAAAGATGCATCTACTACCATCTCTACGGGAGACGACTTTGCATATGTCTGAGCGTAAAGGTAAACATTGTCTACATCATTATCATCTATAATGGACGTCATCACTGAACCATTTCCAACGCGCTGCGATATCTTGACGTTGTTAGTGCTCCTATCCTACGAAAATTTCTTACAAATCAAATTCAACAACTCTTCATAAGACATGGATTTTCTCAATCCCAGACTTCGCTTGATAGTACTAGTAGAGTCTTCATTATGACTCTTCAACTCAAATACGCAAAATATGGAATCCATTGACCTCCTAGAAATTATATTCACATGATTTTAGGTTATACAAAAGCACAATGTCCAACTACAAAATGATGGAGCATAATAGATAAAGAAGCCTAATTACATAATGTCAAAACCATTACTCTTGTAAGGCAGTGGCGGCAGCGGCGGAGGGGAAGAGCTTCGGCAGCGGCGCCGGAGAGGAGGCTGGGCAGAGCTAGCAGGGAGGCGGCGACAACAACGATGGAGAGGAGACTTGGACAGTAGTGTGGGGACGCCTCTGGCAGCCGTGGCGGCGGCGACGAGGCTTGGCGGAGGCGGGAGGATGGCGGGCGGCGGAGGAGACGCTCGGTGTTCACTGCAGAGAGCGAACGAAGGGTTCTTTCAGCGCAAGTGACCCTTCGTTCGCTCTCTGTCTTTTATTTTTCGTACAGGGCATATCGCAGGGATTTTCTGCGCTATGGGGCACTGAAAACACATGTTTTTTATGCGCTATGGGGCAACGCATACAATAGCTGCGCTATTATATAGCGCATACATTATATGCGATATATCCACGCTAAACACAGAAAAAAAATTGGTGGCTTATTTGGAGAATTTTTTTCTACCAACGTTACTAAGGAATTTGCCTTAAGAAGATCTAATGGTATGTTTGTCACAATCTGGGTAAAAAAGTTAGTTTGTTCGAAGAAGGTTACGTCAACAGATATGTAATATCGTTGGCCAGAAGGATCGTAACATTTGTACCCTTTCCGAGTTTCAGAATAACCCAGAAAAACACATTTAATCACACGTGAAGATAATTTGTCGACAGTGTTAAAGTTGTGAACAAATATTGTGCATCCAAAAATCCGCGGAGGTTGAGGATAATTTCTGAATGGTCTTTTAACAAGAAGACCCAAGATGATCGACTGTAATCATCTACAAAGACAACAAAATATATATGACTACTTAGAGTTCGGACCGGACAGGGTCCTCAGATATCACAATGAACAAGAGGAAAAGGAGTACGACGATGAGGCTCAGTTCATGCAGGAAAGGATGCTCGACGATGTTTCCCGAACTGACACGCTTCACACTCAAAGGGTTTTACCGTAGAGAGTTCAGGGAACACCATGGAGAGTGCCTTGGCAGAAGGATGCCCTAGATGTAGGTGCCATAGAAGAGGATCTTCAGAAATGGGGACAACACCAGCAAACTTGGAATCAGAGGAGACGTTGAAGTAATAAAGGTCGTTCTTCTCATGACCCCCACCAAAAATCTGCCTCGTTCAGATGTCCTGGAAATAATAACAGAACTCGTCAAAAATAACACAACAGTTAAGTTCACGACATAGTTTCTGTACAGATAAATGACTAAGAGGAAAGGCAGGAGCACAATGAACATCTGATAATCGTAGCTTGGAAGAGAAATCAACAGTACCAACAACAGTAACTGGGGAATGATCCCCATTGGTGACTCGAACAGTCTTTACCGAGAAAAATGGTTCGGAAGATGTGAGTAAACTTCCATCTCCCGTCAGATGTGTCGAAATACCAGAGTCAATAATCCATGCGTGTTTAGAAGCAGAGATAGAGTGTGTTACGGTACCTGAGATAGTAGCAAGGCTAGCAGTAGAGGCAGATGCACTATTGCCGCTGGCATAGGAAGTAGATTCTTGCAGTAGTTATCGTAGGTGAGCATATTCAGAAGGAGTGAATGAGATTTGTGCCCCACTAGTTTGCTGAGCAGATGTATCTTCAGTTGTATCATATGATGCTTCATCATAGGCATTATTGGTGTTATGTGGCATGCCAAAAGTTGCATAGCAGTGATCAGAAGGGTGATTCCAACATTTACAGTGCACACATGCTGGATATTGAGCAGGCTAGGAATCACGACCACATCCACGATCACGTCCACGTCCATAATCACGGCCACGTCCAGATTCACGACCACGTCCACGTCCAGAATCACAGCCTCGTCCTCCTTGATAGTGTTGATGCCCTCTATATCCTGAGGAGGTATAATGAGCCGTCATTTCAGTAGAGATGCGTAGATGGTAAAGTGCTAAGTTGGAGCCTCTAGCTCCTGTAGGCGTCTAAAGATGGTCTTAAGGGTAGGTAAAGTATCAACCATTAGAAACTGATCTTTTACATGCTTATATTTTGGATCCAGACATGAAAGAAATCAGTAAACCTGTCATTCAACATGTTGTCATGTTCTCCTACCTGTTTATCACAACAAGCAGGCTGAAAAATAAGCTCCTCAAATAGGTTTGTAAGGAGCCTGTAGTACTCGAAAAGGCTTGACTCTTCCTGAGTAGCAGACCAGATCCTTGTGTATATGTCAGAAAGACGAGACTTGGTCGTTTTCTGAGAATATATACGCTCAAGGTTTTCCCACATCGCCTTAGCAGTGTCTTTGTAAAGAAAATTACTACCAATGTATAGATAGATGTTGTTCGTCATCCAAGTAATAACTTGGCAATTATCAACAAATCAGGTTTCATAATCCTTGTCTGTTTCAGCAAGAGGGACCTTTGAAAGAACATAACCTTTGCGCTGGTCATCAACAAATACCTTGAAAGATTGAGACCATAGAACATAATTTTCGGAGCCCTTCAACTTGATAGAAGTGCCCTGTACCATCAGAGAAGAAGTAGGGTACACGGGCTAGATCTCAATGGACGACATGGTGGCGGCTTAGGTCAAGAAAAAGTGACCTATAGAGTATATCATGTCTCAGGCAATCATTGGGTGTCTAATCCCGCATCAAGGAACTCGGGTTACGAGGCTACGCTCTAGATCTTGCTAGGGTGTGTGAAGCAACAGTAGAAGCACGTGGCAGTGGTGGTGCAAGGGGTGAAGGAGTGCCTGGTGGAAGTAGGGCGTGCAGGCATCACATGACGGCAACGCAAGGGGCGCCTGGCTGTGACGCAGGGTGCGCTGGAAATGACCTGGTTGTGTGGGAGACGCAGATCGAGAGTCGTGGGAGGCGCAGATCGGGATTCGGGAGGCACATATCGGCAAGGCCTTAAATGTCGGTTTCGGTCACCATTTCGGTGACGATCAAAACAGAATTTCGATGGAATTTCGGTCAAATTTCGGTCGAAGTTTCGATCATTTCGGTCATTTTTGTACCAGGACCCCCATATTACGATCATTTCGGTCATTGCGGTCGAATTTCGATTTCGACTGGATATCGATATTTGACAGAAATTCGACCTAATTTCACTGAAATTTGAGGCCATGCATATCGGGAAGCAGGAGCGCCTGGCACAGGGGCTCCTAGCAGCGACAGACACAGATCGAGAAACAGGGACTCGCGGGAGGCACATGTCTGGAAGCAGGGGGCGGAGGCGCAAGGGGCGTCTTGTGGCACGTAGGGCACCAGTCTGTGTCCTCGTGGCGGCGGGAACCTCCTAGTCGGGAGAGGCGATGGGTCGGGAGGGGCGATGAGTTGGGGATGGGCGATGGGAGATGGGCGACGGGAGGGGGTTGACGGGAAGGGCGGCAGGAGGGGATTGACAGGTTCGACGGTGATGGGTTTGTGGAGATGGATATGTAAAGGCGCTGGAGAGCCTGGCGATGCCGCAGAGAGGAGTTGAGGCATGGAGTTGAGAGGCGGCACCGCGGGATGATTCGAGGGGGAGGAGGGGGCTAGGGTTAGGTCAAAGTCGTGATCCCCGACCGTGGCTCTGATATCATGTGAAGAAAGGAAGAGAGCATACAATGTTATGTTTGTTCAAGGGGTCCTTATATCGGAACAAATCCTAGAGAGCTCAAAAAGATAAAATACATAAATTCCCTCTTGCGGTTTACAATAGAATATATGAACGCAATCTACTGTAATCTCTAACACTGCAATTGTAGAATCTTCCTCTCATTCTTTGCCTGCCCATATGTGTCTGCTAAGATGTACCACATAGCCTTTGTTGTGGGTTGATTGACAATATCGTTGGCAATCTCTGTGGTGAGTGTCTCGGAGAGCCAAATCCAAGCATAGGCATTATCTTGCTTCCAAGAAGTATTAACCTCAGTCTTGTCCGTCGGCTCTGAGTCCGTCAGAATGTGCTCCTTGCTATGGCACTGTATAAGGGTGCGAAACTGCATGGACCACAACTCGTAGTTGGTCCCATCTATCTTCACAATGGGAGCGGCCCCTTGAAGACCTCGGACGGTGAAAATAACGTCACCCTTGTTCTTTGACATGGTAAGAATAGAGCCGAAATCTGGAACGAAATTGAGTAGACTACTCTGATTGAGTCTACACAATCATATTGAGGATTGGTTGTACGTGTAAACTCATACAACTAACCTCATCAATTTTGGTGTAGTCTAGAGTCAGAATACATGATTTATAGATTGAAAATCATGAAAACGGAACAAAATCAGACCATCGAACTGGCAAACGGGCAGAAGAGACACGAACCAACAACGGGATAAATTAGATCTGCACCCTCGGCAATCGTTGGGCGGCAGCAGTCTGACTCCGCAGAAGGCGCGAGAGGTGCTGGACGGCGACAGGCCGATGGTGCAAGAAGTGCTGGGTGGTAAGCTGGTGTTGTGGGAGGCGCTGGGGGCGTGGTGTTGTTGCCGGCTGGGCTGCGATGGCGTGGGGGGGCGTGTAGGGTTTAGGGTTTATGTGATTTGAGAACTCCGGTTTAGGACCGTTGCTCTAATACCATGTTGGTGGGATATAATTGGTTGCATTAGAAGAGACCCTGGGCTCTCTTATATAGGAGAAAAACGCTGGGTTAATTACATGAGAAGTACATCAAGAAAATAGAAATTAGAAATACATAGTAAGTGATATGAATATCTCAACATGTTGGAAGGGGGAGGAAGAGTTCGGGCAGAGGGGGAAGAGCTGCTGGAGGGGGAGGAAGTAGGCAGGTGGAGGGGGAGGAAGAGGATTGGCGGAGGGGGAGGAAGAGGGGCTGGAGGGGGAGGGGCGGAGGAGGATGAGGAAGGGCTGGAGTGGGAGGAGGGAGGAAGAGTCGAAGGAAGAAGAAAAGGAGAAGAAACGCATTTTTTACCATCATTTTTTAATCTAATTCCCCTTCTATCCCAAAGTGCATGTTAATGTGGGATGGGTATGGACAATAACTAATCTGAGAGGCACAAGTGATCATTGTGGAAGTCACGGGTAAAACAGATTTTCCAAAAAAAGGATGAGTATCACTCATACTGCAATATCTCGGAGGGACAACTGAAAAAATACAAATAAAAATGGATGACTAAATTCAAATAATCAATTAGGGATAGAAATCTTAATTCGTCAAAATCCCCAAATCCATGATTGTATAATTTAGGGAAAGGGCGGGGAACTTTGGTCCCACTGATAACTGATGAACTTTTAGATTCATTTTTTAAAAAAGGAATTTTTTCACCCATAACCTGAGTTATTTCGCAATAACATTCATAACCCTGCATAATCATGAATTACGTGGAAAACCCCGAGTAATGTTTAACTCTTACACGATATAACCCTGTGTTATGTTCTATTTGGTATATCCGTTAAATATGACGGTTTCTGTTAAAAAGACAAATCTGCCCTTTATGTTGAATTTTATTTGTAAAACATGCA
>JAZKJV010001998.1:600000-816793 GCA_037367405.1 Ottelia alismoides | reverse complement strand
TATTGGCATTCGTTAAAGCTCTTTGGCAAGCATCTGCGGCCAGCCCCGGTGCAGCAACCTCGTACTTCTGCATTCGTGTTTGATGTCGACGGCCCGAAGTCTTCATTGTTCTCCGCGCGACCATAAAAAGATTGACGAGCTTTTTCGCCTTCGGCGACCGTATCGAGGACCACACTATGTCGCCGCCGAACCCCTGCGCGTTTGTAAAGCGCCGGTAAGCTGCGTGAACGATCAAATGCCATGCACAAGTCCGCTGCGTACTGTGCGGCATCTTCTTGAGAAATGGACTGCGCCGGTACCGCCGTGCCCATACCCAAAATCTGAATGTGCTGGTGACCTAAGGTACTGATGCCGAGATCCTCGCTGGCGGAGGCGTTTGTCCGCTGATCGCCTGCATCGCGCGCCGGGGGACGATCGGCATGCGACGACAAACCTCGAGAGTCATTCCGGCCAACATTGGGTAGCGCAGGAGTCCTGCGAGTAATCGACAGATCCATTGATGTTTAACTATTCTTTCCTTTAGAACTCCACGCCATTGCTCTGCAAGGCCTGGAGTCCATTCGAGATGGGCAGCACACACAAGGGGCACAACGGCTTCGCTCGCAGCGAGCGCCCACGCCATGCCTTCCCCGGTGAATGGTTCAATATACCCGGTTGCATCGCCAACCAAAAACAGCCGATATCCTGCAACTCGGCCGCTTCGTTGGGTCAGCGGAGGTGTTCCAGTCCATGCGATGTTTGTTAATTCACGTGGCAAAGGGAGTCCGCAATTGCTGAGCAACTCACGGACCAAGTTTTCTGGACGCCGTTCGCTTGCTAAGCGTTTCGGGTTAATTGCGGCGGCCATATTTAATTTTTGCTGCTCGACTCGCGTGACACCTACATATCCTGAAGTTCCCGCAACCATTGTTAGCAATCTTTCAGGGAACGCTTCGGTCAGTTCGTCTGCTGCAAACGTCGCTTGAATTCCAATGCGTGAATCATGTCGGACCTGACAGCGGAACTCCGGTAGCAATCTCAGGCTGGGATGGCCTAACCCATCGGCACAAACGACCACTTTGGATTTAACGATCTCCGGCTGTCCGCTGCGTGGCTTTAATTTGACGCGTCGCGATTTGGTTATTTCAATTCCTGATTGGCCGGTTTCTCTTTCTCCTGGAGCCGGTTCCACGTGGGCTGTTGTTTCACTTAAGAAGTGAACACCGACTTGAATCGCCTGCCGAATCAAGATCGCATCTAACGCTTCGCGCGAAATTGCCAGCGTCTCGGGCATTGGCCAGCGCGCGTGATGGGAGCCGCACATCATGCGGATTTCAGTCACGGGTGGAGCGCCCGAACTCTTGATCGCTTCCATCACTCCAACGGACTCAAGTTGTTTCAAGCTCTTGGCATTCAAGCAACCGCCGCAGACCTTGGGGCGCGGAAACGCTTTCGCATCGACTAACAGAACTTCTAGCCCAGCGTTAGCTAATCGGATTGCGGTCGCGGCTCCCGCGACGCCGGCACCAATCACAACCGCATCCCATTTGCGCGCAGCTGCCAGTTCAAGATTTGATGTTGAAGCGATCATGTGTGGCGACTCCACGACATGAGGAATCGCTGCGGCCAATGGCGTTGAAATTGAACATGCTCCAATCCAGCTTGTTTCGCAATCTCACGCGCTTCGGCTTCTGTAAACGCTGCGCGAACGGAGCGTGGTCCATCGATATGAACCACCTTGGATCGTGTTAGCAGTTGACAACCCCACCAGGCTAGCCAATATCCTAAACGGGTTCTTCGCAAGTCATCAATGATCAGCAGGTTGCGAGTCGCGCTGGACATGCGCCGTACCAACGTGATGGCTTCCTCTTGAGAAAGATGATGCATGAAGAGGGTGCAATAAACCAGATCATAACTTTGTGGTTCAATCGGATCCGGTGAGAACGTCATGAACCGAGAATCGAACATTCGAAATCTTTTCTCGTGCCGCTTGTTCCGTGGCGGCAGCGGTTGCCGTATCGCTCTTGTCCCACCCATGGATTTCGACATCGCGTTGATGTCGTTGTGCGAGCTTTGCCAAGCCAAGCGTTACATCGCCACCCCCGCACGCAAGATCGAGTATTCGAATTTTGGTAGGAGATTGCCAAATGGCACGGCTTGCTCGCCAAAGCCGTTGAGGGGTCGCGCTGAGCACGTTAACTCGTTTGAGACCGTTCAATGCATGCCGATGTTCCAACGGATTCAGGTCGGGCTGATCCATGACCTCTGCTTCGCAAACTCGTTCATTAAAACTGGCCATGCATCATCCTGTGTATGTCATTCCTCGTCCGGGAAGTCTATCGGTTTCTTCTTTAATGCGACTAGTCATCCATGATGAACGCTTTCAATCGTGAGATAGTTGTGTTTCCTGAGAAGCATAGATCGACGTCGAGCCCCGGGGTGCGAGGGCGCTCGTGGTAGCTGGAAACATAACGAAATGCGTTCTGGTCACGATAATAGGTAACGGGGAGTGGAAGTTGGTCGATACGGCATTCCAAAACGGAAATGTCAGCCTCCGGCGCGCGAGCCGGAAGATTTACGTTCCAAAAGCTTCCGGTATCGGTTTCTCTCTGCAGGATGTGCGCAATCGCTTTTCGCGCGCGGGTCGCACTTGTCTGCCAGCAGAGTTTGACATCGGGACGCCGATATTGGCTGATCGCGATGGCGCGAATCCCTCGCAACGCGGCTTCGCGCGCCGCGGCAACCGTACCGCTCACCCAAACATCACCGCCTAAGTTAGCACCATGATTGATACCGGATAGAACCCATTTGGCATGCGGGACGAGATGACCAACCGCCAGCCGTACGCAATCGCTAGGAGTTCCTGAGATCGAGTACCAATCCGGACGCACTTCGACGACATCCAATTGCTTGGCCGTGGTCACACTATGGCTGCACTGGCTGTAACAACTCGAAGGAGCGACGACGATGGGCCTGCCAAAGCACCGGGCCGCTTCATAAAGCGCCTGAATGCCTTCAGCTTCGATGCCATCGTCGTTGGTGACGATCACTAAATCATCGATCATTGCTTGCGCTTGTTGACTCAAACGCTTGGACCTGGAACGCGATTCTGAATGCTCAACTCGGTTTCTTCTTCATCCGTATCGTAGCGCACGACCGAGTGAATGTTGTAGGGTCCGAGGCGTTCTGCCCCACCGAGCTGAACCAAGTGAATTAAGAAAGCACAGCCAATGATTTTTGCTTCGCATTGCTCGAGAAGTCGACAGCAGGCATCAACAGTTCCTCCGGTCGCCAATAGATCATCGACAATGAGAACTTTTTGTCCTGGTCGAATACCATCGACATGGATTTCAAGCGTATCACTGCCGTATTCGAGGTCATAATGAAAGCTGCGTTTGTCGAACGGCAATTTGCCGGGCTTGCGTATCGGAACTAACGCAGCTTTCAATCTTAGGGCGAGCGGAGCGGCGAAAAGAAAGCCGCGTGCTTCGGCGGCCGCAATCGCTTCGACTCCCGAGTTTAAGAACGGCTCGGCCATTCGCTCAATGGCTGCACCGAACGCGATGGGATCTTGCAATAATGGGGTAATATCGCGAAACAAGATTCCAGGTTTAGGGAAATCAGGGATATCGCGTATATACTGGCGCAAGTCCATCGTTGACCTTTATGAGTTGGCGAAGTGGGATAACCAAAGGGTATTGTAGCGTCTCGTACAATTCCCTTCCCATCTCAAATTGCAAAACCGCTTAAGCGATTGGGAATTTGTAGACTCCCGGAACTTTCACGCTGACTTCCGGCGCAGGGCCTTGAGTTAATGATTCCGGTCCGAGCTTCTGAGGGCTCTTCATCGCTTGTTCCCAAGTGATAACGCTTCCGGAGTAACACGCTTCGCGTCCCATGATGGCCATCAGCGTGCTGTAGCTCATGTACACTCCGTTATTGATGCGTTCGCGATCTCCTCGCATCGCTTTGGCAAACTCCATCTGTTCGGCTTGATGCATCTGCACCACTTTGCCCTCAAACTTCCACGGCTTTTCACCGCTAATTTCGTTGGCAATTAACCGGGCGCTGCCGTTGCTGCCGAACACATAATCTTCAGTTTCATTCTTGCAATCGGGAATCTGCCGGGTATTGGCATACGCTCGTGAGCCATCTGCCCATTCGTAGACGACGTGGAAGTGATCATAGATATCACCGGTACCTTCGGGTTCGCGCGCCGCGCGTCCACCGAGTCCGACACAACGCACTGGCGGAACGTCATGATGCAACCACATCGCTTTATCCAAGCTGTGGATGAATTGTTCCACGATATGATCGCCACTGAGCCATGTGTAGTTGTACCAGTTCCAGCACTGATACGTGAGTTCGCTCATCTGTGGCTCGCGCCCTCTAATCCATACCGGCGAGGTTAGATAGTTGTGCTGGGAGTTAACCAAATTTCCAATGGCCCCGTCCTGGACTCGCTTAACGGTTTCAACCATCCCGCTGTGATAACGCCAGCAAAGTCCCGATACGAGGTTCAGTCCTTTTTTGTCCGCTTCAGCGCTTGCGGCCAAGACCCGGCGCACACCATCGGGATCGACGGCCACAGGCTTTTCACAGAACACTTGTTTGCCCGCTGCCACAGCGGCTTCAAGATGGTCAGGCCGATAATACGGAGGTGAAGCTAATAGAACCGCATTCACATCGGTTTTGAGCAATTGCTTGTAAGCGTCATAACCAACGAAGCATTGATCATCGGGAACCTTACATTGCTCTGAGTAACGCTTCGTCAATCGATCTCGGCAAGAATCGAGTTGGTTCTTGAACAGGTCGGCCATGGCCACCAACTCTATCCCTTTGTCGGCGTACAAAATTTCATTTGCAGCACCGCTTCCTCGCCCACCGCAACCGATCAAGCCCACTTTGATCACATCGCTTCCTGCCGCATGTAAGGTTGAAGCTTTTGCAGCAGCCAGGACGCCGCCGGCCGCCAAAGTCGAGGTTTGCAGGAAAGAGCGACGATTCGCAGTGGCGGGGGCTTCAGTGGAAATACGCGAGGACATTGTTGTTACAGTCTCCACGAAAGTGGGGTGAGGTGGGCTTTCTTCGCTTCTTATCATACTCGCTTAACGGCTGGTCTGCCTCCCGGTGAATGGCCGATTTTAATGAGGCAACGGAGCGTTTTCCGAAAGCTCAAGGGACATTAAGTTCACGCCCTCGGCCTTTGGCCCAGCGCATTAAGCCTTCGAGACGTTGCTGGCCATGGTGGTAGTACGCTTCATCAAGTGTCAAAAGATGCGCTCGTGTTGCCACATTCGCTCGCTCTCTCCAGCCCAAGGTTGGGTGCATCCAATGCAATCGCTCGAGTTCTTCCGCAAGTTTCGAAGCGATCAATTGATGCCCTTCAATCGTCGGATGGACATGATCGACAAATAGTTTGCCACCCTGGATGCCATGCGAGCTATGTTCGGAGAACAGCTTGGCGCTGTCAAAGGTGATTGTCCCTGTTGCTTGTGCTGCATCGCGTAATTGTTGTTCCATTTCGGAAGTAATCCGCAGTGGACACACATCCCAGTCGCGCGCGAGGGTCAGCCAATGTTTTGCGGTGTCGATGTTTCCGACGTCAAAATAAATTCGTCCGAGTAGGTATGCCGCACCTGCGTGATGAGGATCGATGGCCAGACATTGTTCACAACACTGCTGTCTTTCACGCATCGATAAGTCGGGACTGCATGCGTCGCGCCAAAGCGATTCAAATGCCTCACGTTGTTCATCATTGAGTTGGGGATCCGTTTCGATTTTGAACGGTGGTGAATCAAGCAGGTTTGAGACTGGCAAACAAAGAATCACGGGGACCTTGGCGCGATGACATCGAGTGAGCATCGCTTCAACGGTGATACGAAAGTGTTCGATGATTGCTTCGCGCAACGCGTCATCACGATGATAGGCATCAAGGCCGCGCGGATGATCCAGTTGAGCATCGACTTCGGCAGCTAGTTTCGTTGCATCGCGCGAGGCCTGAGCTCCGAAGCATAGAATGCGTCCCGCTTGAACGAGTCGCAATGTACTCAAACAACCGATTCCCTTTGCAATGGGTTTAGGAACTGAACTCCACTGGACATAAGTACGCTGCTCGAGAAACTCATTGTGTCCACAGTCGAGAATGATGAGATCGGGTTCGTACTGTAGCACTTCATCTAAGATGACCGACACACGATAACTTGCATACGAAACCCCGCCGCAGTTGATCACATCCCATAGTTCAGACTCATTGGCCGCATTGAGTTGTAGTTCTAGCCAAGTTGAGTAAGCGCTTGAAATGCGATACGGTTCGCCTTGCACGGTCGAACCACCGAGAACGAAACAGCGTTTTGAGTGGACGGGTTTGGTGCGAGGAAAACTTTCGTAATCGAACCAGTTGCGACGTGGTTCGGCGATCTCGAGTTTTGTGCCGGTCTCGTTTGGCGTGAACAGTGGTCGGAGCGCATGAAGGTCTACGAAGGGATCATCGCGCGCGCTGTGGCGTGGCCAATCGATCCCCCTCAAGAGGATTTCGGCGAGTAAGAATGGTGTTATGGCGACGCACACTGCGAGTGTGCGAAAGCACCATAGTCGTGCACGTTGAATACGGTCCATTTAGGCCACCCAAAAGACTTCTTACAGTTTAACCGAAGGCTGCCCGATCCATATTTGCAGAGAAAATGAGAAGCCTTAGAAGTTAGGGAAAGGCTATCCGTGTTAATTCCTCCCGCAAGCGGGCGGTTGTGATTGCGTTCACTAACAAAAAGCGCAACCTCTAAAAAGCGAAACCCAAGTTCGCCGGCGGGGTTGAATGAATCAGAATAAGTCTCGAGGAGCAGACGTTATGTTACTGCATTTTTATTGTTCTCACGGCCATAAGCTCAGCGCTGATTCGCGGCACGCGGGGCGCAAAGCGAAATGTCCGACTTGCAGCGAATCGTTGATTGTACCGCAACCAGCACCTCCTTCGCCGATCTCGGATTCGAGTGTGATGCGCATTCTCGGAGACGCGGAACCACCTCCACCGATGCCTGCTGAAGAGAAGGCGTTGTACAAACGCTGTGGTCGTTGTGGTGCTCATTTACACATGGCGGCAAAGGTTTGTGAAGAATGCCAAACCTATGTTGCTGTGCTCGATTACAGCTTGGCCGCGATGCGCCAGCAGCTGTCGAACATGTAGAAGTTTAAACTTTGTTGACGTAATGTTTGCGCGAAGACACGAAAGACGCGAAGTCTGATTCTGCACCTATTTCTTGACTTCGCGATCTAAGCGGCTTCGCGCGCCGGTCAACGCGACGTGTTGCTTCTGCCGACAGCGAGTCGGAGCTGAGTTGCGACAACAGGATCTGTTTCCACGTTTAGTTGTTCTTGCAATGAACGTCGAACCAGCGGATCGTTCAATGTTGCGAGTAAGTTGATTGCCGCAACGCGAACTTGGCGATCAGGGTCTTCGCTAAGCCACAGCAAGAAGGGTCGCGGATCAATGTCTGTGCGTTTCGCAATTGTGCCAATCAGTTGTAATCTTAATCGAGTATCGCCTGCCGCTAATTGTTCAGCAGCTTGTACTGCAGCGTCATTAAACCCACGTCGCAACAGTTCTGTTTTCACATCCGCCTTCAGCGCTTCAGGTGACCCATGCAACAGATCGATAAGCTCACGAGTTTGATAAGGAGAAAGCGAATCGATGGAGATTGGGACCGCAGGAAGTGAACTGACCGGAGTGGCGACCGGCGATGGAACTCCATCGCCACTCGACATCGCGCGAATTTGCGGCGTTAATGGTGCGATACGAATCGATGTATTGGGAGTGATCAGTTGCGCGGGTGGCGATCGAGGTTCGCTTTCCTTATCCACATTCACGATGGGACTGAGTTCAACCGGTAATGCAGGAAGTGGTGGCTTATCGGTTTCAGGTGCTGGATCGGGCAGCGGATCGCGTAGCGGATCGGGGGGGCTAAGCAATGGCTCAGGCGTAGGTTGCGTGGCGATCCGAAGATTCATTCTTTTTCCAGTTTGCAAACTATCGAGTGCCGCTGGAGGCGCGCATCTCGCAAGCAAACGAACGGCGGCTGCATAAGCTGCCGTGCCTTGGCTCGTTTCGCTTTGCAACGTGTCCATGAGGGACTGTCCGGATAGTTGCTCGATCCAAGCCCTGCGGTCGGCAGGGATCGTGACCGTTTTCGCTTCGAGTGCCGCCATCAGCGAGTAGTGCATACGGTCCGAACGATCGGGAAAACGCGTGGCCCAATCGTCCTGAGTTTCTGCCAAGACACGATAAGCAGCGAGTGCTATCGACGATTCATTGCCGAGCATTTTGGCAACTAACAATTCGATTCCCGTTTCTCCCAGATCCGGGAGCAAAGTTAATCGCATCTGCTGCTGATCAACCGGCAGGGATTCCAGGTCTTCGACCCATCGCGCAGCCACCCAGCGGCGACCGAGATCAGGTAAGAACGCAGCAATGAGTAATCCCAATCCCATCAAGCCGAGCACCCAGCGCCAATGCATGGCGGGCTGTGTCGGTTCGATTGCAAATGGATGGGGACGACGTCGTTGCATGCTAGACCCTCCCTGGTCGCACGCCCCCATTGTTTCGAAACCCAAACTTCAGGACAAGATCAAAGTCCTGCTTTGACAGCAAACACAGTAGCCATCGTCGCCAGACGGTGGAATGGGATGTTGCGCATTCTAAAGACTGGCTAACGAAATCGTGCTCGTGCTCAATGAAATGCTGCGCGAGATTTATATCTGGCCTTTGATCGTGCGCTGGGCTACTTGCCAAGCAGACTCCAGATGTTCGAGATACTGATCGATGTTCAGCAATGAACTACCATTGCCTCGAAGCTCAAAGAGCCAACCGCCATCATAAATTTCGGCATTGATGATTGAGGGATCTTCTAATGCGGATGTGTTGAAGGTCTCGATCGTGCCGGCCAGCGGGGCAAATAAGTCACTTTCTGCCTTCTTGCTTTCGATCGAACCGATCCCTTGTCGATGGCTCACAACAGCCGGAGCATCAACGGTCCAGTCAAGGAAGTACACGTCTTGTAGCAACCGAACTGCATACGAAGTCAATCCGAAACGATAGTATCCCGGTGCAGTCTCTGTAGCCCACATATGATTGGTTGCATAAAGCAATTTACATGGGAGCTCTGCTGCGAACTCACCCATCATGAAGACTTTCGATTCGGCGTCGGTTGAGTCGTTTACTGATTCGGATCGATGCGCCGCGTTCTCTTCCGCGGCGCTCATGTGTAACGGACTCCGCGCGATTCCGGTTCGAAGAATGGTGGCAACAAAGAATCAACTCGCAACAATCCTTCTCGCGTCAAAGTGACTCGGTCACCTTCCATCGTCAAATAGCCGTCGTTCTGATGAGCTTGCCAGGCATCAGCCCATTCGACTGCCGGGTCAACGCCAAACTTATTCTTGAAGTAACCCAAGTCGAGATAACCGCGTTTAAGCAAAAGGATCATCTCGCGAATCAACAGTTGCTTGTTGGTCGGACGCAAACCTCTTCCTAACGGCAACTGATTATTCTCAATCGCCGTTAAGTATTGTTCCCAATCCGCTAGGTTTTGATAGTGCACGCCATTTGCGTGACCAAAGCTCGCGATGCCCGTTGCGAGTAAGTCAGCTCCGTGCCATAGGTTATCGCGATAACTAAAGCTTACTTTCTCCGGATGCCGTACGACCGTATACGCGCTGCTCACGTGATATCCGGCCGCTTCCATTTCCGAGAACGCATAGTCAACCCAAGCGCGTTTCGTTGGCCAATCCGCGACAGGGGATTCAGTCTTGTTACCGAGGATGTCTTTGCTGTAGACCGTATTGAACGGCAGTTCCATTTGATAAATCGTGACGCTCTCTGGTTGCAACTCGATGGCTTTACGAATCATTTCGCGCCAATTGTCCCACGTCTCACCAACCATCCCCGAAATCAAATCGATGTTCACGTTGGGAAACTGAGCGGCGCGAATCCAATCCCACGCACGATAGATTTCTTTGCTCAAGTGCGCGCGACCATTGGTTTCCAAAATGTGATCGCTAAAGCTTTCCACGCCGAGGCTCAGTCGGGTAACACCAAGCACATTGCGCAAGGTTTGAACCTTGGTTTCACTCAACGTTCCTGGTTCGCATTCAAACGTCACTTCCTCTGCACCATCCCAAGTGATGTGTCCCCGCAATCGATCCGCGAGTGAAGTGAGTTGTTTGGGACTCAGAAAGCTGGGCGTGCCGCCGCCGAAGTAAACAAAGCGTAGTGGTCGATCGCCGCGAATGGGCAATTGACTGACGAGCTCGATTTCATGGCAGAGCGCATCGACATAACGCTGGATGTCTTGAGGCAAGACATCGGTGAAGACTTTGAAGTAGCAAAACTTACATCGCTTACGACAAAACGGGATGTGCAAGTAAAGGCCAAGCGGAACTCCATCGCGTGGCGGTGTATGCAGCACTTCACGAACATCCGGCAGCGACTCAGGAGTCCACTGCGAATAGGGAGGATAGTTACTGATGAAATAACTGCCGACTTCGGTCTTGGTCGTCGTTGTACTCACGTGCTCCGCCAAGGTTTAAGGCAAACGGACTTAAAAAACGTACCAGCGAACCCACTCACTTGGAACGCGCTGCGAACAGTGAAAAAACGGGCGGGGGAACGGACTGGTAAAAACGCATAGTTTACTCCCGCCCGATTTTTCCTGTTTGCGAAGCGATCCAAGTGGTGATGCGGCATGTGGTAATGGCTTTTAAGGTTCGGCCTAATGATTAAGACATGCCATCAAGTCTCGGCGAATGCGCTTTGTGGACATGGTTTATTCTTTGCGCCGCAGCTTGCTGGCAAGTCTTAATCATTAGTGGGTTCGCTGGTACGTTTTTTAAGTCCGTTTGCGTAAGTTCTGAATCGTTTCCTTCAATCATAACCCGATGGGTCCGTCAGGGACGTTGAAAATTCCGACCCATCCCGCTGCGTGCCGCCAACGGATGGCCTCAATGTCGCATTCTCACATTTCTAATGCCGAGTTCAGCATCCCCACATATTGTAGGGCGATCCGCATGATTACAAAGACTAAAAGTCCCGCGACCATGACCCAAATGGCGGCAGTGGATACTCCTACCAAAACGCCCAATGCGAGTTTTGCACGATCGTCGTAATTCGAAGCCAATCGCGAGAGGGATTCCGCATCAGTTCCCGACAATTCTGCCGTTTCCATGGCTTCAAGAAACTCGCGCGGAAAGACATTTGCCGCTGCGAACGCTCCGGTAAGGCTGGCCCCTTCCCGGATGGCTTGTTCGGCGCGCGTCCCCCCGGCTTCGTAATGTGCCGAGCCAGCTGAGGCCAATGCCAATCGAACGCTGCGGATTACGTCGAGGCCTGCATCCAGCGTGAGTGATAAAGTCCAACAAATGCGACTGAGAGAAATCGTTTGGAGCGCAGGTCCGACAGCTGGGATCTTGTAGACATAGGGAACCAATCGATTCAAACCAAAGGCATTGCTTATTACCGCGTAGATCGCAGCGCCGATTACGATCGCTACAAACCCGACGAAGGCAAAATAGATGGCGGCGCCGCGATTACCATAAAGTCCCAATCCGAGTGCATCGAAGGTGGGTCCACTCGCGGACGGTGACAAGATGCCTTGTAACCAAATGAGTCCTCCGACAACGAGAATTCCCAGCGTGAGCTGAATCATCGGCCAAAGGATGCCACCGAGAAAGATGCGTCGCAACTTGATGCGATGTTCAAGTAATCGAGCGACTTCGAGGATCGTGCGTTCTAATCTCCCGGTGGATTCGCCAACGTGCACCATCTGCACCAAGAGTTGGGGGAAGTAGCCATCCGCTGCGAGCATCGCATTGGATAAGGTTTCTCCCCCTTTGACCTTCTTGTAGACCTGCCCCACTCGGTATTGATGTTTTGTGCTTCCATACTTCATTTCTACTTCAAGCAATCGCAAGATACCGACGCCTGAATGGAGTCCCGTTCCCAGCCGCCGTGCGAAGCTGGCCGCAGCGCTGAGGCTCATCTGTCGCAGAAATTTTGCCATGAGAATTACTGTGAAGAACGGGTGTTATAACGCGACCTTATTGTAAACGGCTCCGGTCCCCAAGTTGCGAAAACCCACGGTTTGCCAAAAAGAATGCTCGACGGTTTGATCCATGCGGATCGCAATCTTCACCGCAAGAAAACGGCGTGTTGCAAGGTCTCGCATCACCTCAGTCACCAATTGTAAATCGCTTCCGTCTGGAGCTCCCGGAAGCATGTTGAGGTCGGTGACAATCACTTCTGAGCCGCTGATGGCATCTCCGTATCCGGCATGCCAAGCGGTGACGCGCGCGAGCGCTTTGCCACTTCGTTCCCGCAATTCAAACTGCAAGGGATCGAGATGCCCCCAGCCGTTCTCTCGTTCGACATCTTGCGCCGTACGTTCGGTTTCACTTAAGCTCGATGCGCGTCGGAGAGCCGATAAGCGACGATCAACGGGAACGCGAAAGGTGGGGAGCGACAGTTGCCAAACGCCCCATCTCTCGACAGCTTTCCAACCTGCCGAAATGAACCACTGGACCAAACGAAGATCCAGATCGGGAATCCCGACTAAGCCGGACAACGGGGTAAGTCCCACATAGCCCGCGCGATCGCGAAGCGCTAAGCCTGCAGTCATCACGCCAGCGTTTTCCGCTTCGCGAATCAACAGCTGTGCTGCTTGAGCCGCCAGTGCAGAGGGTTCTACGCACAGCGCCAAGAGACCGGATTCCATCTCTGCCGAGTGCAGTTGAGGTGGAGCCGAAGCCGCAGGAGAAGGGACGCGGAAATGAATGAATCCGACGGGATGATCACCCACTTCTCCGATCAAGAGGCGGTGATCAGGACTTGAAATTCGATCGAGCACGCAGCTTTGAAACTGCTGGATAGAAATTGGAAAAGCGAGCCCATTCTCCTGGTGATGGAGATTCCATAACCGAACTAGGGTCGGTAAATCGGCATTGTCGAAACGACGAACGACGAGCACGGGCTTCTCGGAGTCGGGGCAAATAAAAAGGAATCGGGACGAACTAGGCGTGGGAACCCATGTGCAATGATGCCACAAAACAAGCTGGTTGCCTATCGCTGTCCGATACGGTTAGCAAATTCGCTGATGGGTCAAGCACCACTGCATCGGCAGGGACCATGGCGATTTTTACGGCATCTTCTAAGATAGAACTTATGGATTCGCTGAACCCGACTGCCGATCAACGCATGCGACTTGGAGGCCAGCTCTTTTTGCTTTCGCTCGGCGTCTTCTTTATCGCTTGCATGATCCTTTATTTTTTGCTTGCGACCTGGCGCCGCGATCAATTCCAAATGCATCTAATACCCCGGAGTTTTCTGACCAGTACCGCGCTGTTGTTTTTCACCAGTGGTGCGCTAATTTCGGCGCTCAATGCGGTGCGGAGAGAGCGTCGAGGATTGATGTTAACGTCTTTGGGCATAGCCCTCGTCGCCGGATCTTTGTTTGTCATCATTCAATCAAGTGCGATGTTGAGAATGGTGAGCGAAGGAATCATGCGCAATGGTCTTCAAGGCCTCTGGGGTATTGTTGTAACGCTTGCCGTGATTCATGCGCTACATGTAGTCGGAGGGTTGGTGGGATTAGTGGTGGTGATGATCTCCGCGTTACTGGGCAAGTACGATCATGAGCGTCATTGGCCGATTGAGTATATTGGCAGCTACTGGCACTTTCTCGATGCTGTTTGGTTGAGCATGCTCATATCATTCTGGTTCACCAGCGGCGGTTTCGTGGCCGTGGCATAGGCGTCCCGCCTGTGAAAAAGCCGTGGCATAGGCGTCCCGCCTGTGAAAATAAAAGAGAGTGACAGGCGAGACGCCTATCCCACTCTCACACGACAGGCGAGACGCCTATCCCACTCTCACACGACAGGCGAGACGCCTATCCCACTCCCACGTGACAGGGGAGGTTTGTATATTGATGTGAAGGCACATCTCTTTCTTGCATGCGTTCAACTGGGGGCAGTATGAATCATGAAGGGCTGTTACGGCGTCGGCAGTTGCCGCATCTTGATGTCGAAGGTAAACCATACTTCATTACCGCTTGCTTAGCAGGAAGCATACCTGCGAGTGGATTGTCGCGGATTCGAGATTACCGACAAACTCTAGATCAGAGGCCGAAGCCCAAAGACGTTACGATCGATGAATGGAATGTTCAAAAACAGAAACGGTTGTTTTGTTTTGTGGATTCTCTGCTAGACCACGAATCTCCCGTTAAACATTTTCAAGATTCTCGTTTAGCGGAGATTGTGCAAAATGCGTTTCTTTATTTTGCAGATGAACGCTATTTTCTATACGCGTTCGTAGTCATGCCCAGTCACCATCATTGGCTTTTTTTGCCCCGGCAGAATTGGTGCGAAAGCTTGAGCAGACGACAAACGGTGAACGGCAAGGTGACGACGCCGCGTGAAGTGATCTCTCAAAGCATCCAGAGTTACACAGCCCATTGATGCAACCAATTACTCAATCGCACTGGTTCATTCTGGCAAATGGAAACTTTCGATCACTATGCGCGCGACGAAGCTGAGGTGCTTAGAATTATCAAATACATCGAGAACAATCCTGTCGCCGCTGGTTTGGCCACACGACCAGAAGATTATTCATGGTCTTCAGCACGTCTTCGTCAGCAACTAGGGATAACTTTTGGCATGCCAATCGCGAAGCCTCCCGTGGCATAGGCGTCCCGCCTGTGAAAGTAAAAGAGCCGTGGCATAGGCGTCCCGCCTGTGAAAGTAAAAGAGCCGTGGCATAGGCGTCCCGCCTGTGAAATTAAAAGAGCCGTGGCATAGGCGTCCCGCCTGTGAAAGTAAAAGAGAATGACAGGCGAGACGCCTATCCCACACGACAGGCGAGACGCCTATCCCACGATCTCACCGGAAAGGACGGAGATGGGAGAGTAGCCGTTGTGGCGCAAGACGGCGTAAGGGTCGTTGCTGCGAGCATTGTAACAAGCGATCAAAGCCCAGCGCGGATGTTCACTCGTGTTCTGATCCGAACGATGTAACACGAGAGAATGAAAGAACAAAGCGTCTCCGGGTTGCATGATCACGTACTCGACCGGCATGCGTTCCAAGATCGCTTTCATGCGTTCTGGGTCGGCTCCTGTTTGTCCGCCCACTTTGCCGTGATCGATGCGCCCCAAGTGATGTGAGCCAGGGATAACTTGCAAGCATCCGTTCGCTTTGTTCGCTGGATCGATTGCGATGTAGCAACTCGCCATGCGTGGATAGAGACAACCATAGTTGTACCAATATCCATAATCCTGGTGCCATTCCCAAGCGCCACCGACGCGAGGTTCTTTAAGCATCAACTTATGGTGATAGTGGTAAACTTCTTCTCCAAGCAAAGACTCCATGGTCTTGACGACTCGCGCGCTGCGCACGATCGAACCATAGATGTCGTTGCCAATTTCATTGCGAACTGCTAGTACCGTTTGTCCCCCTTGGGCATCCGAGCGCTTCGTTGCCGAAGCGCACATCGCGTGATCTTGTCGTGCGATCCGATTCAAGGCTGCAGATTCTGTTGAATTCAGCAAGCCTCGAACTAAGAGGTATCCGGTTTCGTGATACGATGCGAGCTCGGCGCGAGTGGGTAACGCAACGTCCATATTCAAAGCCCAAACTAGATAGAGTTATTGAGGAGGTGGAGGTGGTGGTTGAGGAGTGCGCGATGCGGCAACATATTTTGCCGGTTCAGGCGACGGGATCGCTTGGACTAACTTCTTGACCACATCATCTGTAGTCAAACCTTCAGCTTGAGCTTGAAAGTTCGTGCTGATGCGGTGACGAAGTACGGGCACGGTGACTTTGCGGATGTCGTCAGGAGTAACTTGATAACGTCCCGACATTGCAGCGAGGGCTTTAGCACCATTGATCAAGAACTGTCCGGCGCGGGGACCGGCACCCCAATCGACAACTTCGCGCACGATTTCGGGTGCCGACGGATCTTTCGGACGTGTAGCTCGCACCAGCGCAGCCGCGTAACGCACCACATCGGGTGCGACGGCAACGCTTTGAACGAGTTTTTGCAAGCCAACAATCGCGCGACTCGAAAGCACCTTCTCTGGTTCCGCACGCTCGCCACGTGTGGTTGACATCAATATCTGTTCTTCTTCTTCCTGAGTCGGGTATCCGACTTTGATGTTAAACATGAATCGGTCTAACTGAGCTTCAGGAAGCGGATAAGTACCTTCCTGCTCGATCGGATTCTGGGTTGCAATGGTGAAGAAAGGCTCAGGGAGATCGTAGGTTGTATCCCCTGCGCTGACTTGCCGTTCCTGCATGGCTTGCAAGAGGGACGCTTGAGTCTTAGGTGGGGTACGATTGATTTCGTCGGCGAGAAGAATATTGGTGAAAATTGGACCTTGAACGAAACGAAAACTCCGTTTGCCTCGCTCATCTTCTTCGAGAACCATCGTTCCGGTGATATCGCTAGGCATCAAGTCAGGAGTGAACTGCACGCGTTTAAACGTGACGTCGAGGACCTGGGCCAAGGTGCTCACCATCAACGTTTTTGCAAGGCCAGGAACCCCCTCGAGCAAAACGTGACCGCGGGTAAAGATTGCGGCTAGGAGCTGTTGAATCACATCGTTTTGCCCCACGATGACTTTGGCTAATTCGTCTCGCATGCGCTGTTGATACTGCGCGAATTCAGCGAGAACATCTCCAAGACTACGGGGTTTGGGCGGTTGTGTACTCATCGACTCATCGGTGAAAATGGCGCGGAAGGTTCAAACGCGAATCGTCCGCGTCACGACAGTATATAAGGTTTTGCCCAACTCCGAATGGGCGGGAGACGGAAGGTAAGCATGCCACGAGGCCTGACAAGTTTGTGGATTGCGGTTGTAGCGACCGCTTTCGCGGCAGGTCAAGTTCAGGGGCAACCCCCGGCTGCCCCCGCAGCGGGTCCTGAGCTTCGACCCGCTGATGTTGAAGCTGCCATTCAAAAAGGGGTGCGAGTGCTTCGCAACGCGCAGCTCGATTCCGGAGAATGGGATGAGTACCCAGAGTATCCAAAAGGAATGACTGCGATTTGCACGTTGTCCCTTTTAAGCTGCGGGGTGTCTGCTGAAGACCCGGCGATCCTGAAAGCGCTACGTCAGATCCGCGGCGCTGAGATGAAGAAGACTTACAGCATCGCCGTTCGAACTCTGGTCCTTTGCCAAGTCGGACGGCGCGCCGATTTAGCATTGGTCTCTCGAGATGTTCAGTGGCTCATTGAAAATCAGCGTAGTGATGGCGGCTGGGGATATGGGGTTGAGGACAAGGCCTATAGCGATGAATCGTGTTCGCAGTTTGCCATCCTGGCGTTGGATGCGGCGGAAGCGTTTGGTGTGAACATTCCGCCTGAAGTTTGGACGGCCGCCGAACGTTATTGGAATGCCCGCGCCGCGAAGAGCGGTGGGTGGTCCTATCGCGGAGGACCCAATAGCGGCAGTATGACTTGCGCCGGAATCGCTTCGTTGGTGATTGTCCGCGGACGTATACCCGGTCAATCGCGTGTTAAAGGTGATCAAATTCTCTGTTGCCAGTCGCTGGAGAATCAAGATGACCCTGCACAGAAAGGATTGGAATGGTTAGCAAGTAACTTTAGCGTAAGCTTCAATCCTGGCGTGCGCATGCATTGGCTTTATTACATGTATGCCTTGGAGCGAACGGGGCGACTGACTGGAAAACGATTCATCGGTGACTATGACTGGTATCGTATGGGGGCAGCTGAACTGATCAAGCGTCAAAGGAACTTAGGGCTCGGAGATTGGGTCGGCGAAGGTCACATCGAAAAGAATTCGGAATTATCGACCGCGTTCGCACTGTTGTTCTTGAGCAAGGGGAAGCGACAGGTATTGATGAACCGAGCCGAGTATGCAAACGAATCGCAATGGAATGTTCATCCCGGCGCGTTGCGGCAACTGACTCGCAGCGTCGAGAAAATCTGGGCACGCGATTTAACTTGGCAGTCGGTGCGTTTGAAAGGGGCAAAAGTCACGGATCTACTTCAAGCACCTGTGTTGTTTTTATCAGGCCCAGAACCTCTCAATTTCGATGATCAGACTAAAGAACTGCTGCGCGACTATGTGCAAAAAGGAGGATTCATTTTTGCTGAAGCGGTTGCTGGTAACGGGTGTGGTGATCCTAAGCCCTTTGAAGACTCGTTGCGACAGCTTTGCCAAGAGATCTTCAACGCTCCTTTAGAACGTTTACCCAAAGATCATCCGATCTGGCAAGCGGAGCGACCCGTGGCCATCGATCAATTGCCTCCTGGGTTTTGGCTGTATGGTGTGCAGTCGTGTTGCCGCACGGCTTTGGTCTATACGCCGACCGCTTTATCGTGTCGCTGGGAATTGCATTTGCCTGATCGACCGCCTCCCTATTCGCCACGCGTCAATAGCGAGATTGATGCGGCGATTGCAGTTGGTCAAAACGTGGTCGCCTATGCAACCGGGCGACAGTTACGTGACAAACTCGACACCATACAGATCGTGGATACCAAGAACGAAGGTACGCAAAGTCCGCGACAAACGGTCGTCATCCCACGTATGGATTTAGGGGGTGGTGGAGAGCAGGCGCCCCGGGCATTGCCTAACTTGTTGGAATGGATGCATCGATCGATTCCCATTCGTGTAAAGACGGATTCACAGCCGATTGGACCACAGACCAGTGCCCTGCAAAAGTATGCGCTCGTCTTTGTTCATGGACGCGATCGCATTCGATTGCAAGAGGCTCAGCATAATGCCATCGCCGAATATTTAAACAACGGCGGTGTCATCCTCGCGAACTCGATTTGCGGTGGAGAGAGTTTCACGCAATCGTTCAAAGTGGAAATGAAGACAGCTTTACCGGACTTGGTTTGGGAGACGCTTCCACCAAGTCACCCGATCTTTGGCGAGCGTTTTCATGGGTTCGATATCAGCCGCGTTCGTTTGCGCTCTCCGGCCGGAATTGGTCAAGGCATGCAGTATGTAAGCAAGACGATCACCCCGGTGATCGAAGTCGGGAGATTGGGAGAACGGGCTGTAATATTGTTCTCGCCCTATGACTTGAGCTGTGCTCTGGAGAATCAGAAGTCACCCCAGTGCACCGGTTATGAGACCGAAGATGCTGCAAAGATCGGCATCAACATGGTGCTTTATGCGTTAGGTAACTAACGCAAGCAATTCGTTAAGGCCGTTTGCCTCGAGTACTTATGCGGCAGCAATGGACTCTTGCGCGACAGGCAATCGGATACTGAAAGCGGTGCCGCGACCGACAGTGCTTTCGACGCGAATCTTGCCACCATGCGCGGCGATGATCTCGCGACAACTGCTAAGGCCTAAACCAGTGCCCCCTTTGCCGCTTTCATCCGGACCTTGTTTAGTACTGAAGAACGGTTCAAAGATCTTGGGCAAGACATCTGCAGGAATGCCGCAACCGGTATCGCGTATCGTCAAGTTCACTTGATGCGTGTCCGCATCATGGCTCAAGCTGATGGTGACGGTACCGCCTTGCGCCATCGCTTGGCGAGCATTAATCAATAGGTTGATCAAGACGCGTTGAATCTGGTTCCCATCTGCTCGCGCTGGAGGCACGGTGTCGAGTTTGAGCTCGACCGCCACGCGATACTTATTCAGTTCCCGTTCAAGCAATACGAGGGTATCTTGAACCAACGCAGCGAGATCCGTGGGAGCGAATTCACCACGCCGGTTTTTTGCAGCACCGAGGATCACGCGTGTAACTTTGGCTGCGCGTTCCGCTGCATCTAGAATCTTCCGCAACGCTTTTTCGCGCGAAGGTGCATCTTGATGACGCAGTCCCAGGCGCGAGTAGTTCAATATGGTCATCAAGACATTATTGAACTCATGCGTCGTGGTGCTTGTGAGCTCACCAATCGTCGCGAGCGCTTGAGATTGGTTGAGTTGTTGGCGCAACAAGCGAACTTCCTGTTGCAATTCTTCAATGGACGGCGTGGTGCGGTTCACGACAAGTCCGAGTTTGTATAAGGGCGTTCACCTGCCGGATCATGCGATGTGGGTCTGGCATCGAGATCTCTGGCTGGCAGGTTCTGACTTTTGTATCGACGAAACCATCGGGGTAATTCAGTCACCCACCCGGAAAAGCGTTTCTCTTACCACGACTACCTCAAACTCAAAATTCGGTCGTGATTAAAGAACAAGAACCTACTGGAGCGTCCCAAATAAAGAAAATACGCAAGATAAGCAGGATCTGTTGACCCGGCTTATCTTGCCTAGTTATCGATCCTCAAAAGATTGTTTTAGATCTGCCTAACTTCCGAACAGTCTGGTTACAGTTTTGGAAGGTTAGGAAGTTGGCCGAGTTGGAATGGCGAACGATTGATCTGACCAGCGATTTTTGAATTCACTTCTTGAACTTCGCTTTCTACTTTCGCCATCAGCTTTTCCAGTTCAACTTGTTGTTTGGAAACAAGTGACTCGAATTGCGCGATTTGTTTTTGGCAAGCTCGGTCGACTTCTTCGCGAATCTGCTTTTCGGCATAACCGGCCAGTTGCGTCGTCGCAGACTTGAACGCCTTGGCAATGACCGGTTCTAAAGAACTCTTCATCTGCACACGTGGACGATCCCAAGTGCCATCGAGTTGCGCATCAAAGTCGAGAGCATGGAGTTCACTGAGCGACTGATTCACTGCCGATTGCACGACTTGCAGCACCGGTTCACTACCGGTCAACGAAGCCGTGATCACAGCACCGGGCTGTTGGGCTAACAATCGACCTTTGAGTTGGTCGCCGTCCGTTGAGATGTCAGCCCACAATTGCATAGGCACCGGAGCGCTGCGAAGGCTCACTTGTTTACCGGCCCGAATGGTTGTTTCGGGCATCGACATCCTTGGAATGTGCAAAGCGATATGATGTTGCAGTGACTCTTGGGGATTGCGTTGATAATCCATACGGATTTCATGAGCCCCTTCGAGTTTTAATCGCACACGCACTGGCTGCGGTGAATCGGCCATTGCGAAATCATCGATCAACCCTGTGAGTACATAGGACTGATCATCAATACCGATATGGCCAGCGAGCTCACATCGATTGATCTTGAGAAACGGATCATGCACACGTTGATCAAGGTCGAAATCAATACCCAACTCACGAGATGATTTCGGTTTGCTAATGGTCAAGTCGGCGGCGTTGCGACCGATCGCAACATACTCTCGCATGCGCGACAAGGGTTCGGTGTAGAACTTTTGCAACAGAGCATCTGTGATTTGGCTGATGTTTGTAATGGGGCCATCGACCGGCAAGTACTGTTTGACTTGAGCCAAGTCGTGTTGCCTCGCTTGATCCATGCGTTGCATGTCGAACTGGATTTGCTGCGGCGCTTCTGAAAGGGTGCGCCGTGTTGCGATCAAATCTTGTTGCAATCGCTGAGCATCTGCGATGGCTTGTTGAATGCGAGGGAGATCACGCAATGGATTTTCTACAGCGCGAATGCTATCTCGAATGGCTCGCACGGTATCTTCAATCCGTTCGGCTCTTGCTTTCTCGGTGACATAGCGATTCTTCCAAGTGTCTTCGAGTTCTCGTGCAAGGTGAACCGTTTGAAGGCTTTCAACGGCCGCTTTAGATTGCGCACTAGTGGATGTTTCCAACCAATCGCCGATGCTACCAAGGGCTTGATCCATCAAGGATGGACCCGTGTCTTCAACCGGTATTTCTTGTTGTTCCAGTCGGCCACTATCAGGACGCTCGGTTGAGAAACGAATTCCCAACACGCGTGCATTGGAAACCACCCAGCGGCGATGCAGCAGTGCTTCTCCGTCAAGGGCAAAGTCCAAGCGATCAAACTCGGCAAGGTTCTCACGTTCGTGACGTGGATCACCAAGCTGAATGCCTTGGAAACTAACTCGTGGTGGAAAAAGGTTGACTTCCGTGTGCTCAATGTTCAGTTTGCCACCCGTCGCGCTTTCATAAGCGAGTTGGGTGCCGTAACCGATCAACGGTCCCGTACCAAAGCGCAAGAACGCTAGCACGGCAAAGACGATGACTAATCGCGGAATCAAATAGCTCCAGCGAATCATGCCGCTTTCTCCTCGCGAGATTCCCGAACGTGCCGAACCAAGTATCGCAACGCTTCATTCGCGCTGGTTTCAGTCGCTGCAGGAGTCGTGTTTGATTTGTGAAGGTGCGGTCGGTTAGTTTCCGTTTCCGCAGGTCGATTCAGTCTCACCACATCGATATGCGTTTCTAAAGTCACATCGGCGGGAGGATCAAATCTGAGTTGAGCTTGTGAAGCCGCTGGCTTCGGCTCAGGTGGCTTAGGAACAAACTTCTGTTTGCACCACCTCATCAACGGCAGCGCCGTCAGATAGACCGGTAGCAACAAAGCGAGGCCCACGGTGAGGCCCCCTACCACAACGGTGTTGTTGATAGCAAACCACGGTCCGAGTGGTTGTCGATACAACGATGTTAGGGTGTCGCGAACCGAGTTTTGGTTCATCAACGCCAAACCAACCTGATGCAGCCAGGGGTCCACCCAAGGGCCGCACAGCATGACCAACGCGGCGGTCGTGATGGCTAGCGTATGGTTGGCAGTCAAACTTAGGATCATGATGGCAATCGAGACTGCCAGCAGATTTCCTTTCGGGATCATGCCAATGAGAACGCCAAACGCGATTCCCCACGCCAATTGTTTGGGCGTGTCTTGGCTGAGCAGTGCACGACGCACGCCCCTGACCATGCGAAAAATCCAAAGCAGCATAAAAGCATCCTCGACCGGTCCAACGACGATGGGACGGTACGTGGTCAGTATCGACCGCTAAAAACGCTACGTTCAGCAAAATCGGCAAAAACTGCCTAGGTTGTCGCAGTCCATTGAAAACGACGCTGATTACCCCTCAAATTACTGAAGATCTTCTGCCGGCTTGTGGCTCCCCGTAGTCCCAAGAGACAAGAGTTGAGTTAGAATGAGTACAGTCGGTCGTCCCGAGCGATTGATGTTTTTACCGTACTTTCCGGGGGCGGATCGTGATTCGGTGGGCCTGTGGTGGGTCATCCAATCGGGAGATAAGACGGTCATGCACGCAAAAACGTTGATTACTACACGGAAAGGCCCATGAAGGCGCTGTTCGTTCTGAGATTTGTCTTTTTCTGCGTCGCGGTTGGGGTTGCAACGTTACTGTTAAACCTACTTCCCGAGGGGGCAGACCAGCCGTTGTTGGCATTCGGCCCTTTCGTCGGCATTATGCTGCTGGCGACCGGCGTGGTGGCACTCGACATTCTCTTGCCCCAGAAACGGATCGAAGCGATATCGGCTGTTTATTTCGGACTGTTAGTGGGGATGTTGTTGACTTACATTTTGTCGATTGCGCTGACCCCAGTCTTGCCGAGCGCTGAAGTGGCCCGGGCGGTTCAATTAGTAGTCGGCATGGTGCTCTGTTACACCTGCATTAGCATTCTTCTGCAAACCAAAGACGATTTCCGGTTTGTGATTCCGTACGTTGAGTTCGTGCGCGAGACCAAGGGGTTCAAGCCATTGATATTGGATACGAGCGTGGTTATCGATGGACGCATTGAAGATCTATGCGAGACCGGTGTGTTCGATAATCAGTTGATTTTGCCTCGATTCGCTTTGGCTGAACTGCAAGGCATTGCGGACAGCAGCGATCGTTTGCGACGTGCTCGTGGTCGCCGCGGTCTCGATGTTCTGAATCGGCTTCGTGCCAATGAAAAAATTGATTTGCAGATCTTTGATCGCGAGCTTCCAGAATTCGCAGGTCAGCCAGTCGATATGAAACTGGTATTGTTGGCGAAACATCTCGAAGGCAAAGTGGTCACTGGCGATTACAATCTCAATAAAGTTGCCAAGATCCATAACGTGATCGTGCTTAACCTGAACGAAATCGCCAACTCCCTCAAACCGCTTTATCTTCCCGGTGAAACTTTCGAGCTTCGAATCATCAAGCAAGGAGAAGGGGCCGAGCAAGGCGTGGGTTATCTAGACGATGGCACGATGGTTGTGGTCGAAGGAGCAAGAGATCAAATTGGACGCGATCTTTTAGTGTCCGTAACGAGTACGTTACAAACTAACGCCGGTCGGATGATCTTTGCCAAGTCTGAACGGATGAGTGAAGGTCCAGATCGCAGACGGTAATCGCTTTGAGGCTTGCATGGTCGTTGTCATCGATAACTACGATTCGTTTACTTATAACCTCGTTCAGCGATTGGGTGAGATTGATCCGTCGTTGCAGATCGAAGTCATTCGTAACGATCAAAAGACGTTGCAAGAAATCGATGCATTGAAACCAGATCGACTCATTGTTTCACCAGGGCCTTGTACACCGACTGAAGCGGGAATCAGTGTCGCCGCCATTAAGCATTTCGGCAGCAAAATGCCGGTGTTGGGAGTATGTCTAGGACATCAATCGATCGGCCAAGCGTTTGGGGGCCGCATCATTCGCGCTCCTCAGCTCATGCATGGCATGACGGATGGCATCTATCACAACAACCAAGGAAGCTTCTCGGGACTTCCTAATCCGTTTACTGCCACACGTTATCACAGTCTTGTCATTGAACCCGAAACGCTTCCTCCTGAACTCGAAGTGACCGCATGGACCGATACCGGTGGCAAGCGGCAAATTATGGGTGTGCGTCATCGCAAGCTCCCCATTGAAGGCTGGCAATTCCATCCCGAAAGTTTCTTGACCGAAGTCGGGATCGAACTGCTGAAGAGTTTCTTGAACCGCCCGCGCGTGGGATAGGCGTCCTCGCGTGGGATAGGCGTCTCGCCTGTCGTTGTAGTCTGTAGTCTGTAGTCTGTAGTCTGTAGTCTGTAGGCTGTAGGCTGTAGGCTTGAGGGAAAGCCCAAAGCCCAAAGCCCAAAGTCTAAAGTCTAAAGTCTAAAGTCTAAAGTCTAAAGCCTTCTCTACAGTCTGCTCGGCCGGTTCGGGGCGATGCCCCAGTTGCGAGGGTCGACCTTTAAGAAGTCGCTTAGTAGCGTGAACAACTTTCGCTCTGCTTCATACAACCAATCGGCATGCTGAAAGAAAGCTTCGGCACTTACAGCAAACAATTCACTTGGACTCTCCAAGCCATAAGGATCCAGCACACTGTATTGACCGCGCTCGACAGAGTACTCAAGCCTTACTCGAACTTCTTGAAACACTTCACGCCACTTTTGCAGTTGATGCGTCGGCAGGTCAGGAAAGCCATCGGCCACACCATCATCGACTGAATCGAGATGATGCGTCAGTTCATGAATGACAACATTGGAACCGTCGTTCCATTCCAGACCACCGAGCTCAGCTTCTTTCCAACTCAAGATCACTGGCCCGCGAGTCCACGATTCTCCGGATCGAACGGACCGCGAGCCTTCGAGATAAAGGCCATTCCCTAGGGACCGTTGTTGTTTGGGGGCGACATACATGTCGGGATACAACAATAGAGAAGTGATGCGGTCAAAATAAAAGTCATCCCAGCCCAATGCTAGCAAACCGGCTTGTCCCGCGATGGAGATTTGCATGAAGCGTTCGAGCTCGAGTCCGCCACAGGGTTCCCAGTAACGTTCCGTCAAGAAAACACGCACCCAACCCTCCAGCTTCTGACGCTCTGGAGGAGACATTCTTGAGTACTGCCAAACCGCATGGGCCAAAATTTCACGGTCATGCGGTTCGAGCCCCCACTCTCGCAGGGATCTTCGGCGCGATCGCTTAAACCAAGTGAACAAAGGCGTAGCTCCAGTGAATCGCACAAAACCGTAAGGATATTTTCTCTGCTTTGCCTAATCGGATCGGGGAGATGTGCCGATTAAATCGATTGTACGACCTCTCCGTATGGGAATGAGACCATGAAACGATCTCTGACGTTTACCCTCTTTGCCTTGTTTGCAGCCGTCGCTCCTCTGGCAACCGCACAAAAACCTGTGGTTCCCGGAACGGGTACCTTGATCAACGGCGTCGCGGATGACTTCGAAGATCCAAATTGGCAATACGTGCCACGCGATCCGAAAAGTACCGAGGACATCGACGAAGATCAACGTGCGCCAATGGGCCGCTCGACAAACGGCCGTTGGTACGAAGGGATCAAACGCGGTCACCCTGATATCGTCAAACGTGTTGAAACGCCTCCAGGTGGATTGCCAGGAAGCGAAGGAGCATTGCTACTGCAAACGAAAAACTCGGGAATTCCCGGGCGTCCAAGTGGCACGATGCATCAAGACGATTTCGTTTGTAACGTTCAGTATCGATTAAACAAACGCATTAACATCAATCAGATCCCAAGCGTGACGACGCGCGTTTATTTGCCGCCGGTCGATCAGTGGGAGAAACGTACTGGTCCACATTTCGGTTTTCGTCTCGCGGTTGAAACGACTGCGATCAAAGAATCCGAAGGTTTCTTTAAGACCAGTGGTCCTGAAAATGAAATCTACTGGCCAGGCATGTTTGTGGAATTTGAAAGCAAAGCTCAGACGAAGAAAGACAGCGACTACGCCATGATTCGAATTCGCGCCAATCGTAAAGGGGGAGACTTTGCTGGTCCTCAAATTACGCAGACCGGTTGGTGGACTCTTGGTATGTCAGTAACCCCAGACGGTATGGTCCATTACTATGCATCACCTGGAGTGGATGAACTCACCCCTGAGGATTACATCACAAGTCAGTATCCATACGGATACAAAGCAGAGCGCTTCCGCACATTCTTCTATAACGTGTGCAGTGCAGATGATGGAAAACGTTGGAGCACGCCTTTCATCGTCGACGATCCAAAAGTTTACGTAGCTCGATAGCAGCAAAATCCGTAGCTGGATTCGTTTGAAGTGTGGCCACTTCAGCTACCGAGACGCCCACCCTCTTTTCTAAATCGAACTTGCACGCGACAATGAGTCTCCGCGCTTGGAGCGCCTCAGCCAGGAGACTCACGGATGTCGCATGCCGACGATTGGTCTTTATACGACGCGGCCACTGCATCGGTCGACGCTTGCCCTCGGCCTCTATCGGAAATTCGTAGGCTTTCTTCGCATCGATCACGACGTCCATCAGGGCGCGTTGAAGCGGAGAGTGAAGCCGAAGCGGTTCCTAGCGAATTGGGTGACTATCGCATTGTGCGCGAGATTGGTCGCGGCGGTATGGGGGTCGTTTATGAAGCTCGACAGCTCTCGCTTGGTCGCACCATTGCATTAAAGGTGTTGCCATTCGCTGCGGTTCTTGATGCGAAACAAGTCGCAAGATTTCAGAATGAAGCGCAAGCCGCTGCCCAACTCCATCATCCAAACATCGTTCCCGTATTTGGGGTGGGATGCGATCGGGGCGTTCACTATTACAGCATGCAGCTCATTGATGGGCAGCCACTTGATCAAGCGATTGCGGAACTGCGTCGCTTCGAGAAAGGGCAAAGCGATGCGATGGTTGACCCCCAAGCGTTTGATAGTCCGCCATCGGACTCCCGAGTGCGGCCACCGAGCACGACGAAGACGTTTACGACAAAGCGATCTTTTCGGCAGTTGAGTTATATTGAGGCCGCAGTCAATCTGATCGTGCAAGCGGCCGAGGCGCTGCATCATGCGCATGAGTCGGGGATTATCCATCGCGACATCAAGCCTTCGAATCTGCTTGTAGATAAGCACGGCAAGTTATGGGTTGCCGATTTTGGACTGGCACGTTGTCAAACCTTGACGGGGCTGACTGCTGCCGGTGATGTGTTCGGTACGTTGCGATACATGAGTCCAGAACAGGCCACAGGACAGAATGCACTGGTGGATCATCGTTCGGACCTCTATGCACTCGGCGTAACGCTGTATGAATTGTTGACGTTGAAGACACCCTTCATGCGCCGCAACGTTTGGAGTTACTTCGTCAGATCGCTCATGACGAACCTCCCTCGCCACGCACTTTGAACCCAGCGATACCGCTTGATCTCGAAACGATCATATTGAAGACATTGTCCAAGTCTCGTGAAGATCGTTATGAAACGACTCAAGCGTTTGCCGATGACCTTCGTTGTTTTTTGGCAGGGCAACCGACACTAGCCCGTCGTCCCTCGACGTTTGATCGAATGGGTCGTGTGATTCGCAAGCGGAGCAAAGAAGTCGCTGCGGTTGGAATCATCATGGGTTTCATGCTGAGCTTTAGTTGCCTCGGGACCTTTCTCGTGACGCGAGCGCATTTGCAAACGCGGGAAGCGTTAGCTGAAAGTCAACGGCATCTGCAAGCAGCACGACGAACCGTTGATGATTTCAACGCCAGGTTTTCAGATGAACTCGCAACGATTCCAGGGACCGAAGTTACACGTCTCGCGGCTTTGCAGCGCGCAGGGCGGTTTTACGAAGAGTACTTGAGTTTTACGGCAAATGAACCGCGATGGCGTGCGGATGTCGCCATCGCAACATTCAAGAATGGGCATGTTTTAGAACAACTCGGCGATTTGCCAGGCGCTCAGAACGCATACGAGCTTGCCTTGAGACGCTTTGATGAGTTGCTTCCAGACATCAAATCAACGCATGCCAGTCCAGCGAGTAAGCATGTTTCGCTGACGCATGAACAGATGGCTCTGCAAGTAGAACGTGCGATGTGTTGGAATAATCTTGCCCTGCTGCTAGCGAGGAAAGGGCAAAAAGCTGAGGCACTTTCTTACTTAGAGGCGCGGCACAGCAATCCCTTCAAGCTCTCGTGATGACGCATCATGAGTTGGAGTGGCGGCATGATCTGGTGCGTGTGCAAGCCAACTTGGGGAGCGTGCAACAGCAACTCGGAGAGACAGTCGCTGCAAAACAGTGGTTGACGACGGCCATTGAATCAGCGCGAGATCTCGCGATCGATGCACCGGAAGAATTGAACTATCAGACGCGGCTTGCCAGTGCGCTTCATCAATTGAGCGTCCTGAGTACGGAGCCCGAAGAAGCTTGTGAGCCACTGGCCGAAGCGGTCTCGCTTTATCGCCAGCTCCTGGCGAAGCAACCTCATTCTCCACGACGTCGAAGCGATTTGGTTCATGCCCTGCAAGGCTGGGGTTCAGTTCAAGCAGAACTCAAACATACTGACTGTGCGCGTGGTGTGTTGGAAGAAGCGGTGAGTTTGTCGCGTGAACTCATACAACAAGCTCCACGTGTTCCGGGATACCGCGCTGACTTGGCGGCAGCGCTCAATAACCTCGGCATGACTTGGGTGCAAGAAGATGTTGCCCAAGCGAAAGAGTGTTTCGCCGAAGCTGCGAATGCGTTGGCTCAAAGCGTGCAGCTTGCACCTAAAGACTTTGCGTTGCGCAGTGAATGGGCAATCACCCTTAGCAATGAAGCGATGGCGGAGGAACGATTGAATCACCTCGAAGCAGCATTGGTGCTGTTTAATGCTGCGATTGACGAACAGACATTAGCATTCGAAGGGGCAGGGAAACCTAGTGAGATAAAAAACCATTTGGATAACCATCGCACACAAGCAGAACGTGTGCGACGTAAGTTGACCCGTGGATCGGATCAACGCACGGAAGTGCCTCAGGCAAGGAGCCGCTCATGAAAGACATCAAGACTCCGCAACCTTACGGTAAACGAAACCGCCCCTCGGTAATGTCTCTGCGACGCTTGCAGATCGAATGCCTCGAGAATCGATTTGCAATGGCTGGCGACCTATTTCATGGACTGCCATCTTTGAAGGATATCCCTTTAGATGTATCGCAATCCGATCCTCCACCGATTGTCATTGAGCCGATGAGTGAGAGTTTTGACGCGGTGGAACAAGCTGAATCGGTCCGTACGGTTTGGGAACTCGATTTAAACATCGATGATCTCTGGGAGCCTCATGTTGATGAAATGCATCAACATGCTTGGGTCGATCATCCGATGGAAGAGCGTCAAGGCTTCTTCATTCAGCCGAACTGGAACAATGGACTGGCATTGCAGGTACGACCAGAAGTCGAAGGGACGGGAACCTTGACCCATGGTTGGTATGTTGAAGTGCCCACGCAGATGTTATGGCAGCAGTGGTCGCGTATGAACATGGAGGGGAATGAAACGATGCTCCCCAATGGCCCTCTTGATTCACTTGACGATTCGCTTGTTTGGAAGCTCCGAGTGGAATACGCAAGCTCTTCGGATCCGGTATGGGCAAAGCTTTGGCTTGAGCCTGATCTCAGTTCGACTACCGAAATCTTGCAGCTTGAGAATCCTTCTGCGATCTATTTTGGCGAAATCTATACGGCCCCTCTCACAGAAACACAACCGAATCTTGAAGGAGATCCCAAGACGGCTGAAGACATGGCGACAGCGAATGTCAATGATTGGATCCCTTTACGTCCCCGTGGGTTGAATATCATCCACCATTCAAATGGAACGACGGAAGCGAATGCCGAAGCGGCTGGGGTAGTTCAAGTCAGCCCGGAGGGTTTTGCAGGTCAGACTTATTTTCGAAATCATTCGGCGGAACTGAAATGGTCGACTCGCGATGACGCTAACGACTTCAATCCACAAGAGTTTCTTGCCTTGAACGAGTTGCTCGTTGGCGAAGTGCGTGACGCTCAACCGGAAGTGACGGTGAGCGAACCGTTGCACGATGTGGATGGGAATTCGATCCATGTGTCGCATGTCGAAGCTTCCTCTGCAGTGAAGTTGATCAAGGCGAAGAGTATTCCGAACGCTGAAGAATCAATTACGACTGTAGAAGCTGTCAACTTAATTGATCAAGCTGTCGGTGATTGGACCCCTCAAGTTTTGGCGAGACTCGCAGAACTTCCTTGGCTTATGAACGCGATCAATTGGTTCCCCAGTTCGACGACGCAGTATCTACAAGCGTTACCGCAGCGGATGCAACAGTTTTCGTGTGAACAGTGGAAGCAGATTTCGACAACCCAGCTGGTTGCATGTTCGACAGGCATTTATCTCGCGTCGCACTTCGTGCAACGTCGCCTGGCGAAGCTCAAGAGTGTGAGTGTAGCACCGTTGTCCCAACGGTAGTTAGAGTGTAGCGCCGTTGTCCCAACGGTAGTTTGAGTGTAGCGCCGTTGTCTCAACGGTAATTTTGAACCTTTAAGGTTTGGGCCGTACGAAAGACGCTCCCTGCGAATTGGGACAATTGCACTACACTGTCTCAACGGTAGTTTGGACCTTAAAGGTCTGCGCCGTACGAAAGGCGCTCCCTGCGAATTAAATGTAGCGCCGTTGTCCCAACGGTAGTTTGGACCTTTAAGGTCTGTGCCGTACGAAAGGCGCTCCCTGCGAATTAAATGTAGCACCGTTGTCCCAACGGTAATTTGAACGTCAGAGGTTTGGGCCGTACGAAAGGCGCTCCCTGCGAATTGAGTGTAGCGCCGTTGTCCCAACGGTAGTTTGGACCTTTTAGGTTTGGGCCGTACGAAAGGCGCTCCCGGCGAATTGGGACAATTGCACTACACTGTCCAGGCGCTCCCTGCGAATTCGGAGAATTGCGCTACACTATTCCAATAACCAATCCACAGCCGATTCTAAGAGACTTACAAAGCGAGGGTCTTGGAAATCATCCAGATGCCCAAGCGAAGTGTAAAACGATTTGCCGCCGTCGGCACGTTTAAACGTCCAAGCGACAGGTTCCGCTTCCTGATCGGGAACTTTGCCAGTGAGTAAACACTCTGTACCACTCGCAATTGGCGCGGTGCGATACAGCGAACCGCCCGCTTTATAAGGCTCACTCCCCCAATGCTTTAAGACGGGATGCGACTTGCCATCTATCGCAACGTCGATGATCGATGTCAAGTTGTTGCCATAGTGATTCGTATAATGACCACCCCAGACCGCGCTATCAAACTCAGGCCATTGTTCTAAACCGGCATCGGGGATTCCCGTGCGCAAGGAAAACGCATGACTGGCTGTGCGAATCCCAAGCATGGGTTTGCCCGCAGCGACAAATTCTCGAACGATTTGCAGTTGATCATGAGGCAATGGACGACGACGAACACTGACCAATAGTAGGTCCGCTTCTCGGATCGCTTCCATGCCCGGTATCTCATTGCGTTTTGTATCACTGCCAAAGATATGTCGCACGCGATACTTCTTGCCTAAAGCATTCAAGCTCCAGGGGGGCAATGAGGTTTCCGTTTTGTATTCGTCTTCTGCCATCAAGATGGCGACGGTAGGACGAACATCTGACTTGAATCGAAACGCTTTGCCGCCGAGTAGTTGATCGCTTGTTACCGTAGCGCACACATGACGCTCGATGTGATCGATGATCAGGTCGGTTCCCGTGAAATGGCTTACGTAAGGAGAGCAATTGGGATCATACATGGTGTCCGTCATGTCGCTCATCAAAGCCGTATTCTTGCCAGCACGAACCATTTGTCGCAAACCGAAGGGGCGACCGAGAACGCACATGTTGGTATGCACTCCCATGAGCATCACATTCTGAATCCCTTTCGCAGTGAGAATACTCCAAACTTCATCCCCTTTGTCGGTAATGTAATCACGAGTGTCGTCAATGGTGAGTTGTTCCATTTGACGTTTCCAAGGGGCTTTAGGATTGCGACCTTGGCTCGTGAGTTCTGCGGCCCACTTGGCGTGCTCTTCTGGATCATCATCTTCGCCACCATTGGTTTGATCGATCGGGTAGATCCCTTGCTCTTCTGCCGGAATCTTGTAGCACCACTTCGTGATCTCTTCAGGAAAGCTTGTTGCGCGCGGTGTTTGCTCGGCACGTTTGCGCGCGGGATGATCGGCATAGAATCCCATGCAACTGCTCGGTGCATGAATGATCGTTACACCTCGCTCGCGAGCCACTTTAAGAACTTCGTTCATGCGAGGTGCGAGCTCCACACCTCGCAATACAGCGCGATGACAATGATGAGAATCCCACATGTCACACACAATGATCGCGGTTTTGCTCCGGTACCCAATGCTCTTGTCGCTGAAGTCGATGATATCTGCCGCTTCCAGGACTCGTTTCGGTTTGATACGTCAGGGCCCATTGCAAATCGGCTGCATTAGCGGATCGGTCCGTTAATGAGGCGAAAGAGCAAACCGAAAGAGCAATGCATGCTCCTAGTGAAAGCACATTTTGTGAACAAGGACGGGGAGGCGTTGACATTGGAGAAGCCCAATTGGAAGAGGGTTTTGGTGAGGCCCTCCCCGGCCGCTACGGCGTCCGACCCTCCCGCCAGCGGGAGGGTGGCATTAGCAGACCGATCTCTCAGGGCCGGAGAGGGGCTGAGTGAGAGTTTGCCTGACAATCGCACTAAGCGTCGGCGATTTGCTCTTTGACTTTTTGCACGAAGTGCGGTGATTTTCCACCTTTGCTGAGTTCTTCGGCTTTTTGCTCGGCTTCTTTCTTTTGATCGAATTCAAACAAAGCGACCCGCTTAGCATTCTGGCTGAAAACACCCCAATAAAGCTTCATGCGCACTTCAGCTGCTGCTTTGGCTTTCGACTTTCGCTTCGCTGGAGCCTTCTTTGGTTTGGCTTTTTTACTACCTTCTTCATCGCCAGACTCATTGTCGAGTTCTTCTTCTGCCATCGCTTCGGCAGCGTCATTCGCTTCGCGCAGTTCCTTCCGATTGAGGGTTCGGCGGGCCATAATGTTCCGATCGTTAAAGTTAAGGTGAGGGCAATTCAGGCCGCGTGGACCGCGGCTTCGGCAATCGAACCGGACTTCACAAGATACCCGATACCCCAATTCTCTTGTAGATGTATTAGTTCCCGAGATCGCCCTGCACCCCTTTTCTAAACCGTCAAAGCGCTGTTAGGCTCCGCGCACGCTTGTTTTTCAGGATTTTTATGGCCGAAACCCCGCTCGATTCCCGCTTCCACCCAGAGTGGGTTGCGCCTGATGCTTTCATTGCTGGTAATGCCACGGTCCTGGGAGAGGTTCATTTAGGAAACGGGGCGAGCGTCTGGTATGGGGCCGTCGTCCGTGGGGACACCGCGCGGATCGAGATTGGCGAGGCAACGAATGTACAGGATCTGTGTGTCATTCATGCTGATCCTGGTTTTCCATGTCGCATTGGCCAACGCGTGACATTAGGGCATGGTGCGATCGTGCATGGCGCGACTCTCGAGGATGATGTCCTTATCGGTATTCGAGCTACGGTCCTCAATGGGGCCACGATTGGAGCACGCTCGATGATTGCGGCGGGTGCACTGATTCCCGAAGGGATGAAAGTGCCTGCTGATTCCGTCGTGATGGGGATACCTGGCCGAATCGTTCGAAGCACGACGGCCGAAGATCTGAAAAGAATCCAGCATGCAGCGAATCATTATGTTCAAGCGGCGAGTTTGTATCGGCGCGAAGCGACACCATCGACGACGAGTGAGCAAGCATGAAAGTTAAATGTTTGCCCGAAGATTTCGTGGTTGAGGAATTGACCGACTTTCCGTTGTCGCAAGGAGCCTACGGTTTTTATCGTTTAGGCAAGCGCGGTTTGGGAACACCGGAAGCGATCGAAGCGATTCTAAGGCGATGGAATCTATCGCGCGAGAAGGTGCATTACGGTGGTTTAAAAGACCGGCATGCGCAAACTTCTCAGTACTTGACTATTCGACATGGACCGCGGCGCGGCATGCGCCAAGAAAACTTTCATCTCGAATACTTGGGTGCTGCCCCACGACCTTATGGTCCTCGAGACATTCGTGGGAACCGATTTCATATTGTTGTGCGCGATCTCACGCGAACTCTCTGTGAACGCATTGAACAATCCGCAGAAGCGTTCAAGCGAGGTATCCCGAATTACTTCGATGATCAACGTTTCGGTTCTTTTGGTTTATCTGGACAATGGATTGCGGAGCCATGGTGCAAAGGAGATTACGAACGCGCGCTATGGCTTGCGCTAGCGGATGCGAATGTGCATGATCGACCGGATGTGCGACGTCGCAAACAACTGTTGCGAGACCACTGGAACCAATGGGACTTGTTGCGACAAGAACTGGATCGTTCGCATGAGCGCAGCATCGTGGTTTATCTTTGCGATCATCCGACCGATTATCGTGGCGCGATCGCACGCATGCGCCAAGACTTACGCAGTATCTTTGTGGCCGCGTTTCAAAGCATGTTATGGAATCAGTTGTTAGCCAAAGAGATCGAAGTGGTATCGACGGAACCACGATATCGTTGGATTCGATCCTGTTTGGGAGATTTGCCAGTCCCTGCATCCCTCACGCCTGAAGCTTGGGAGCGTCTGGCCGGAGCGCGCATTCCATTACCAGCAGCGCGACAAAAGAATTTGGATCCGCATTGGGAAGAGATGATCGCAGAAGTGCTTAAGCCGCTGGGAATGGAACGCCGCGAACTACGTCTTAAATACCCGCGGGATACGTTCTTCTCTAAAGGGGATCGACCCGCTTTGTTCTTTCCAGAACAAGTGCAATTGACAACCACACCCGATGAAATCTATCCCGGGCGATCAGCGATAACGATCAACTTTGATTTGCCTCGCGGCGCTTATGCAACCCTCGCCCTCAAATGCTTGTTTGCCTTCCCTTCACGTGATGAACCCGTTCCTTCGGAACTTTGGGAAGCGTGAAGGTTTGCTACCCGCCCGATTGCGGGAGGCTCGGATGCCGTACGGTTCTCGACTATACTGGTGGGTGCCCCTGCGTCTCGTTGCACGGAAGAAGAACAATGAAAATCACACAGTTACTCGGTTTGCCAGACAACCTGACTCGTCCGAATGCGTATGACGTCTTGGGGCTAACTCATGGTGAATCCAACGAAGCGACGATTCGTGAAGCGGTTGCGCGCACTCAAGCAAGGCTGCGGCAACTGCGCCCGCAAGCACCGGCGGATGTTTGGGATAAAGGAGCGAAAGCGGTTGAACAAGCTCGTGCCTTGTTGAGCGATCGCAATCGCAAAGCAGAGTACGATCAGAAGCTAGGTTTTGCTGCCACGGCAGCGCCCGCGGGCTACGTGATGGACGAAGCGTTTTCAAAATGGTTACCGAAAGGCGACGCATCGGCACCATTCGACATCATGTCATACTCGCAACGTGTGACCGATGAAGCCAATCGTTTTGCACCGCAACCTGCCACGACGCTTTGGGATGAACCGGACGAAGAAGCCGATGAACCTGCGTATTCAAATAACGCGAGTCATGGTTTTCAAAGCACAAGTGCGTTAGCGCACGAATCACCGGCCATGCATAGCTTGCCTCGCGTAACAACCCGTCGCAAACGGGGACCGGGTTTCTTGCCGGTATTGTTAGGTCTAATGATTCTGGGGATGCTCGGGGGCATTGGCTATTGCGTTCATTTGTTAGCGAAGAAGCCCGGAACACAGGTCGCGCAAGCGAATGGAGATAATCCACAAGCCGCAGGGGCAGGCACTGCTTCTAAGCCCCGTGCACGCGATTCGATCATGGGTGATTTAGCCGGGCCTGCCGATGGAAATGAACCAGCACCTCCTTCAAACTTTGAAATGGGTGTCGGTGTTCCCAATCAACAAATGCCTCCTCCAGCGTCGGAGATGCCTCGCAAAGAAACGAAGCCCGCGATGCAGCCGGACATCGGCATGCAGCCCTCAATGAATAATGAATCGATGAAACCGAACGATGGCGTACCAAATCCGGCGATGCAGCCCATGCCCAATTCGACAGACCCCATTCCTAATCCAGCGAATACACCGAATCCGAATCCCGATCCAGTCCCTGTGCCTGCACCCATTCCCACACCTACGCCAACTCCGACACCAACACCGACTCCCGAACCAATGAAAACCGGTGAGCCAACTCCGGAAGAAATGGCGGCAGGCATCAAGGTCATTGAAAACTTACGTCGCGATATTGTTGCCCAACGCTGGAATCTCGCTGAATCAGCGATTGAAAAAGCGCGAGCTGCACTCGTAGCCGATGAGCATAAGAAAGAAGCGGAAGGTTTAGAGCGCATCGTGCTGTTTGCCAAGCTATATGACACCTTTGTTCGTGAAGGGGCCGCCGGGTTGGAACCCACGCAGTCAGTCGAGATTGCTCCGGGCTTGCCGATGGTGATGGTTGAAGTCAACACCAAGCAAATGGTGGTGCGAGCTCAAGGAAAGAATCGCACTTATGATTTGGATGACTTACCACAATTAGTTGCCGACTCACTCGCGCGGCTCAAGTCAGACAAGACTCACCCCACCACGATCGCTTATCGTGCGGCGTACATGGCTTTATCAAAACGGACTTCGCCGGAGCAGCGCGATGAAGCCAAATCGCTTTGGACCAGCGTCGCGAACGATCCGGGTTCTGAAGGCGAAGTGGATGTCAAAGGACTGAATGAAGTTTTGGACCGACTCTTTGCAAGGTAGAGCGACTGTCGCTCACTGCTTGAACGAGCGCGTCAAGAGAGTTACTTAACAAGTTTCAGCTATTGCAAGCCCTTAGATAGCCAGGCAACAATCCGCCGCCACCGATAACCCAAAGGCCTTGCCATTCGACTTCGCCTAACGTCCCTCGCGCTTCGTTCATAATGCGTTGCCATCGAATCCAGTGCGCGGCAAAGGTTGATTCGACCTGTTGATAAGCTGTGCCGATGCCCGTGATCTGAGCGAGATTCGTCTTTAAGGGATCAACCTGAACAAAGGTTTGAGTGAGTCCACGTGCTAGTGCGGTCGTGAACTCACTGCCTCCGGTATTGGTGGTTCGAAAGAAGCTATGATCTGTGGTGAATCCGAGGAACGTCGAAGCTTCGGAACCAATGTCCAGAATTGCCACTCCCTTTTTCGCCGGTTTAGCCGCCGCATCATTGCCTTCGGCGGAAGGTGGGTTTGTCTCCTCTGTCGCGGGTGGATTCTTAATTAAGTCGGCAAACTCCAATCGCGCGAAATTGAGGAGGGCGATGGGAGCGGCAACGATCGAAGCGGCTGTAAGGCCGACTTCGCCTAGCAGAGTCTCAAGTTGGACGACTGCGGATTTCTTACATGCCGTCAATACCATGGGACGCCCGGGAACGCTGCTATTTTCGCTTGGCATGTCGGCAAACCACTGCGCTGATGCAATCTCCGAGCGATCGAGAAAGGGAATCTGCATTGAGATTTCTTTGTCGATGAGCGGTATCAATTTTTTGTCTTGAATTGGAGGTAAGTCAACGAACCTCCCAAGGATATGCTGTGCGGCCAGGCTGACCTGAACCGGAACCTGTTGAAGCTTAAAGTGTTCAACAATTTTTGTGAGCCCTTTCTTCAATTCTTCCGGGCCTTTCTCCGTCATTTCATTGCGATGCAACGGCAACGAGAATTGAACACTTGCTGCTTGTTTAACGGTAAATTGTCCAGTCTCTCCCATGCGTTCAAGGCAGACCACGCGAATGCCGGTATCGCCGATATCAATACCCCAACCAAGTTCCGCCTCATTTTTCTTTCGCTGGAATAGTTTCGAAAGTCCTCCGCCTTTATTGGCATCGGTTAAGCGAATGGGCAGCGGCACATCCCAAGTCATGAGTGCCAATCCGATCGCTTGATGGAATCTTGTCGGCTGTTTGCTAACCGCTGCGGCCGATGAAATGTTGATTTTCTTGTGGCGGCACCAAAGATCGATGCTGCATTGGTTCATCCATCCTACGTTGTTCTTCTTCAGAGCAACAAACGGACTCCAAGGCGTTGCCAGCTTTAGTGTTTTGTTTTCCCCTAACAAGCCTTTGCAATATCCAATGATCTCATCTTCAGGACTAATCGCTTTGAGTAAGCGATCGGCAAGCGGCTTTATGTAGGGCATTAACAATGGTTCTTTGGCGACCGTCTGTCGCATCCAAAGAACATCATTGACTGTGTTCAACACCGCACGAAATTGATCATCTCTCGCAAGGGAAGGCACCGAATCCAAAACCTTCTTCGCGAGCGTGTATTGCTTCTTTTCAGCCTGTGCCTGCGCGGCGCGTACGAGTTCAGCAGCGATCTTATTAGCGAGCTTCTGCCAAGCTTCATGATCCGGTTCGAGTTGCAGCAATCGTTCAACCACGGCTGCTGCCGCTTGCAACTTTTTCTCTTGAACGTGCTTCGCTAGATCCGTTTCGAGTTGCTGTTTTTCTTCGACGTACCGTTTGAGGAGTTCGTAGCTGGCTTTGGTTTCTTCTGGGAGAAACTCGGTAGGAAATTTTTGGTACAGGTTCTGAGCATCGCTAAACCTTTTCTCCTTGATGGCTGTGTCGAGCAATGGCAAGTTCTGTTTTAAATTGATCTCCAGCGACGACCGTGTTTCGTCATACTCTTTGGCAAGTGCTTTGGCTTCTGCGACAACGTCACTGAGACGAAAGTCGGTTTCTGACGCAACGCGACGAGCCAGCGCATACGCTTCGTCATATCGTTTTGAAGCAGCCTGTCGGCGGCAGTCTTGAAGCAGTTCGGCGAATTTAGTTTTACGCTTCTGCAAAGCCTGCTCAAGATTAGCGCCGCACGATTGGCAAAATGTTTGACCTATGCGTACTTTCTGGTTACACCCAGAGCAAGTTTCCCATAGTGACTCACCACAACCTTGGCAGAACGTGGCGCTAGGATTATTGGTAACCCTACACCGAGCACACGGAGTCGTTAAGTTGAGATCGATACTCACAGATAATTCCCAAACAGCAAGACAAAAGTATCAGAACCGGCAGTAATCTTTGAGGCAGCTAATTTTTTGGAAGTGGTCGGATCGAACCCCTGAGCGGAACACGTAATTCTCCTCCAGGAAGCTCTTCGGCGGCCAGTACTATCAATCCAGGATCATTACTTTCGAAGATCGTTTCGGGAGCGTCTTCTGGAAACTGAATCCTCAGCAGCGGAAGGTTTTCCACTTGCGTCTTTTCGATGACAACTTTCACAAAGTCTGGCTTGACCGAGGCAACGTGTACGGTGTCTACCGAAGTAGCGCCACGCCAGCGCATTGGGAGTTTAAACTCGTGGCTCTTGCCTTGTTCAAGTAAACCAACGCGAATACCTTCGTCAGCGTAAACCATTGGCCCCATGATCGACAACAATCGTTGAAGGTTTCCGCGCACCGCAATTTCCGCCATCGGTTCTGTTTCGGATTGAGGCGAGGTATTCGGTCTAGCGATTTCAGAATCTTCAGCGGAACCCGCTGCAGATTCCGTATCCGCTTCTTGTTTATTTGACAGACTGACAAAGCTTTCCTCGGGTTTAGCAAAAACACGAAGGGTGCCGGTAATGAAACGTCGATCACGAGTTGGAGTCACGCGAAAAGCGATTTGCCATCCGCTAGAGGCTTTGAGTTTTTCGAGTTCGCTTCCTTCGAGTGGTCGCGTTTCCCAAGTCGCATGATCCACGGTGGTTTCAATCTTTGCCAATTCGAAGCTAGGCCAGAGTTGTGAATACACAGTGACAGTTTTTTCGACAGGTATATTTGGCTTCAAATCGACAAAGTTGATTTCTTGAACATCCGCAGCGTAGATCGCTTTGATCTCCCCTGTCACCACTAGTTCGACTTCGCGGTTGCTTGGATCGTTGGTCCGGATTAGTGCATACTGGCGATATAGCTCCGCTTTGGGACCTGCATTAAAGGTCAGGGTGACGGTGGTTTTCTTGCCGGGTTCAACCCATTCCGCTTCAACGCTACTCAGTGTGCACTTACAGCTTGTGTCCGCAGCAAGGACTTGAAGCGGGGCTTTACCTCGATTCTCAATTTCGAAGGTATGCGAAACCGATGAATGAGGATCGATGAGGCCAAAGTTGTGAGCGGTCTCTTTGCAGAAGAATTCCGCTTTGAGCCCTGTTTCCTTTGCCTTCTTTACGGCTGCTTCAACTTCCTTGATATGCTTGACTTTCGCTTCATAGACAGGGCGTTCATAATCTGAAACACCATAGGGCTTGTACTTGATGATCAGTGCAAGTCCTGAAACGGTGAATCCAAAAGCAAAGAAGATACTCAACGCAATCGCCACGCGGCGCAAAAACGGATCGTGGATCATTGTCTCAGCTCAAATTGATTTACTTGCTGTGCTGCACTTGTTTGCAGCGACTGCGGTTAGTTGGCAGCTGTTGCGTTGCCATTAGTCGGGTTACCAGCAAGCTTGGTGATGGTTTCGTTTAACAGGCTCGTCAAACTTGGTGGTACATTGGCAAGTTCTTTCTGCCGTACATTGACTTGCAACTTGCTCAAAGTCCCTGTGACGTGCGGTGCTAAGTGCTTGTACCAAATCGCTGCACGTGCAAGTACCGCGTCCTTACGAGTCGACTCCGCATCCTTTGCACCGAGCTGATACCATGCATCAGCGATGTTGAGATAATCATTGATGGAGGGTTGCGTATTGAGTTCACGTGCGGCTATATCCCCGTACGGAGTTTGTCCACGCGCTACCAGCGGCAAGCCTTCACGCCAGTCACCTTTGACGAAGCATAGATAACAACCGGCTGTATACGCAGCCCGATCATCCTCTGGATCGGTCGCAAGCTTTGAAATCGCATCACGGGCCTTCTCGTAATCCTTCGCCGATCTTTCCACTAAGGTCTTGAGGTTGTTGGCCTGCTTTGCATCAAGGCCCGGGATGTTCGCAGCAGAAAACTGATAGAGCATATTCGCCAGGTTTCGTGCGTTTGAATAATTGTCGGCTTGAACCGCATCGCGGATCATGTGCAAGGTTACAATGCCTATGTCTCCAGGGTTCGGCCGTACCTTTCCGGGACGGCGAGCGAACTTGGAAAACTCCGTCAGCGTCTTCAAGCGTTCATCCATCGGGTCGAGATCGTACCGATCGATCAGCGCTGAGGTCGCTTTGAACATCAAATTGAAGTCACCGCTCGCCAACGCCAGATTTCGAACAAGTGTGAATGCGGCATAGCCGCCCGCTGGATCGTTAACGAGTTCAAGCGATTGCCGATACAGATCCTCCGCAAATGCCAGTCGCTCTTCGGGCTTTTGGATTTCTTGGACCTGCTTGCCATAAAGCGACCTTAGTTTGTCCTGAGCTTCTTTTAATTCACCTGGTCGAGGCGTTGGGAATCGCACTTTGGGTATGGGTGCAAAGTAATCGCTCGGGCGCAGCGAAGAGCCTAGTTCCACCATCGAAGCAATATCGAGAGCGTTGGGGAGAGGCTGGGCCGAAGCCTCAGGATTGGATGCGGCCGCAGCGGTCGCCATCGCTTCGACATCGTTCGAAGCCACAGGTAACGCCTGTTCAACAAGCGAACTTTTGAGTGTCAAATACTCGAAGAATGACTCCGGTGGGCCATCGTTTCCTTTCGCAGTAATCGCGGCCCACTTCTCTTTCTTAGATGCTGAGTCTGCGAATCGGAAAAGATCACCGCTCGCCGTCAATCCGACTACGGAACCTCGCCAGCGAGACAGATTCAAGCTTCGTAGATCATTCGGTTCTGAAGCGGTGATGTCTTCCGGTTTGGTCCAAAACACTTTGACGGCATCGCCGATGTCGACAATCGCAGCCGAAGTTTTCTTTCCATCGGTAGCATGAGCGAAATTGAAGACATGATCGTCTCCGAAAACCCCTTCGGGACTTTGAAATGCTAGAAACGGAGAGTACACATGATTCTCGTATAGACTCCAGAACTCATCGGGTACAAACGGCAAGATGCTTTTGTTGTAAGGGCTATCCCAGGGTTCATCGAGGCGAAACTGTCGATACAAGTCGGTGCGATCAAGATAAGGCAATAGCGCCACGCGCCAAGATAAAAGAGGTTTGCCCTCATCATCCAAAATGTTACCGATGACTTCGCCGTCCTCTTCGGCTTTCTTGAATGCCTGGGCGATTCGTGAAAGCATTAATAGTTGTCGTTCCCAAAGCTGCTCACGAGTGAGAACACGATCTTCGCTATCTTGTAGCGCTTTCTCGTAAAGTTTGATCACAGCGCTTTCGGCATGCTCTGGATGCTGTACTTTCTTTTTTGGCTTGTTCTCTTTTGTCTTCGTCGTTTCGATGGTTCCAGCGGTTGCGGCGATGGTCTCGTCGGCCGTAACTTTTTTAGGGACCTCTGAGGATGGAGATTCCCCTTCGCTTGATTGCCCTTTCGTTGCTTCATCCGCCGCAGCTTTTGCCGCTTCTGCCGCTTCCTCGGCTGCCTTCGTGGCGGCGCGCTCACGCGCGACGCGCATCATCGCGTCTTTCGAGCTTTCACCGCAGCCAACCAGCAAGCTACAAACAAGGATTAATGCGCAAGATGAGCGAAGCATAGAATCTTTGTGCATTGTTCAGGACCTTATCGTACTAGCTGATCGCGACGTGGCATTTGCATATTCGATCATATTACATGAGCTCAAATTATCACGATTAGAGTCCAGCCTGTCTACTCAAATTGTCAAAACGCTATTCAATAAAAATTGATAACTCTAACGCATATAATGCAACCATTACTCAACGAACAAAGGTGAGTGGCGTTTACACACCACTCACCTACCGTTTCGTTAAGCTTGATCATGCTGACGGAATAGGATCAGCACTTAGCTCTGCATTACTCGAACGTACCTTTGCGGTAGGTGTCGTCCAAGAAGATACCAGCGAAGAATTGATCAACAGGCATTTCAACTTCACCGCTACGATAACCAAGACCTTGGTATTGGGATTCGGTCAATCCGTTAGGAATCGCGAAGCCTGGGTTGAAGAAGCGGTCGCCGTTGATGTCGTAGAACACGCGAACCGAACCGTCGGCCATCAACACGTTCGCGGCATCTGCGTGAACTGCGAACCAGTCACGAGTGTCTTGGAAGAAAGTGTTGGAGGTTTGCGTTGGGGAAGCACAAGTTCCTTCGACTTCGCAGTCGATCTGAGTCGACAGAGGACGCATTGCTGCAGCTGACAACTTGCCTGGTTCTGCGAGCACGAGCTTGAAGGTAGTCGTGTCGTAGTAAGCCGGACCGTCATTGAAAGCTTCAGAGAGCAATTCACCCGCTTGGATGAACACGCGGTCTTCAGCGGTTTGAGCGGTTTGGTAAGCCGTGCGGCTGAGGCCTGCACCGTAACCGTAGGTGGTTCCAGCAACTGCCTCGTTGACGTCACCAGGAGCACCATCGCCCAAAATTCCGACGTTCGAAGAAGGAACAGCTGAGGTGTCCAAGACTTTCTGACGGAGAGGACCGGTCGATCCGCCTAAGCCCTTCTGGCTCTGTGATTTACCGCCGACGACTTTTGCATTGCTGTAAGGAACGCCAGGAGATCCCGAGCTTTGAACTAACAAAGCACCGCGGACCAAGTGCCAGCCAGCTGCGTAGTTCGTGTTGTAACCTTTGGCAATGATTGCGCGGCTAACGACTTCAGCGCGAGCTTCGGTTGTTGCAGTCGTTCCCGCCCAACCGGCTGTGCCACCACCGCTAGCGCCGGCGTAAGAAGCCGAACCGCAAACGCCCTTCAAAAGGCGATCGGTGGTTGCCCCGTCGCTAGGTGAGCTGGTTTCTTTACCGTAGCAGTCGTTGAGTTTTTCGCTACCGGTCAGCGGATTGCTGGGGCAACGCATGTCGTGAACATTGCCACCACCACTGTTAACGATGTCAGCGACCCAACCGTAGTAGTCCATGCATCCGTCGCGGACGAAGTCTGACGCACCGGAGCACATGCGGTTTTGCGGATCTTTGTTTGCGAATTCAGCGAGAGCGATGCCGAATTGGCGGAGGTTGCTCTGGCATTTCGCACGACGCGAAGCTTCACGTGCTTTCGCAATCGCTGGCATGAGAAGCCCGGCGAGCAAACCGATGATGGCAATGACCACCAACAGTTCGATCAAAGTAAAACCCTTCTGATTCTTCATTTCGATTTCACCAATACTACAGGGAAAAACAGGTAAACGGTCTATAACAACTGCGGTTTCGGAGGCGCCTTCCTGGGTCTCGCAGAAGTTCTCAGTTAGGACGCGTAGCATTGAAGTCGCCCCGTATGAGCAATTCATGGATGCTTGGTGAAGATTCGATGAAGCCAGAGAATTGTTCGAACCGGGTGGCATAGGCGTCCCGCCTGTGAGTCCGCAGCTGGATTCGCCAGAATTCAGCAGCATTGAGCGGTAAGGAGTAAGGTGTAAGCTAGAGAGACTGTTCTGCTTCGCAAGAAAACGCTTTGCTAGGAAATGCAAAGCGCAAGCGGCTTCAAATGTTTCCGACTCCTCTCCCCCAAGACATTGACACCATCCGCACGGTTGATCCTTCAAACTCTCCGTCAATGTCGTGGGGGCGAGGGAACGTCTTGCTAAGCAGGACAGTGTCTAGAGAGTACGAACCATTCTTCTGCTTACTCCTCAAAGCTCAACGCTTACCGCTTCTCTGACAGGCGGGACGCCTATCCCACGTTTGCTTAATTCCCGCGCATGATCTTGAGATTCTCGCGTGCCATCTTGAGACGCGGGTCTAGTCTTGCTGCTTCTTCAAAGCACATGATGGCTTTTTCTTTGTCTTTCTTGCCGGCGTACAGAATGCCAAGGTTGTTGAAAGCCATGGCGTTGAAAGGATCTAAAGCGATCGCGGATTCCAATAGTTCTTGTTGTTCTGCGGACCCGTCAGGCTTGAGATAGGCCAAGTTGACTCTGGCTTCAGGTGAGACCGGCTTGATCTCTAACGCACGCTTAAAACAATCCTCCGCTGTTGATCGATCGTCACGATGCAGCTTAGACAAACCTAGTTCAATCCAAGCTTCTGCTCCGTTCTCATTGAGCATGATGCCGCGACGGGCAACGGATTCGGAGAGGTCATAATTTCCAACTTCTCTTGCGGCAACGGCCAAGTTAACGAGTAAGCCGTAATACAACCGGTTGTTCTCTGGCGTAACTCGAACTGCTTCCATACATGCATGCAATCGCTCGCGCGGTCGCTCTTGACGCAGGTACTCCAGCCCGAGCATGGTCCAAGCCATCGTGTGATCTGGAACAAGGGTTAAGTTATGTTCCCAAATTACCAAGTTATCTTTCCAATGCCGACCATAAAGGTTTGCTTTGACAATGCACAGTGCGCAAAGCACTCCAATTAACCACTCGCCGCGCTGGGGGAAGCGAAAACGTTCAGTAAGTACATGGATCAAGAAAACGACAACCAGGCAAAGTCCTAGCGATGGCAAGTAAAGGTATCTCTCATAAATTACCATTGTGTCCAGATCGAACGCAGGAACTAACAATGAAGGGCTAATCGAAATAAAGAATAACATTAGTCCGAGGTTTGTTATCGTGATCAGCTTATGAGAACGCCTGGAACTGACAATCATTGAGATAACTACGCCGATCAGTAAAATCAAGGCGTATCCAACCGCAGGAGCAAAGTCGATCGGAGGGCCGATGACTTGCGGCTTTATAAGAAAGAACTGCAGCATGTAGTACGCGACGGCGCGAATGACAGTCACAAGAGATTGAACTGTTAATGCATGCGAGGTATCGCCACTGCCGGTGCTGGCGCTTAATCGCAAAGCCGCGTAACATGCGACCGCAAGAATCATGGTCGCTATAGCAAGAACAAAATGTCTGTTCTTAAACGAGATCGACGAGTCCGATTGCTGTTTGAGCCAGATAGCACACAGCACAAGCAAAGGTATAGACGTAATCGCGTTTTCTTTAAACAATAGACCGAAAAATTGTAATATTCCGATAAGAGATAGCCAGATCCAGTGGGGTCGTTGCAAGTAATGAAGTGCCGACAGCAGGACTCCGAGAATGCATATGGCTGCTAACGGATCTGATCTTCCAGCGATCCAGTTGACAGATTCAACATGCACGGGATGCACGGCAAAAAGCATGGCAGTGGCGTTTCGCAACCAGACGCGATGAGCGTGTGTGATTAGCAGTCGATTGAGCAGCAAGAAGACCTGTGCGCATACAATGCAATGCAAAACTAAATTGGTAGCATGCCATCCAATCGGGTTTAGCCCATAAAGGCGATAGTCAATCCTAAGAGAGAGAACACCCAGCGGTCGGTAGTACGAGGGTGGCCAGTACTCGATGTTTGGCGGAGGAAAGAAGATTCTTTTGAGCGTATCGAAGCGTGGCAGCCAGACATCCAGGAAAAAAACATCGTCCCAAACGAACCCGCCGGTCAATGACATACCATGAGCAAGTAAACCAGCGACCAAGATCAAGATGATCCAGCGAAAATCAGCCCGCTCAAAGCGGCTTGTTGGGGTTGGTATGCTTGTTTGAGGTACAGCGGTCATTCATGGCTTTCAGCGTCGCGGAGGGCTTCGAAATTGCTTCGAGCAATCGTTAATTTAGGGTCGAGCATCGACGCCGTTTCGAAACACTTGATGGCTTTCGCCAGATCACGACGAGCGGCGTAGAGTATCCCGAGATTATTGAAAGCCATTGCGTTGCGCGGGTCAAGCCAGATTGCTTTGATCAAGAGCTCTTCCTGGGCCTTTGAACCGTCGGGTCTCAAATACGCCAAGTTGACGTGCGCCTCCGAAGAATCCGGTTTGATCGCTAATGCCGTTGAGAAACTAGCTTCTGCGTGCTGTCGGTCTCCAAGATTGAGCTTAGCGAGTCCTCGTTCAAGCCAGGCTTCAGGCCGATCGGCGTCCGCTTTAATCGCCCGATCAGCGGTCGTTTCGGCGAGTGCGAAATTATGCGCCTCCCTCGCGGCAACTGCGACATTGACGAGTAGCCCATATTCTTCAGCGGATTGGTTTCCGCTTTGTGCAAACTTTGCCAGTGCGTTTTGATGTTCGATCAAACTCTGTTGGCGCAATCCTCGCCGACGGTACTCGAGTCCCAGCATGGTATGGGAACGAAAATCCTCCGGCGCATGCTTAAGCGTGTACTCCCATATCGCCACGTTGTCGTGCCAGTAGCTCCCAGTAACGTTCGCTTTGATTATCCCACCACTCGCAACGATCAATAAGAGAATCGTGAACGCTTGGCCGTAGAGTATGGCGGGAACGTGCTTAAGTGCGAATGCGGCCAGAGCTACACCCATTCCGAGAGATGGCAAATAAAGGTAGCGATCATACAAGAACGAGGAATCAAGTTGAAAGGCGGGTACCAGCAATGACGGGGCTATGGTAATTAAGAACCAGATTACTCCCCAGTCAATAATCGATAGCTTCCAGCCCCTACGATAAGATCCATAGACGATGAGGCAGAGAGCGGTGGCAACTAGCATCAACGATAAGCCAACCGATGGTGCGAAACGTGCCGGCGGGCCAACGATCTGGGGCCGAAACAAGAAAAACTGAAGCCCATAATAGGCAAGAGAGCGAACGACCTTTTCACAACCCTCTAGAGTTAGTGCATGTGACACGTTTCCCGTTGAAGTACTCACACTCAATCGCAGTAGGGCGTACGTGAATACAGGAATCAAAAATGCAACGCTAATTAAGAGCCAAAGCTTGCCTCGAACTGCGATCTTCGGACCATGTTGATGAATTAGAAGAAGCGTAAGTAGGCTTAACGGGATTGCAGCAATGGCTAGTTCTTTGCAGAGTAGGCCAAAGAATATAGACAAACCAATCACGGGTAACCAAAACCATCGAGGGTTCTTGCCGTACAGCATTGAAGACTGAATCGCCGCAAGACAGAACATCGCTGCCAGAGGATCTGAACGACCCGCAATCCAATTAACCGATTCCACATGTATGGGATGTACCGCAAACAAGAGGCTGGACAATTGAACCAAACGCGGCGATGCGTGAACATTCTTTGCGATCGATAGAAGCAAAAAGAAAAGTTGCACACAGATCAATGAGTGAAGCACAAGATTTGTCACATGCCAACCCAATGGATTGGCACCGTACATTATGTAATCTAGCTTCAGTGATAAGACGCCCAATGGCCGATAATAACTTCGAGGCCAGTACTCTATATTCCCAGGAGGAGCGAAAATTTTCCAAAGTGAGTCAAAGCGAGGTAGCCAACATTCTAAGAAAAGAACGTCATCCCATACGAAATCCCCAAACAAAGAAATTCCGTGTGTCAACCAAGTTGCCGCGAGAAGGACCATGATCCATCTCGTATTGGAATGCGATAAAAATCGGATCGCCGAACTCATGGTGCCCGATCGTAAACGCTCTGAGCCAACGAGGCATCATTGGTTCATCAAATATTTACAAAGTCATGGTGACGGAGGATGCTTTGCGTTAGCACACTACTTTGGGCTAATCGATTCCAGTGATCCAAGTGCCGTTTTCGCTGCCTGTATCGCGCAGGCGGGTTGTTCATAGAGATGGGTCACAGACAAGTACAGGTCACGCGCTTCGGCCAGTTGCTCGCTCACTTGACTGTGCCTCGCGAGAACGATCAACGGTCCAGCTTGTACGGCAATAGGAAAACCAGCTACACGACTTTTTAGTTCGCCTGCTTGCTGGATATATTGATCCTGGGAAAGCTCGCGCCAAAGTTGAGCAGTAGCGAGTCGGACCATGAAAGGAGAGGATTTTCCCTCCTTGAGTTTTTCCAAGACCGCTTTTGCTCGGTCTTTCTCGGGTGTCAGCAACAGCCAGCTCGCCGCGACCAGCCGATTGGTTGCGCTGGGACTTTGTAACTCTTCTTTGGCGCGATCCAACGCGGCTTGTGGCAGAGGCTCCTGGTCCCAACTAAGTGGCAGCAGTGCACACAGCGTCGGTACGCGCTCGGTAAGTGGACTTTGTTTTAAAACTTCGAACAACGATTGATACTCTTGGCACGCATAGAGCGATTGATACGATTGAGCAATCAGGTAGTTGCGGCGCCAGAACTTGTCTTGAGTTTTATACTGCGTCGCTGCGATGATCCATTGTCGTGCCGCTTCGCGATGTTCTCCGCGCCGTGCGTGCTCCATTGCTTGTGACTCCGCTGCACTATCCGGTGCCAATTGCCATCGGACGAGTCGATCGAGATTAAACTCTTGTGGACTTGCTGCATCATCCGGATTGTTTTCAAGCGTTTCCCACGTCAGGCTGAGAGTATTAAAGCCACGGACATGACCGTCGAATCGTTCCAGCGCCAGCGGTTGCCAAGCCGTCGGTTTGGAGGTGGGTTGAAGCCAAATGGTGTCGTGTTGATGGGTGGCTTGGGCGTATGTGGGAATGGTGACTAAACCCAAGCACAGGGCGAGAGCGATTCGAAACGAAGATAACAACCTATCGCTCAACATATTGCTCAAAGGCCACCTACGTTGAAGTAGCGGTAATCCCCTTCGGTTTGTTTCGCCATGTCGATCAAGAAACTTTCTTCCGGAGTCGTCAGGTCGGTTCCAAACTCGATGCAATGAATCACGGTATCCTGAGACCGTGCCCAATTGGTGATGTCTTGCAATTGATATCCGGTCATGCCAGGCGTACGACCATCCGTCAAGAAGAAAATCACGTCGGGGCGCATGCGCAATGCCATCTTGAGCGCGTCGAGATGGTTGGTACCTCCACCAGCCACCATCACTTGAATCATCTGTTCTGCCATCGTCATCGTCGGGCGTTCGCCGGTCAGGATCTCGACGGGCTGACCGCTTCGTCGTACCGGCTGCGCGCGATCGCTATAGAAGATGATTTGAAACTCTTCTTTGGGTGTGATGTTCTTGATCGCTTTGAGTAACTCTCGTTTTGCGGCAGCGAAAGGGCGACCGCGGTGTTCATTCATGCTATCGGATCGATCGATCACAAAAACGAATCGATGCGCGTAACCTTTGACTCCAAACAACTCGGCTGTGACCTTTGACCCAGACTTTCCCAATCCCCCGATGCCTTTCGCTTGACCGCTTGTGGCACCGATACCAGACGCATCGTTTGTTGGACCTGCTGCCGTTGGTTCTGGCGTAGCCGTTGTCGAGGCGAACAGACCCGCGAGGTCTAAAGGAGGCGGTTCACCACTGTCAGAAAGCGGTCCCATTCCCGAGTGGTCGCTCACCGGAACTTTCTGAGGTTGATTTGCAGGATCCGAAGCTTGATCAGGCTCAACGGTTTCGCGTTCTGGAAGCGGTTCCGTCATGACTCGCTCTGGCAAACTCTTCACCAAAGCGATACCGACTTTGCGGTCGCTCGTCTCCGCAGTTCCTTGAGGTTCAGGACAATACAGCAGTCCCAGGATCGTAAAAAGCAACGTATGAAAAACGACCGAGATAATTCCCGCAGGATAAGTTGGTCTCGGCGGTAATTCTGCGATTGGTTGCATGGTGTGGGATAGGCGTCTCGCCTGTCATGTAGCTGAAGTGGCCACACTTCAGGAGAGCGGAGAGCGGAGGGCTGTAGGCTGTAGGCTGTAGGCTGATTGGAAACGCTTCTTCCGAATTCTGGCGAATATAGCTACGTCTTACTCCTTACCGCTCAATGCTGCTTCTGAATTCTGGCGAATACAGCTACCTTCCTAAAGCCTACAGCCTAAAGCCTAAAGTCTTCCTCATCACAGGCGGGACGCCTATGCCACGGGGCTTCATCAAAGCTTTATGTAGTTGGGATTGCGAAACGGTGGAAGGAACAATAATGGACATTTTACCGTAGACCGTGAGCCGATCAAACGAGATGGACCCAAAGCATTCGCGTCGGACGCTGGCCCTCTGTATGGTGATGTCGGGGGCGAGCGCTCTGATTTATCAACTCGCTTGGACTCGCGAGTTCCGTTTGGTTTTCGGCGGGACCGCAACAGCAACGGCCAGTGTTCTGGCAATTTTCATGGGGGGAATCGGCATCGGCAATGCCGTGATCAGTCGCATGGCTGACCGATTCGTTAACCCGATTCTGGGATATGCGAAGCTAGAGTTATCGATTCTCTTGTGGGCGGCCGCGAGTCCTTTTGGGGTCGATCTGATTCGCAAGCTCTACATGGTTTTGGGGGGGCAAGATGCATTGGGGTGGTGGACCAACCCGGTACGTCTCGTTTTGGCCTCCCTGGTTTTGCTATTGCCTGCAGCCTTGATGGGCTGCACTTTACCGGTTGTGGCATGCGCATTGGTCAAATCGCAAGACACGCGCCGTGCGGGGCTCGGCTGGCTCTACGGGGCAAATACCTTAGGTGCCGTCGTGGGCACGCTCTTTGCAAATTTCTGGGCGCTTGCTGAAGTGGGGACTCGCAGCACTTTATGGATCGCCTGTGCGATCAATTTAGCGGCAGTCCTTATGGCGTATCGATTAGCGGTTCGTGCTCGATCGAATTCAAACGAAGCCGTGAAAACGAGTCAACTCAACGATAAGCCGTCCCGAAGGCGTGATGGCGAAACAAGCGGTGAGGTTCCGCAAAAGGCACTGATCTATGTGATGTGCGGCCTAGTGGGCTTCATCTTCTTTTCGATGGAGCTTTTGTGGTTTCGGATGTTAGGTCCCTTGTTAGGAGGGACGACATATACGTTTGGTTTAATCCTTGCCGTTGCATTGGTAGGAATCGGAGTGGGTTCGTTTCTGTATCCGTTATGGATCAAGCATCGAACGCCGACATTGATGACGTTAAGTTTGACTTGTTTAAGTGAAGCGGTAGCGCTGGGTCTCCCGTTGTTGCTGGGAGACAACATTGCATTTTGGACGAATAGTTTGCAAGCGACGGCCCAAAGCTTTGACGCGCATGTGATCCATTGGAGCATGATTGCTGGGCTCGTGGTTCTACCTGCAAGTTTGATCGCTGGCTTTCAATTCCCTTTGCTTCTGGGTCTGTTGGGCCGCGGACGTAATGAGGTGGGAGAGCATGTGGGTATCGCAAGTGGGATCAATACCCTGGGTGCGGTCCTGGGTTCGATCGGTACTGGCTTTGTGTTATTACCGATGTTCGGTGCGGTGTTGTTGTGGAGGCTAAATGTCACGGCGCTTGCTGTGAGTGCGGTAGCAATCGCAGTTTCTGAGTTCGTGCGACGAAATCAAGCTGAAGGAAACATACTTCATTGGAGGAAACGCATCATCGCGGTTTGCTTGTTCCTGGTTTTGGGATTCGAGCTTTTCTCCACAGGGCCGACGGCGGTTTGGCGGCATGCAGAAATTGGTGCGGGACGGAGTCGGTTGTCGGCAGACGCCAATGCAAGGGTTCGCGAAGATTGGGCACGCGCGCGGCGCCGACACATTCTTAAGGAGTTTGAGGGACGCGAAGCATCCGTTGCTCTGTCTGCGAGCGATTCATGGTCCTTTGTCATCAATGGAAAGACCGACGGGAACGCCGTGATCGATGCTGGAACACAGATCATGTTGGGGTTGCTGGGTGGAATTCTGCATCCAAATCCTGAAACGGCTATCGTCGTGGGGTTAGGTTCTGGTGAAACGGCTGGATGGCTGGCAGAGGTGCCGAGCATCAAACAGATCGAAGTAATTGAAATTGAATCCAATCTGATTGAAGTTGCCCAGCGATGTTCGGCCGTCAATCAAAACGTATTGAAGAATCTAAAAGTATCACTACAAGTGGCCGACGCCCGCGAACGACTTCTTACCTCCACAGATAAGTATGACTTGATCATCTCAGAACCATCCAATCCGTATCGAGCTGGTATTGCCAGTTTGTTTACACAAGAGTTCTATCATGCTTGCCGTGAATCACTCGCTGAGAAGGGTATCTTCGTGCAGTGGTTGCAAGGATATGAAGTGGATTGGGAAACAGTGGTAACCGTGCTTGCGACATTGCGAACGGAGTTTGAGAGTGTGGAGATTTGGCAATCTCAAGAGAGCGACCTGCTCCTGATTTGTCACACCACGCCTACCACGTACTCACTTACTCAAATCCAAGATCACTTAGCTCATCCCCTAGTGCAGAAAGGAGTGTTTACGGCGTGGGCATCAGTGCAGATCGAAGATTTTTTTGCGAGGTTTCTTGTCAATCGTGAAGGTGTTGATCGCTTGATCGCGGAACTTGCGGTGGTCAATACCGACGATTTAAATCGTATCGAATTTGGATTCGCTCGTACGCTCGGTCGGCCTGCTGATTTCGATATTGGTGAACTCAGCGCGAAAGCATTCAATGACGATTGTCATCTTCCTCAGCTACGAGAGGGTGAGCTTAACATTGAATCGATTTCTGACTTTCGTCAGATCATGTTCAATGTGCCGAGCGAGAAGAAGTACTCGCTAAAGACACGTTCGCAGTCACATCAAAATCGTGAAATCCTGCTTCGAGAGTATTGGAAAGGGGATTTCAAACAAATGCTGCGTCGGGCCATCGAATGTAATTGGGAACCGAAGAATCACGCGGAACGAGTCATGTTTGCTTCGGCAGCCGCGTTTGAAGGCCATCCGATCTTCGATGATCTCATAGAGCAAATAGATCCGCGTGCTGGGGCCGATAGATTCTTGTTGAGCAGTCTTCATTCCCATTTTCTGGGAAAGCATTCAGAGGCGGTGGATCAATTGGTGAGTGCATGCAAGGTATTGCGAGAAGAACCATGGCTCTTTTCTCACTTGCGTGAAGTCTTCTATGAGACGGTGCTGATGATTGCAGACAAGGCCCCTGATCGCAAGCAGGAGCTCTTTCAAGCGTTAACTCAACCATTCTCTGTCTATGCTTTGGACGGAGACCGTCGTCAATTGCTCTGTCGGTTAGGGCTGGATGTTCACCCGGACTTGTTTGTCGAGTCGTTGGGCAGCATCGAACCAAACATTCCACTCGATGACGCTTTAATCCGAGCGCGCGCGGAAATTTATCAAGTGATTAAACATCCTCTATCGCGACGCGCTCAGCGTGATCTGCAGTGGATCAACGAGCGGGCCAACGACTAGCACTGCGGTCATTCCTGAGACGCTGCGCTCGCCGTACAGTTGTTTGTGCCGTTGATCTCAGAGAACCCATGGCTAACCCTTGCAGTCTTACCATTTGTTGCGGCCGCTACAGGGTGCGCTTACTATTTTGCAGGGATCATTCTAACGGTGTCTTTGACGCGTGCTCCATTTCCAGTGGGTTGGACTTATGGAATCGACTTGATTGGTGCGGCAGTTGGATGTCTCGGCTCACTTGCGCTGATGAGCACAATCGACACCCCCTCAGGACTGATTTTGCTGGCTGCACTCGCCGCTGTAGCCGGGCTTTTGTATGACTCTGGCGATTCTGAAGAATCGAGGAAGCTAAAACGAAATGCAAGTCGCTTTGCCGTGATCGTCACTGCCGTGGCATTGATTAATGCTTCGCTTGCAGAACCTGTTCTATATCCCATATGGTCGAAAACGGCTTTTGCGCCACGAGATGATTTTGATTTTGAAGCATGGAACTCGATTTCAAGGATTACTGTTGAGAAAGAGAAGGTTGATGAAACCCCGTTTCTCTGGGGACCATCCCTTCGCTTACCAAGTGATCTTCGTGCTAGGCACAGTTTCTTGCGTATTGACAATGATGCAGGTACGCCAATCACCCGCGTTCAAGGTACAGATCTCTCAGCTCATGCTTATCTCGCGTACGACATTACCAACATGGCATATTGCTTACCGAACTTGAAAAAGGCTGCAGTCATTGGCGTGGGAGGTGGTCGGGACGTTTTATCTGCGAAATACTTTGGCGTAAGCGAAGTCACTGGAATCGATGTGAATCCTGTTCAGATTCATTTACTGCGAGATCATGATACCTACAGCGAGTATGCCGGATTGAAGCATCTCCCTGGCGTTCGGCTGGTAAACAGTGAAGCGCGCAGCTGGTTCCGTCAAAACGAGGAACCATTTGACGTAGTGGAGATGAGCTTGATTGATACCTGGGCTGCTACCGGCGCCGGTGCGTTCGCCCTCTCCGAAAACGGGCTATATACTCGCGAGGCTTGGTCGATCTTTTTCAGAGACCTAAGTCCCCAGGGAGTATTCACGGTAAGTCGTTGGGCTGTCGAAGGATATATGGACGATACGGCGCGCTTGTTATCGCTTGGCGTAGCGACCCTGCTCAATGAAGGGATTGAAAACACGTCAGAGCACATCTGTCTCGTCTTGTCCGACAGTGTTGCTAACTTGATGATCTCGAAGAACAAACTGAGCGATGCTCAGATTAGTGCGATTGAAAAGCAAGCTGAAGAAATGGGATTTATCATTATCGCTTCGCCTAGAGTACGTCCACAATTCGGAATCATCGGTGAACTGATCAATGCTAAGAGTGTAGATGAGTTAAACAAAATTGCCGAGCAAGAAGTTTTTGATGTTTCGCCGTCCACCGATATGCGACCATTCTTTTTCAATCAAGCGAGATTCTCCGATCCGTTACTCATTGCAAAGCTAGCGCTTGTCGGTGGCCCCAGCACGGTGTACGGTCAAGCGAAAGCGACATTCAATCTTTTTCTGATCATCGCTTTTTCTGTAGTGATGGTTGCGAGCGTCATTCTCTTTCCGATCATCAAGAAGATGGCCAAGGCCAACTTTTCGACGACGTTTGTCGTCGCTGGCTCAGCGTACTTTTTTCAGATTGGGATTGGCTTCATGCTCCTTGAGGTCTCGCTATTGCAAGCATTTGGTGTTTATCTTGGTCACCCAATCTATGGCTTAAGTGTGGTGCTTTTCAGTCTCATTTTGTCAACGGGAGTTGGCAGTTTACTTTCCGAAAAGTATCCGTTGAAAAGCGCTTCATCGCAAACTGCGTGGGTCTTACTGATTTTCGTTTACGCCGCCTTACTCGCTGTTGCGCTTGACGATCTATTCTCTTCATTTGCCGAAGTTGCGTTGCTCAGGCGCGCCGGGATTAGCGTTACCGTGTTATTTCCTCTCGGTATCTTACTTGGGTACGGTTTTCCTACCGGAATCCGACTTGCAAGTCGTCGTCACAGCCAATCAACCGCTTGGTTCTGGGGAATCAATGGCGCCTCGGGCGTGCTAGGCAGCGCTTTAGCTATTGCGCTTAACATCGCAACAGGTATTGATACGACCCTGTTGGTTGCTGGCTTTATCTATCTTCTTCTGGCGCTGCCTTTATCAAAGCTGGCAAGGTCTTAGGCCGAAACGAGATGCACCCAAAAGCATTCGTGTTGGACGCTGGCCCTGTTGCGCCAACCACTTCCCTACGCGGGAAACCTATGCCAGGATGGAGCCATGACGCTCGATCCTACCCAGCTACAAATCGTTACCCATCCCCATCCCACCCTGCGGCGCACCAGCAAACCGGTTCGTCGGATGGACCCGAATTTACGGGCCGTCATCGACCGTATGTTCGATCTGATGTACGAAGCGCGCGGAGTCGGGTTGGCAGCCAATCAAGTCGATATTCCCTTGCGGCTCTGCGTGATCAATCCGGCGGGGAAACGAGGCGAAGGGGAAGAAATCGCTTTGATTAATCCGGTGTTGGACCGCCCCAAAGGGTCGTTCGAGGGTGAAGAAGGTTGCCTCAGTTTGCCAGGCATGTACGGGAACGTCATTCGTCCCAAAATGGTGCGTGTTACCGGCTATGACCCCAGCGGACGAAAGGTTGAGCGTTTTGTTGAAGGGTATCTCGCACGCATTGTACAGCACGAGCTTGATCACTTGGACGGCGTCCTCTTCTTTGATCGCATGAAGCCGGACGCTGCGCGTGAATTTGAGGACCGTTTAGAGGAGCTCGAACTGGAGTTTCGTAGCAAACAGAAAGCAGGGGCTATGCCAGCCGATGAAGCACTGCTCGAACGGCTGAAAGAATGGGAGCAGCAGTATGCCTGATGCGAGTCGGGGAGTTCAACCGCTGAAGCTGATCATGATGGGAACAGGTCCTTTTGCAGTTCCCTCATTCGACGAGCTCTATCGCGCCGGGCATCGTATTCTGCAGGTGATTACCCGTCCCGAAGTGGTTGGTCGCGGTGGACGCTCGCCGCCGCCGAGTCCCGTTAGGCAATGGGCGGAGTCGTGCGAGTTAGTGCGATCGTCTCCCGAGTCCATCAATGACCCGGCCGTTATAGAATCGCTCAAGCAGCTTCAGCCTGATCTGTTGGTGGTGTGCGACTATGGTCAAATCCTTAAACGGACAACGTTAGCGATCGCGCGACTCGGTGGAATTAATCTGCATGGCTCATTGCTTCCGGCCTATCGGGGCGCAGCGCCCGTACAATGGGCCGTCTTGCGTGGAGAAGCGGAGACGGGGGTCAGTGTGATTCACATGACGCCGCGTTTGGACGGGGGACCAATCATCGCGTTGCGACGCACTCCGATTGGGAGTAAAGAAACGGCTGGCGAATTAGAGCAGCGATTAGCGCAATTAGGTGTCGAAGCGGTCATGTCGGCTGTTGAGCAATTGAGTCGCTGGGATGGAGTGAGCGTCCTAGGTGAGCTTCAAGATGATGCAAAAAAATCCCTTGCCCCGCGCCTTTCCAAAAGTGATGGCGTCATCGATTGGAGTCGTTCGGCACGCGAGATCGATTGGCAGGTTCGGGCGATGCAGCCATGGCCGGGTGCATTTTGTATGTGGCAACCCTATGCGAACAAAGAACCGATTCGCCTCGGGGTTCGGGAGGTAACTCCATTGGAAGAGCCAGAACATGCGGAAAATGAGCAATTCGAACCGGGGACCGTAATTCGAGACGGGGGTGAGATTGTTATCCAAACTGGAGTGGGACGACTGCGGATCGATCGGCTGCAACCGGCAGGAAAACGTGAGATGACGGCTGCGGAGTACGCACGCGGACAACCGCTTAGGGTGGGTGCCAAGCTGCACTAAGACAAACGAATTTGAGTGGGTTCGCTGGTACGTTTTTCTAAGTCCGTTCGCCTAAAACTGGGTGCGGCAAAATTTCTGGTGCAGCGAGAAGTTCATAGAAACTTCATCGATTCAGCGTATTCGAAAGCGTTCTTTTCGGGCATTTTGACAGGTTGAATCTTCGACCGTGTGCCTCGCGAAGCTGCCATGAATCCTGTCCGTTCTCTCAATCTCCTACTGTTCGCTAGCTTGCTTTTTTTGTTGCTTGGATGCGACCAATCTGAGAGCACTTCGGGTCATAAACTCGGCAAAGATAGGCTCGCTTCTGACGCTTCCACATCTAGAACTGCCAAGTTGCTAGCTACCAAATCGGGTAGCGTTTCAGATCCCCAATCGGCACCTGCTGACGCAATGCCGAAGAAACCCATTTTGGTTAACAACTGGATCTATTGTTGGGCCGAAATTCCCAAGCATCTCTTTGCGCAAGATGCGACGTATGGCCATCGTCCCAGCAACATTGCTCCCGATGATTATAGCGGTGCGAAAGCCTGTAAAGACTGCCATACCAAGAACTACAACAACTGGCACGACCATGCACACGCGAAGATGAATGCTGAAGCGACCGATGCCAATGTTTTGGGAGAGTTTGATGGCTCCACGGTAGAATTACACGGCGGCAGAATAACCGTATTGAAACGCGACGGAGAGCGTTATATGCAGCTCAAGAAAGGGAACGCCTTTCGCGAGTTTCGAATCACTAAGACGATTGGATCGCGGCACCAGCAATTTTATCTAGGGGTCCTCGTTGAAGGCGATCCGATACCGATGCTGCCCAAAGAGCAGCAGGCAGAAGAGCTCGTCATGCCCATCGGTTATCGCATGCTCAAGAATGCTTGGGCGCCGGCATATGATGTTTTCGGCTGTGTGGACTTTGAAGAACCGGAACTCGAGACGGGCACTGACCTGTATGGCAACTTTCCTGCAGTGCGATACTACACCGAATGTGCGAAATGTCATACGACCATGCCCGAAGGATACCGCATGTTGCTTGACTATCATGCAGCGAAAGTCAAGAAACCTCTCGTCCATCTGTCACTCTGGGGCTTCCTAAATGAGGCTTTACCAAAGGAAATCCCTACATCGCCGCAACCCACTTTGAACGGACCGGGGCTAAAGCAACTGTTGGTCAGTTATAAAGATTATTACGGACCGGATAACGCTGTTGCACTGGGAATTAGTTGTGAAGCATGTCATTTGGGTTGCGATTCACACGTCGACAGCTTGGGTAAACTTCCGCCAACGTTTCAGCCTGTATCGGTTCATTTAACGGCGCCAGGACGAGCGGCATCGAGCTTAGGGAGAACGCAGCAATCGATTAATCAAGCTTGCTCTCATTGCCACGCCTCGGATCGTTTGAAGTTTCCCGACGGGGCAGCTCACAAGAATTCCGCAGAGTATACGGATATGATGTCAGGACATTGTGCATCGCAAATATCATGCGTGCATTGCCATGAACCGCACACGGCCATTGGCGAACGTTGGTCTGCGACTCCAGCACAAGATGATGCAAGATGTGTTGCTTGTCATCCACAATACAAAGATGAAAAAACAATCGCTGCTCACACGCATCATGAATTAGGTTCCGAGGGATCGCGGTGCATGAATTGTCATATGCCGCGATTGACCGAAGGCATTGAAGATGTCATGCGCTCCCATCGTATTTCTTCCCCTTCGTCACGTGAGGTGCTCGTCCGTGGCGGCTTCAATGCTTGTAATGCTTGCCACATCGAGAAGTCCGTTAAGTGGACATCCGAGTTTGTCAATCGATGGTATGGGAAGGACTACACGTCAAAAGAATTGATTGCGACTTACGGCGACATAGAACAACCGTTTGGTGCATACTGGCTCAAGTCGGCATCACGCGAGGTTTTCAAATTGCCGGCGCATGGTGCCATGAAACGAAACAAGGCGGCGTGGATGGCTCCGCTGGTGTCTTCGGATCTCGACAGTCCCAGATTGATCGTGAGGCAGTTTGCTCAGGATGCGATCGAGGCGGCACTCGACGTCTCGCTTGAAGATCAAGGCTACCACTACTGGCTCACTAAGGAAGAGCGAAAGGCGATACTGCCGGGGTTAAAAGCGTCCATCGAACACAAGGCAGAGGCTATCAAGTAGTGTATGTGGACGTAGAGATGCACCAAAGGGGTGGGTGCTTCGTCGGGTCTGAGAGTGTTCATGTGGAATACGTTGTATCTTGCACTCCGTAAGCGAGTCTCACGGCCAGATCCGCCCTTGTGTTTTTCATGAAAATCCAGGACACTGTTCGGCTTTCCTTGAGATCGCGCAAGACCCACCAGGACCATCGTCGGTTCTGGGATCAGGGATCTTGCAACGACGGTGCCTCGCCCCTCGAAGATCGAGACCTTTAAAGTATTGCAGTTGGAGAAGTGTTGAATGGCACGTTATCACGGCCCTAAAGCTCGCGTGAATCGCCGTTTAGGTTTGATGTTGTATGAGAACGCCGGTGCTGCTCGTGCACTCGAGCGCCGCAACTCACCTCCGGGGATGCATGTTCGTCCCCGTCGTCCGAGCAACTACGGTGCGGCTTTAAATGAAAAGCAGAAGATCAAGCACTACTATGGACTTGGCGAGCGACAACTCCGTCGTTACTTCGATTATGTTTCGCGTAAGAAAGGTAACACTGGACAACAGTTGTTGATCTTGTGCGAACGCCGTTTGGATAACGTGATCCGTCGCGCGGGTTTCACCAAGACCCGACCACAAGCTCGACAAGGGGTTGTGCATGGGCACTTTACGGTCAACGGTAAGAAAGTCAGCCGTCCGAATTACATCTTGCGCGCTGGCGATGTGGTCGAAGTGCGAGGACGTGAGAACCTTAAGAACCTTTATCGCGGTGTGATTTCACAAGGTGCACCGGAAGGTCTTGATTGGGTGTCACTCGATACTGAAAACCTCAAGGCCACGATGTTGGGCTTGCCAACGGCGAGCGACATCAGCTTGCCAGTGGACGCTAATAGCGTCGTCGAATTCATGTCGCGGTAGTGGAGACTGCGTCACGGTTTCATTAATACAGCCGGTGCAGCGGAGATGCGCGCCGGCTGAGTTGCTCTGTCATTCTTGATTGACCCCGACGGTACCATGCATACATCTTTGGTTGTTCTCGGCGGAGGTCCGGGTGGATATGCGGCAGCGTTCTTGGCTGCCGATCAAGGATTGGAAGTTACGATTGTTGAAGCCGAGCCACGTCTTGGCGGCACTTGCTTGCTCCGCGGTTGTATTCCGAGCAAAGCGTTATTGCATGTGGCACGCGTGATGAGCGAAGTGCAAGAGTTGCAAGCGGAATGGGGCGTCTCTTATGGCGGCCCTGCACGGATCGACATCGACACAGTTCGCAAGCGTAAAGACCAAGTCATCTCAACACTGACCGGCGGCTTAGGCAACTTAGCCAAACGTCGCAATGTTCGCGTGATTCAAGCCAAAGGTGTATTCGAAAACAGTACCACCCTGCGGCTTGAAGGAACCCATGAGTCGATCCCTGAAGATCGCAAGCTCACGTTTGATCATTGCATTTTGGCAACTGGCAGCGTCCCTGCGATGCCGGCTTCGTTTGATATTGGCTCTCATCGTGTGATGGATAGCACGGGGGCATTGGCTTTGGCTGATGTGCCTCAGCGAATGTTAGTCGTGGGAGGTGGCTACATCGGATTGGAGATGGGGACGGTGTATGCGCATCTCGGCAGTCAAGTCACCGTAGTCGAACTCACCGATGGTTTGCTTCCCGGCGCTGATCGCGATTTGGTCAAGCCATTGCAAAAGAAGCTGACCGAGCTCTTTGGTAATCGCATCTATCTCAATACCAAAATGGGATCGGTTGCTGAGATCGGCAATGAAGTCGAAGTCACATTCGAAGGTCCGGGCAAGTATGGTCATGAACGTTTTGACCGAGTGCTTGTTTCGGTTGGTCGTCGTCCGGTCTCTCGCGGTTTGGGTTTGGAAAATACGAAAGTTGAAGTCGATCAACGCGGCTTCGTGAAAGTTGATAAACAACAACGTACCGCCGACCCGCAGATCTTTGCCATTGGCGACATTGCCGGTGAACCCATGTTGGCTCACAAAGCGACGCATGAAGGTCGAATCGCTGCTGAAGTGATTTCGGGGCATAACGTTGCCTTCGATCGCTTGGCAATTCCCGCCGTCGTCTTCACCGATCCCGAGATCGCATGGTGTGGTCTCACAGAGAACGGTGCCAAGGCCGCAGGTAAGGCGGTTGACGTTGAGACGTATCCCTGGGCTGCTAGTGGTCGCGCTCAAGCGTTAGGACGCACTGAAGGATTTACCAAGTGGCTTGTGGATCCCGAAACACATCGCGTCGTCGGCTGTGGCATTGTCGGACCAGGTGCTGGTGAGTTGATTGCAGAAGCCGCGTTAGCAATTGAAATGGGTTGCGAAGTACGTGATGTGTCAGAGACCATTCACCCGCATCCCACTTTAAGCGAAACGCTGATGAATGCCGGCGAAGTGCACTTTGGCACCGCCACGGAAATCTATAAACCGAAGAAAAGTGCGAAGTGAAGTTTGAAGTAAGAAGTGTGAAGTGTGAAATTTTTCAAACTTCACACTTCACACTTCAAACTTTACTCCTTACCCCGCACAGCAGTAACGAGATCGGTCTTCACGAAGCGACATATAGATCGACATGAATTCGTTTTCGCAGTCTTCGAACGCAGTGACCACTTCGGGGTCAAAGTGCTTGCCTCGCTCGTCAAGAATCATTTGACGCGAAACAAGATGACTAAAAGCATCTTTGTAAACACGTTTGGATGTTAACGCGTCATAGACATCGGCCAAAGCAACGACGCGTGCGGATAAGGGAATCTCGTTTCCAGATAAACCGTAAGGATAACCACTGCCATCAAATCGTTCGTGGTGAGAAAGCGCAATCTCACGGGCAACTTGTAAGAAACGAGCTTCTGGATTGTGATTCAATGCAGCGGAAAGGGTATCGGCCCCAATCGTCGTGTGCCGCTTCATGATGTCAAATTCATCGTCATTGAGTCGACCCGGTTTGAGCAAGACTGCATCTGGAATACCAACTTTACCGATGTCATGCAGCGGGCTAGTCTGATACACCAAGTGAATCAGTTCTTCATCAATTTCATGGCGATAGCGCGGGCTATTGGCAAGTTGCTTCATTAGGGCAAGCGAATAACGCTGAACGCGTTCGAGATGGCGTCCCGTTTCCGGGTCTCGCGATTCGGCGAGTTTGGCCATCGCGAAAATCACCATCTCTTGTGTTTCAAGCGACAGAATACGCTGGCCGGCACGGACGCGTACGAGCAGTTCTTCGCGCTGATAAGGTTTCGCGATGAAGTCATCAGCGCCTGCAGACATCCCGAGTACGATCTGCTGGCTACTGCTATGGCTTGTTAACAGGATGATATAGACGTAAGCGTGTTCGCAACTTTTTCGCACTGCTTTGCACAGCTCAATTCCATTGAGTTCTGGCATCTCCCAGTCAGTAATGATGAATCGCACATGCTGTTGATGGAAGATGTGCAGTGCTTCTCGTCCGTTGTTTGCCGTAAGCACTTCGAAGCCAGCGCTGCTGAGCGTGTCTTTGAGGATGCGCAGTGCAAAACCGTCATCGTCGACGATTAAGATTTTCATAGTGCCCCCGGTAATGTGGCAAATGCAACTCTCCTTCGGGAGAGTCGGCCTCTCAGGGCCGGAGAGGGTTTGGGTGAAGCCCTCCCCGGCCGCTACGGCGTCCGACCCTCCCGCAAGCGGGCGGGTAGCTTTGAATATCAATCAACAAGCCAAGTCGCGCGGGCCGACTAACTGTGTTTCAGTTCAAGACCCTCTGCAAAAATGCATAGGCACGTTTTCGCGAATCAGGCGGAAAGTCGTGCTGTGCATCGGGGTAATCAAACTCAACTTGATCGCGTACGCCGTATAGCTCAAAGATATGCTCTATTTCGGGTTGTGCTTGGCGAACTCCTGCCACTTCAAAGTTTGAATCGTGCAATGGTGAGCAAGTGAAGAATGCACGGGGAGCGATTGCGGAAATCATTTCGCAAAAGTCAATGGGGACGCGAGCTACATCGAGCTCATAGACCGTCTTGAGACGTGGCATGTAACGAGTCGATGTCCAGCCAGCGATCTTGCCTTCGTAGTAAGTTGGAAAGGGACACCAGCCACAGCTCGTGACGATCGCTTTGATCCGTTCGTCAAACATTCCGACGAAGATCGCATTATGGCCGCCGAGTGAATGTCCAATCGCAGCCAGCTTATTTGGATCGACATCGTCGCGCGCGCAGAGAATATCTATTGCGCGCTGATGAACCATGATGCCTTTCATCGTCCCTGATTCATATTGATCGGTTTCAAAGTTGTAATCGCGATGGTCTCCGAAGGAAGGATAGTCTGGAGCAATGACGACGTATCCAAGATCGGCTAACTCGCGTCCATAAGCTCGATTTGGTGCCTCGCTCTGTCCATCGGTAACTCCCTTTCCAATCGCATTGGTTGGATGCAACGCGAGAATGCCGGGGCATTTGTTGGCAGCCGATGCCCCTTGGGGCACAAACACGTATGCCGTCCAGCGCTCATCTGATTCCGTGGCAAACGTGATCGTCAAACGCTCGTGAAGCGGCCGCGTTTCGCGGGCAATGACCTTGACATCAAGTGGTGGTAATTCATCGCGTGAAGGGCGCGGTCCCATCACGGCTGCCAAACCATCCCAAAGCTGTTGCCGGCGCGATTGCCAATCGCCCAGCGTCCGGATTGGATGTTCTTTGCCCGCGATATCGACCCAGTTTCTCAATTGCTGGTGGTAGCCTGTCGGCCAAGACTTTAGCGGCAAAACCGCGGATTTTTGCCCAGCTTGTTCTTGCCCGATAATCGCTTGATGTTGACAGCCGAAGAACCATACGACAGCAGCCGCCGCGAACTTGCACGATACCCGTTTCCCGATCATGATAAGGCTCCCTGGAAGGCTTTCTCAGCGCCGCTACTTTCTTGGAATGGCGGTTGCTTTTACAATCCCACCCGCGGCACTATTCGCCCATACGCCGCATTCCCAGTCACTTTTGGAGCGATTCCGCCGATGTCTGAGCAGCATGCTGGGCAGGTTGATCATGTCCTGCACGAAAATCGTGTTTTCTATCCTACCCCGGAATTCGCCTCGCATGCAGTCATAAAGTCGACAGCGGAGTACGAACGCCTCTATCAAGCCGCTTTGCAAGATCCCGATCAATTTTGGGGGAACGAAGCCAAACAGCATCTGCATTGGTTCAAACCGTTTACGCAGGTACTAGATTGGAAAGAGCCGCATGCCCAATGGTTCGTCGGGGGGCAAACCAACGCTTCTTACAACTGCCTCGACGCACATGTGGCAGCTGGCAACGGCGATCGCCTCGCGATTATTTACGAAGGGGAGCCTGGCGACACTCGAAGACTCACTTATCGAGAGCTGCGTGACGAAGTCGCTCGATTTGCGACCGCACTGAAAAATTTGGGGGTCGCCCAAGGAGACGTCGTCAGTATCTATATGCCGATGACGCCCGAGCTGGTCATTGCCATGCTCGCATGCGCTCGCATTGGAGCCGTTCACTCAGTGATCTTCGCTGGATTTTCCGCAGAAGCGATTGCCGATCGAAACAATGACGCGGGTGCCAAAGTTCAAATCACGGCGAATGGCGGATATCGACGTGGCAAGTTGTTGCCATTGAAAGAGACGGTTGATACCGCGCTCGCGAAAAGTCCCACGGTGCAAAAGTGCATTGTGTATCAACGAGCGGATGCTCCGACTCCGATGACTCCAGGTCGTGATCATTGGTGGCATGATGTCGTCACCTCGACAACGGAACCGACCGCGGCCGTACCTGTCGATAGCGAGAACACGCTATTCATTCTTTACACGAGTGGCAGCACGGGTAAGCCCAAGGGTATCCGCCATACCACAGCAGGTTACAACCTCTGGGCCAAACGAACGTTTCAATGGGTGTTCGACCATCGCCCGGACGATATCTATTGGTGTACGGCCGACTGTGGTTGGATCACTGGACATAGCTATATCGTCTATGGTCCTCTCTCTGCAGGCGCTACATGCATGATGTATGAAGGCGCTCCGAACTGGCCTGCAGAAGATCGTTTCTGGGAGATCATTGAGAAGTACAAAGTAACGATTCTCTATACAGCACCCACAGCAATTCGCGCTTTCATTAAATGGGGTGATCATCATGTCGATAAACATGACTTAACCAGTTTGCGATTGCTGGGCAGTGTTGGTGAAGGGATCAATCCTGAAGCTTGGATGTGGTACTATCGCAAGATCGGTGGCGGGCGATGTCCTATCGTGGATACATGGTGGCAAACGGAAACCGGTGGCATCATGATGAGTCCGCTTCCAGCGATCACGCCGCTGAAACCTGGAAGTTGTACACGTCCGTTGCCTGGAGTTGTGCCCGAAGCGGTGGACGAAGCCGGGGAAGTAATGCCTAAGAATTCGGGCGGTATGCTATGTATCGGCCGCCCTTGGCCCGGAATGCTACGCGGCATTTGGGGCGATGATCAACGTTACAAAGAACAGTATTGGACCAAAGTTCCAGGCAAGTATTTGACGGGTGACAATGCTTATCAAGACAACGATGGTTATTACTGGATCATGGGTCGCATTGATGATGTGATCAACGTTTCCGGTCATCGCTTGAGTACGATCGAAGTCGAAAGTGCATTGGTCAGCCATCCTGCGGTATGTGAAGCTGCAGTGGTTGGACGCCCGGATGAGATCAAGGGTCAAGCGATCGCAGCGTTTGTCACGGTTGTCAACGCCGAAGCGAATGATCAGTTGCGTGATGCGTTGAAAAAACACGTTCGCAAAGAGATCGGGGCCTTGGCTCAACCCGACGATATTCGATTTGCGGCTGTTCTTCCTAAGACGCGCAGTGGTAAGATCATGCGTCGTTTGCTCCGTGATATCGCTGCCGGTAAAGAGACCGTGGGGGATACCACGACCCTCGAAGACTACAGTGTGCTCGCTAAATTGCGAGATCAGGACGAATCTTGATGACGCCGATCCGGATGCTCGAACTTGATGATCAGGGTGGATTGCTGCGAACCGATTTGCCCTTTCCTCGATACTCGGGGAAAGTGCGCGACGTGTATGACTTAGGAGATCGGCTGCTCGTTGTCACCACGGATCGCATCAGCGCTTTTGATTATGTGTTGCCTAACTCGATTCCAGATCGCGGGCGCGTACTCACGACGCTTAGCGCGTTCTGGTTTGGACGCTTAGGAGTTCAGCATCATCTTTTGAGCACGGACGTTCCAGCAGAAGTCAGTGTTTTGGATCTCGATACCGCGGTGCTTCAAGGCCGCGTGATGGTGTGTCGCAAAGCTCGAGTGGTTCCCTTTGAGTGTGTGGTGCGAGGCTATCTAGAAGGATCGGGTTGGCGTGAGTATCAAGAGAGCCGGTCGATCTGTGGCGTTACATTGCCGGAGGGATTAAAGCAGTGTAGTCAGTTGCCTCAGCCGATCTTTACGCCGGCGACCAAAGCGAGTGAAGGGCACGATGAGAATGTTACTTTCGCTTATATGCTCAATGAGCTCGGCGAAGAACTCGCTCAACGTTTGCGCAAGCAGAGTTTGGAGATCTATACCAAAGCTGCGGAGTACGCTCTGGGACGCGGCATCATCATCGCCGATACCAAGTTTGAATGGGGGATTGAGAACGGTGAAGTGATTTTGATTGATGAAGCACTTACTCCGGACAGTTCCCGATTCTGGCCCGCAGATGGCTATGCAGCGGGGCGTGCTCAAGCTTCATTCGATAAGCAATTTGTTCGCGAATGGTTGATGCAGAGCGGTTGGGACCGAAATAGTCCTCCACCTCCCCTCCCCCGCGACGTCGTGTTGCAAACGCGAGATAAGTATCTCGATGCACAGCGAAGGCTAATGGGCTAGGCAAACGGACTTAAAAAACGACCAGCGATCCAAGTGGTGATGCGGCATGCGATTATGGCTTTTCAGGTTCGGCCTAATGATTAAGACATCCTAGCAAGCCTCGGCGAATGCGCTTTGTGGACATGGTAAATGCTTTGCGCCGTAGCTTGCTGGCATGTCTTAATCATTAGTGGGTTCGCTGGTACGTTTTTTAAGCCCGTCTGCCTTATTGAGTTTCATGAATCTATGTTCCGATTTCTTCTCTTGCCAATCTTTGTAACCGCGTCGGTCTTTGCGGATGACACAGCGTGGCTCAAATCGCATGGCCAGCAGATTTTCCATGACGCTTTCGAACGTGAGGAAGATGGCAACCTAGCCAAGGCGATCGGCAACGGCTGGAACAGTGCAACCGCTGATCGTGTACCTCAAATCAAAATGGCAGATCTCGATCAAGGGATTCTCAAAGTTAACAGCGCGACGAAAGAAGCGGGGCACGCAGCGCACATTCATCATGAAGCGGGTTTTCAAGATGGCGGGGTCATCGTGCGATTTCGATTTCCAGGGATTCATCCAAATGAATCATTGCAACTGGGTTTTGTTGATCGTGAGACACCGGGAGTGCACGCTGGGCATCTATGTTATGCAATTCTCAGCTCTCAGAACGCGACGTTGATTGATCAGAAAACAGGCGTTATGAATCTGGAGATTCGCAAGCGACGACAAAGTTTTCTTGATCAAAAACAGCCACTCCCCGCAGACTTAGATCAATTACTCAAAGGGAAACAGAAGACGGTAAAATGGCAAGCTGATCGTGATTGGCATCAGTTAACGCTTGTTACTGAAGGGGATGAGATGCGATTAAGCATCGATGGAAAGTTAGTTGCCAAGCATCGATCGGAAGGATTCGCTCATCCTGTAAAGCGCTGGTTCAGCTTTCTCATTTCCAGCACGGTCTGGATCGATGATGTGCAAGTTTGGAAACGCGGGTGAAGTCCTCCCTGGCCGCAGGCATGCTGCAACTCTCCCTCTGGGAGAGTCGGCCTCTCAGGGCCGGAGAGGGTACGCAAGCTATGTTGCAAACTCAAGTGGCATCATATAGTTCGCTGCTCGGTCTAAGCGGATATTGCGGCAACGCGACAAATAAAACTGTCGAGGTTCCTCGCGGCAAAGGCACAGTGCAAGAAAGCGATCCGAAGAAAGGAACCGAATCGGACTGATAACTCGTCGCGTCTCGACCCCTTTTGAGTCGGAGTATTCGAGCACGATCACCAGATCGTCTGGGTTTTGCATGGCACGTCGTAAAGCTTGTTGTACGGACATTTTCTCGCTCCTCGTTTCTGTCTGAGACAAGTATCGGCCAAACCCGTGACACCTTCGGTCAGCACCGCGTCACTCGCAGGAAAATGTGCGCCGTATATACTGGAGTGAGGCTTTCGGTTGCCCCCTCACGTGGTGATGTATCGAGTTTTGTTGAAATGCACGTTACGGATCTGCCGCAACTCTATCGAAACCTGAATCGTTGGCGGCAGATCTTCGCAGTCTTGCGACGCTACGGTCTGGCGGATTGGCTTAGTCATTTCCCTGGGTTACCCGGTGTCTCTCGCCTCAAAACGCTTCGTGGTGAGTCGCTCACCACCATGTCACGCGAACAGCGAATTCGTTCAGCCCTTACCGAACTGGGGCCGACCTTTATCAAACTGGGGCAGCTACTCAGCAATCGCCCCGACATGATCGGTCCTGATTTGGCCCAAGAACTGCGCAAGCTGCAGTCGGATGTGACGCCCGACCCTCAAGAGGCAATCGAAGCGACGCTGAAACAAGAGTTAGGATCGCGATTCGGTTCTGAATTGATTGAGATTTCACCGCATCCAATTGCGGCCGCATCGATAGGGCAAGTTCATCGTGGGATTTTGAGTGATGGCACTCCGGTAGTCGTCAAAGTTCAGCGCCAAAACATCGAGCAGATTGTGCTGCGCGATCTAGAAGTTCTCGCTGGTCTCGCGCTACTCGCTGATCGCGTACCGTCGTTATCGGTTTGGGGGCCCAGTGAGCTTGTTCGGCAAATGGCTCCGATGTTGCGACGCGAGTTGGATTTCCAACGTGAACGCCAAAACATGGAGTTGTTTGCGGAGTTATTGAAACAACAGTCCGATGTTCGTGTACCTCGACCTGTGGGGCATTTGTGTACGCGACGCGTGCTTGTGATGGATTGCTTGGTCGGTCGATCCATGACAGGCCCTTGGATTGTCGACGAGTCCAAGCGAGACTGGGCGATTCGCTTAGCGCGTTGCTATAGCGAAATGATTTTCACGCACGGAGTGTTTCATGCCGATCCGCATCCCGGCAATTTGTTGCGGCTCGATGACGGTCGACTAGGAATTCTTGATTTCGGTATGGTTGGTCGCATTGATGAGAAGTTACGCGATCAAATTGAATTGATGCTCATCGCGATCGCTTCTGGGGACGGCCAGCTATTAACGCGGCTCGTGCGCCGTGCGGGGCGCGCGCCACCTACGCTCGATGAATCGCGGCTGGCTGTCGATGTTGCAGACTATTTAGCCATGTATGGGCGTCAGCAAATCGACCAGTTCGATTTGCTCGGCGCGCTCAATGAGCTATCCGATATGCTCTATCGACACGGGATTCAGCTTCCTAATCAAGCGGCGTTGTTGCTCAAAATGTTGATCAGTCTCGAAGGGACTTTACGGGAGCTCAGCGCCGGATTTAGTACGCTTGAAGTCATGCAGACCAGCGTACGGAAAGCGCTCTTTAGGCGCTTTTCGCCACTGCGGCGCGCACGCCAAGCGCGACGGATTTACGTAGAAGCGGAATACTTGATGGATTCGCTTCCCGATCAATTGGTCGGAGCGCTTGAACAAATTCGAACCGGGAGACTCTCGGCACAGCTGGAACTGCATCGTTTAGGCCCACCGGTCAATCGGTTGGTGATGGGCATGGTGGCGAGTGCTGTTTTTCTCGGAGCTTCGCTCATGTTGGCACTTAAAACACCACCACTTCTTTTCGCAGGTCGTGACCCAGGTTGGATCGCAGACCTGAGTGCACCGGGGTTGGTGGGGATGATTGCCGCGTTGCTAATCATCATGCGACTCGTTCGTGCGATTGGATTATCCGGACACTTAGACCGCGAATGAATCGCGCAAACGAAGGATCATCATGACGAAGTCAGATGCCGAGTTAGTCTGTGTTGATTATCAGTGCTTTACGACGGGTTATACCTCGCAACGTTTGGGTTTTGCGGATCGCGGAGCTGGTTGGCATCATGTGCGATTTCATGCGCTCTGTGCATTGATTCGCCATCCCACTCAAGGGGACGTGCTATTCGATACCGGATATGCACCACATTACCACACGTCGACGCGACCTTTTCCGTATTACATCTACGGATTGGTTTGCCCCGCGGTGACCAGTGAGTCTCTAGCGATTCATGCACAGTTGCACGCTGCAGGTGTATCGGCGAACACGCTAAACAAGATCATTCTTTCACACTTTCATGCCGATCACGTCGCTGGTGTCAAAGATTTCAAGGAAGGAAGCTTTATCGCCAGTGAGAGCGCTTGGCGGGGCGTCGAGAAGTTAACAGGAGTTCGCGCTGTTAAACGGGGCTATGTACCCTCTCTATTACCCAGCGACTTTAAAGATCGACTTACGCTGATCGAAACGTTTGAAGCACCGGGGATTGGGCCCTTTCAGAGAAGCTATGATCTGTTTAGTGACGGTTCGGTTCGCTTGATCGAACTGCCAGGACATGCGCGCGGACAACTGGGTGCCTTATTACGTACTTCCCCTGATCGCTACACATTCCTCATAGCTGATGCAACGTGGACTTTGCGCGCTTTGCGCGATCGGCAAATTCCCCATGCATTAACGTTCTCGTTGGTTGATTCTGTTAGCGACCTACGCACAACGCTCTATTCGCTTCATCAACTCATGCAAACTCATCCTGAGATTGATCTCATTCCCACCCACTGTCCGGAGATCGCGAAGCGATTCGGCTTTGACGAAACCATACGAGCTTTATCGTAGGCAGTTCAACTTTTGTAGCCCTTCGATCACTTTCTTTTTCTTGACCAGTAATCATCGAAAATTCGGCTGTAACAACCATGGATGTCATTCGCTCAGTTGCATATCATAACCACTGAGCTGACCATGCCAGGAAATTCGCTATGACCACTACTGCTTCTAAAATCTATTCAGCACTCGCCTCTATCTTCGCCACATTCCTTTTCTCATGCACAACTTTCGCAGCGGGTAATGTCGCGGTTGAAGTCGTCGATGGTGAGTTAACGCTCACAGGCGACTTCTATGGAAACCAAATACTGATCGAACGCTCGGTACTCAATCGTTATCGAGTCAGTGGTCTGGAAGGAACAAAGGTCAATGGCAAAGCGATGGAAGTCTTTACGGTGAGTAAAGGTATTCGCGCAGAGTTGCTCGGAGGTGACGATCTGTTGCAAATCGAAGGCAAGGGATTAAGTGCCAAGAGTCATGACGTCCAAGGAAGATTGGTTGTTCGGATGGGGACGGGGGCAGACATCGTTAAGCTCAATCATTTCCAGACGCATTTTCCAGTCAATATTGCGACCGAAGGAAATGGTGATGATACAGTACGACTGACCAACGTATCGATTGGTTCTCGCCTGCACATAGTCACAGGCACCGGTGATGACAATGTTGAGTTCAATGCCGTTGCTGCCAGAGATCTAGTAATGTACCTCGGCGAAGAGAACGATGTGTTCGTTGATGAAGGTGGTGCGCGTTAGAGTTTAAATTTAGTCACCCTCCCGCTTGAGTGACCCCGTTTCGTCTACTGTTGTTATCCATAACCACTAAACAAAGCAGGCCATCGCAGAAGATTGCACCACGAAGGGCACGAAGAGCACGAAGGATCCGGTATCAGGATTCTTCTTTGTTTTGAACTTTTCAAACGTCATTCAGTGGGCAGAATAGTTACGAGCAGGTATGTAACTTCTCTCGAATCCTTCGCGCTCTTCGTGCCCTTCGTGGTGACGAGCTTCGGTACCAAGGCCCTCCCCGGCCGCTACGGCGTCCGACACTCCCGCAAGCGAGGTTAGCTTAATCTAGGCATCGAGTGGATGGGGCGCGGGGGCTTGTTCGACACTTTCTTGATGATCGGCTTGTTGGACGCGCTCAGGAACGGCAATCTTTCGATAGCTTAGCTCACGCGCCAAAAGGATCAGGTTCACGACGAAGAAAGCACCGCCTAACAGGAGCATGATCGACGCAACTTCGATAGGCATGCGCCCTCGATCAAGTTCTTCGAGTGTCCAGAACCAGTTTGTAATGTGGCCGAAATGAAAATTGTTGCTGATGGATCCTGTTAGGAGGACATCAATAACCGAAGGAATGAGCATCCCCAACATAACGACCACGCCGGCCACGATTAAATTAATGGCGAAGAACGGTGGTACGTACCGCGATAAAGCCAAGAGAATCAGCCTCACGATACTTAAGTAAAACATTAAGTAACCGATCATCGCTACACCACATACTAGCAGGCGGTCGAAGCCTGTCAGATCGTAGATCAATCCTGACATAGTCAGTGCAGTGATGCCCGCTGCGCCCGAAGTAATGGTAAAGACAAAGCCGGTTCCGGGGCCAGGGTTGAACCACGTTAACATCAGTCGACCGGCGCCAGATTGTGGCAGGCTTCGCTGAACGCGAGGACTAAGTTCGGAGGACTCCGCCAGCATTACCGAGCCGCAGACAAACCAATATGCAGTTAGGGCGATGATCCCACCAAAACTAGCTTCGTAGTCATGGTATTGAATGCCACACGCCGTAATACAAACAACCCAAAGTGTTTGTTGCACAAGCATCCAATGCCTTAATCGGGTAGATTTGTTTTCGGTCAAAGGTGCAATCCCTGCCGCAGCCGCTTTGACGAACAAAACACAAAACCCAAAGCAAGTAATGGTGAAGGTCAAGAAAGCAACTCGTGCATCATCATCGCTGATGAAATCGGATTGCAGAATGCCTTCTAAACAGAAGGCACCGCAAGAGAACTCGGCGATCGTGATGGTTGCAAGTAGCGCCAGTAACGCGACCAGTTGTAGCGCCCGATTAATTGCCAAGGCTCCGAGCAGCAAACCAAATGTCGTAAGGAGCAAGGTCGTAAGGAAAATCACGAACAAGATCATCGCGATCGAAACAATATCGATGCCCCGCAATAGATAGGTAAACGCCAAGCAAGGAACGAGCGTTGCGAGGTACATGCACATCTGAAGAACGGCACTGTTGAGTTTACCCATCACGATGCCCATCGCGCGCAATCGCGTGATCGAGAGCATCTCGAACGTGCCATCATCGAGTTCAGCTGCCAATGATCGGTGAGCGGCCAACGGAACAATGGCGATCATCGGTAGTGCGAGCACGAAATAGTAGCCCGCCATCATCGAGTCTCCCGTAGGGAGATAGTAAATATCGGGCGAATTCAGTACGACTCCGGAGATCGTCCAACAAAGCGCTGCAAATAACAAAACAAAATAGGTGATCGTGAACTGCTTACTCTTGATCGCCTGTCGCGCTTCCTTGATCAGAATCGGGTTGAGCCAATGGGTGGCTTTCTCTGACCATTGATCGATACGTCCCCAAAAGCCAGGCGCAATGTCATCGAGCGCCATTGGATGATAGGGGATGTCAGCATTTGCTTGGGACTCGGCTACGGAAAGTGGTTCACTCATTGAACTTGCCCCGTTGTAATCTGCAGGAAGACATCTTCTAACGACTTGTCACAAGGCGAAAACTCGACAACTCGAAGTTGCTGATCCATTAAAGCACGCAAAACGGAGGCTTGTTCATCATCACCCCCTTCCACGGTGAACTTGATGATTTGATCCGTTCGTTTAATTTCATTTACAAACGGTAATGAAAGCAGCAGGCGTTCTGCTGATTCCCCCTGTTCGATAACCCTGATTTGCACATCCCTGGAAGGCTTGAGTTGACGTCGAATTTCATCAACATTTCCAGTTGCCAGCAGCTTGCCACGTTCAATGATCCCGATTCGATCGCACATCTCGGCAAGCTCGGTGAGAATGTGGCTGCTAATGAGGATCGTTTTGCCTTCGGCTGCCAAGGCACGAATGATACGTCGCAAATCGATTCTCGCTCGCGGATCTAGTCCGGCGGCTGGCTCATCGAGAATCAATACCGTCGGGTCGTGAATGAGTGCACGACCCAAACAGAGACGTTGTCGCATGCCTTTGCTCAAACCACGAATGGGTTTACTGGCAAGCGGTTTGAGGCCGGTGAAATCCATGACCCAGCGCAATCTGGCGGTTCGCTCGCGACCGAGTAGTCCGTAGGAGCGGGCAAAGAAGTCAAGATACTCAACGCAATTTGTATCGCGATACGTGCCGAAACTGTCCGGCATGAATCCAAGCAGTCCGCGAACACGATCGGGATCATTCACAGAGGAAAAGCCTTCGACGTATGCATCTCCCGACGAGGGTAGCTCCAACGTCGCAAGGATGCGCATGCTCGTTGTTTTTCCCGCACCGTTTGGTCCGATATAGCCGAATACGCTGCCGCGCGGCACGGTAAAACAAACATCGTTCACCGCATGCGTCGAACCAAAGGTTCGATGCAAATGACGGAGTTCAATAACAGGACCTGTCCAAGGTGTCGCATTCATGGCAGGATTCCCATCAGGATGTGGATGCCATCGATCAATTTCGCTTCAGGCAACCCCGTCGATTCTTGTTGCACAGGAACGACTATGAGAAAAGATCTTGCAGGACTTGAAGTCAAGAACGCTCGATACTGCTCGGTGAGTAACGAAACCGAACCGCTGTTACTTGCAAAGGGACTAAGTCCAAATACAGAAGTTCTAGTGTTGGACCGATGGAGTGCAACCGATGGTTCGTAGGGCCAAATCCGTTCAGCGACTTCGGCATGATCTTGTGGGCTGAACGAAGTCATGGCGGTGGCGACATTCGGAGTTAAGTTCTGCGCGAGCCATATTTTTCCTCCTTTGTCTTTCAAGAAAGCCGTTTCGATTTCGTATTCGCGTCGATTGGTAACTTGTGGCGGTGTTACCGATTCATCAAATTCAATTTGCAGTTCTTCTTTGATCGGCGTAAATGTTTTGAACTGTATCTGGCTTCGCGAAGGTAAAAAATCACCGCTGAACCGATATTGACCTTTCTCGAAATGAATCTGTTTCTGTGACGGTATGTTGTAGCCTCGATATCGAAACACGTTCGAGTTGAAATCTGTCACAGGGTAAACTGCGGCTTGATCCGAGTAGGTTAATCCTTTGCGCGAAGGAAGCGCTGCGACATAGCTTTCATGGCATTCCCGGACACCGACACCATTTGTCGTATCGAGCCAAGTGATTTGTTGAATTCTCCCTTTTGTCGACAATCCATCCGCGATCAATGCATAAACAAAAAGTGCAAACGCGACGACAAGGGCTGTCGTCGGAGCGATGAAGTACAACAAATACAATCGATCTTTACGACGAAAGTAGGTGTAGCATACCGGGCCGAGTGTAATGGCAAACAATGCGTTCAGTAATAGAAATGTCTTGAGTGGAGGCGTACCGACTCCAGGGACCAACTGATCCCAGAAACTTCCGTTTCCTACGGTTAATGGGAGGCCAGTACGCTTTTCCCAGGCAATATGTGACGATCCGCTTCCCTCGACGATTGACATCCAGAACTGCGCCGATCCTGGAAAAGGGTCGGAATCCGATATCGTAATAACTTGGCCATATCCGAATCTGGCTTGCATTACGGATGAAAGCAACTTGTTCGCAGGCACAAATTCGGTAAAGGGGTGTTCCTTCTCTTTCAACAACTTGAACTCGTCGGAACGAAAAGGAAAATTGTTGGTGCCCGATTGCATCGAACCCCTTTGAACGCCGTTCCAGTACTGATACGTGATTGGCGAGGTGTCGTTTCTTTCGCTGAGTTTGAGGCGGTCTCGGGTCAGCTTTTCGGTCAGCGCAACTTGTGGAGACATTGGCTTTAAGTTCATTGAGCTGAGAAATTTGCTCTCACTCTTCTCGGCAGCATAAACCCACAAGGTTCCCCCTGTGGCCAGGTAATCCTTGATGGTCTCGAACGCTTGCGGTTGTTCGACCTCGATGCGTGCTAGCAGTGGAGCTGCAACGAGGATGACATCGAGCTGTGAATAAAAGAGCCAGTTTGTGGGGAGCGATTCTTCAGAGACGATACGGAATTGAGCGGCTGAAGGCAGAGCGGTTGAGGAAATCAAATCCATTGCGGCCTTATGCGACAAACGCTTGACCTGGTTGTCGGTAGGAACTGGGCCTTCAAACACTGTCGAGAGCGTGCGAACATCGGGGAATACTTTCCAAGGTTGATCCTGAGTGGCAACATCCTTTGGCTGCAAGATCGCGATGCTTGTGAATTGGTCAGTGTCTTGAACCCGGATTGAGTTGACGTTCACCAAGCAATTGGGAATATCTGCAATCCGTCCATTTTCGTAAACATTGACTCTCAATGCTTCCGTTTGATAGAAACTCGGCAATAAAATCGGCACTGATGCTTCGACATCACCTTGGATCGCTTCGCAAGAAAAATTGGCGTCGTAGAGGAGTTCATGATCTCTTTGAAGCCGTGGACCGATCTTGATCTCAAAGCTTCGGTTAGTTTTGAATCGACCTGCGACCGGTGTGAACACAATGCGGCCGGGCTGGTAACCGTTTCCTGCCACCGTGCTGAGGTAAATCGTGACGTTGAAATCGGCGTATCTGCGTGCAAGCGATCCAACGTTGGCTTCTTCTAGCTGGGCATGCACGGACAGGATGTTGCAGCAAAACAGGAGAGTCATCGCTATGGCAAGCGTACACAAGCTACGTACCCGCGAACCGATCCAGGTCCGTTCGGTGCAATCCGATGCAAAGCGTATTGGATTCATCTAGGTTGCCGCTTTCGTTGACCGTTGGTCAAAGCAATAGATAAGTGTTTCCGAGAACTACTTCGACTGCAACTTCGAAATCTTGCTTGATGGAAGCGTGATAATCCAAGCCGCTGCGTAGACGACTGCATAAAAGGTAAAGCACAATGCTGTGGTCACGATCACCATGAGCAGACTGCGTAACCAAACCGAATCGCGATTGGCTAAAGCTACATTCACCAGCCATAGGGCTACGGCACAAGCTGCGATGAGCAACAAGAAAAGCTTAAGCGATATCTGAGGCAGGGCTTTCGAAGGCAACACTTCTACAGAAGTATCTGGATTGTCTGCTGGCATGAGCGAAGTCTCCCAGGAATAGCTGCACGCCTGGGATTATACAGACTTTTATCCCTCGCATTTGCGATTATCGCTGCGATTATCGCTGTTCACGCGCATTTTCTATATGCATGCGGAGCACGTCAGAAAAGGGAATATTGAATGACTCATCAGGAACTTTGGCGCGTTCCACGAGTAGACCGACTCGTTTGAGGAATTCGCGCAAAGCATCGTCGGTTGCTCCCACATGAAAGTGGCAACCGCGCAAGCTTTGGTCTTTAACGGTAACTGGCCCCAGTGCGTCTTCGAAATCGTTTGCGGAGACCGCTTCAAGTTCTGCAGCGCGTTTGAAGCGTCCGATCAGCTTTTGTGCTTGCTGTCGCTCTTCATCGGTGAATGCTTCACGCGATTGAATTTGGGAGAGCGCCGCATCGAGATCACCCCACTGAACAAGCGGAGCGCCGATGAGTTTTTGCATTAACAAGCGGGCTTGCGCAGGATCCCATTGATCGGTCTCGAGCTGGGTAGCCAACGTTTTTAATTGGCGAATCGCAGATTCTTTGGTTTCCTGATCAAGCATCGATTGCTCGATCACCGGAATGTACTGGGATTTTAAAGAGCCGGCAGCAAGCTTATCGCTTTGACTAAAGATAAACCAAGATCCAATGCCGCATGCAATCAATACGACCATGAGTCCAAGCAATAAGACCGCCATGATCGCGGGCATCCAACCAACATCTTTGACGGGTTGTTTGGGTGACTGCGATGTTTCAGGCGTACTGCTCACGTGTTATTCATCTGCGCAAATCAATGTTTACTCGTCTTGCCATTCAATGCTGACGACTTCAAATTTAGCTTTTCCGCTGGGCACATCAATCTCTGCGATTTCACCGACTTTCTTCCCCAGCAGACCTCGTCCGATGGGGCTAGTGCAAAGGATCTTTCCTTTGTCGTAGTCTTCGTCGCCTATGCCTACGAGCGTAAACTTCTCTTCGTCGCCATACTGTAGATCTTTGACCGTGACCGTGCAGCCAAAGACAACTTCATCTTTTGGAAGTGCGGCAGTATTGATGATTTCTGCACGCGCGATCTTCGCTTTCAATTCATTGATCTTGGCTTGAACCAATCCCTGGTTTTCACGCTGTGCATGGTACTCGGCGTTTTCCTTTAAGTCGCCTTCGGCGCGCGCCGCAGCGATCTTCTCTGCAATTTTCGGCATCTCAACCGATTCCAATCGGTCGATCTCTGCGCGAATCTTGTTGTACCCTTCTCGAGTCATGGGGACGGAAGCGGACATGACCCTCACTCCTCACTATGCAAACCGTGAAACTGTCTACGAACCGAATACCAACGGTCAATAAAATAAATACACGACCTCTTTTGCTGAGGTGCAAAAGAGGTCTCGTAAGTCATTTCGGATTACCTCTAAGGTACGCCAAGAACGGGGCGGAGTAAAGTGTCACTTTCTTGGCTGGTTTTTCAAAGAAAAACCGCCCTAAACGTGCAAGAAACCACGGACCGAAAAGGCCCATGGCCGCAGGACCGAGCCGCTTACAGCCCCGCCCAGCACTCAAGGAAAACGGGGGGCAAGAATTACCGAACTCGGCGATCTTCCGGGAAGTACAAGAATGCGCCGCAATTTGGGCAGCTAACCAGATTGTTTAAATGCATTTGATTGATCATTTGCACAGTCAGTGTCTGGTAGCAACCGCTGCAGGTTTCCCCTTCGACCGCCGCCAAACCTTCTTCGCCGCGAGTATTGATAATGCGTTGATACTCCGCACGAAAGGATTCCGGGAGCTGTTGTTCGACTTCGACAAGCTCTTTCTCGACACCATCCAAATCGGACTGCGCGCCTTGCATGCGTTGCTGAACTTCAGCTTCGAGCTTCTTCTGTTTCGCTTCAGCTTCCTTCAGTTCGTTTTCTTTGCCGCTTAGGTCAGCGACGAGCGCATCGATTTGTTCGAGAATCTCAAGGATCTCATCTGCCAAAACGCTGTTCGCTTGAGTATCTGCCGCGATTTGCTCTTTGATTAGTTGGTACTCTTTATTGCTTGCCGCCTGATTGAGCTTGACCTTTAGGTCTTCGACGCGTTGCTCGCGGCTTCGCAGTTGCAACTGCTTCTGATCCGCGTTCATCTTGGACTTCTTGATGTTCTCTTTGATCGCATCACGCTGTTGTTTTACAGCTTCAACCGAGTTACTCCCTGCTTGAATTTGCAAGGGTCCGCGGCGCAATTGGCCGCGCAAGTCACTTCTTTGTCGATGGATCCGATGGAGTGTTCGCAACGTGTCGGCATCGATCTGTACTTTTGCGTCGCGAGACATACGTGACCTTGGTGGCGGGATTTAAATACAATTCTGGACCTGTAAGATCGGATGAAATAGGGCGGTCGTCAAGTAGCTACCATGGCCTTGGCACCCCTCACTACCTTCTGATCCACCGCCGCTTCGGCTACGATTCGTTCATGCGATTGGCGAATCATTGCAACCAACTTGGAGTCCTGATTCATGCGGATTTTGCTGACCAACGACGATGGCGTTTACGCACCGGGGCTCGCAGCTCTCGAAACCCAGCTTCGTCATTTGGGTGATGTCGAAGTGATCGCGCCGGCGGTGGAGCAAAGCGGCGTCGGGCATTCCATCACTTTCCTTTCTCCCTTGGTTTGCAAAGAGATTATGCGCGATGACCGCCGCTGGGCTTGGGCCGTCGAAGGCTCTCCAGCGGACTGCGTGAAGCTTGCCATCGGTGAACTGGCAGGTGGTAAACCAGACCTGGTGGTTAGTGGCATCAATAATGGACTCAATGCCGGGATCAACGTCCTCTATTCCGGTACGGTTGCCGCCGCGATCGAAGGAGCATTTTTCGGAATTACTAGCGTTGCCGTTTCTTTAGAGTATGACCCGAGAAATGACTTTCAAGCCGCAGCTGTCATCGCTCGCAACATTATCGACCAAATCATCCGTAAGAACCCCGCATCCGGTCGGCTCTACAACATCAACATTCCTCAAGTCGCGACGACGCGCCCTTGCCAAGTTCGTGTCGTTCCCATGGGGCTATCGCACTACGGAAGCAAGTTCATACGTCGACAAGATCCCAAAGGACGCGATTATTATTGGTCGGCTCCAGATGTTCCCCCGCAACATACAGAACATCTCACTGATCTGATGGCGCTCTATGAAGGCTTTGTTACCGTAACCCCATTGCACTTTGATCTTACCGAACACCAACTCCTCTCCGAACTCGAATCTTGGAACATCGTGGCATAGGCGTCCCGCCTGTGATGGCTATCGTGGCATAGGCGTCCCGCCTGTGATCCAAAAAGACTTTGGGCTATAGGCTACGAATCAAAAAGCCTAAAGCCTAAAGCCTAAAGCCTTGACTTGACAGGCGAGACGCCTATCCCACGATTGACAGGCGAGACGCCTATCCCACGATTGACAGGCGAGACGCCTATCCCACGACTTGACGCCTATCCCACGATGTCGTTAACGACTTGGCCGTGAATGTCAGTGAGGCGAAACTGTCTGCCTTGAAATCGGTAGGTTAATCGTTCATGGTCGATGCCCATCAAGTGCATTATCGTCGCTTGCAAGTCATGCACGTGGACTGGATCGGTTGCAACGTTGATCCCTAAATCATCGGAGGATCCATAGCTCATGCCCGGCTTAACGCCACCTCCCGCCATCCAGACCGTAAATGCATACGGATGGTGATCGCGTCCCCAACGAGGTCGGTTCGTAATGTCGCCTTGAATAAACGGTGTTCGTCCAAACTCACCGCCCCATACTACCAAAGTATCATCGAGTAAGCCGCGTTGACGAAGGTCCTTTACGAGCGCGGCACTCGCTTGATCGGTATCGCGACATTGAGTGTACAACTCAGTTGTCAGGCTATTGTGTTGATCCCATCCGGCGTGCATCAATTGAACATACCGAACCCCGCGTTCAACGAGGCGACGCGCTAAGAGGCAATGATGCGCAAACGTTCCAGGTTCTTCCACTCCCGGGCCATACATCGCTAAAGTCTCTGCGGACTCATCTGCAAAGTTCGTAAGCTCTGGCACGCTCGCTTGCATCTTAAAAGCCATTTCGTACTGCGCGATTCGAGTCGCGATTTCTGGATCACCGGTTTCCGTGAGATGCATCGCATTGACTTGACTCATCGCATCAAGCCAATCGCGACGGGTTTCGCGATCAATACCTGATGGGTTGGATAAATAAAGCACAGGGTCGCCGCTACCTCGAAATTTCACACCTTGGAATCGTGTTGGCAAGAAGCCGCTGCCCCAATAAAAATCATAGAAGATCTGGCCACACGAGGTCCCTTTGCTCACCGAAGTCATCACGACGAAGGTCGGCAAATTCTCCGTTTCATTGCCAAGACCATACGCTAACCAGGCTCCGAGCGTCGGACGGCCGGGGATTTGAGCACCGCTAAGTAGGAAGCTGATTGCTGGCGCATGATTCACGGCTTCCGTATGCATGCTTTTAATAAAACAGAGCTGATCGGCAATCTTCGCGGTATGCGGCATCAGCTCGCTGACCCAAGCACCGCTTTGCCCATGCTGAGCGAACGGTTCAACGGGAGCCAAGAGCAGTTTACCACTCGCGTTGCCCGTCATCGTGCTAAAACGACGCCCGCCGACATACGACTCAGGTACCGCTTGGCCATGCAATTCCTTTAATGCCGGTTTCCAGTCAAAGATGTCGACGTGAGTTGGCGCTCCGTTCTGAAACAAATAGATGATGTGTTTCGCTTTGGGTGCATAATGCGGCAATGCATCCAAGCCGCCGATTCGTGAAGCGCTACTATTTGCAACCGCATGATCGGCAAAGAGACTGGCTAACGCGGCCGTGCCGACACCTGCGGAAAACTTTCCGAAGAGCGCGCGGCGCGTTATGGCTAAGCTTGGATCGTTCAACATTCCATCACTCCCGCGTTAACGCTTCGTCAAGGTTGAAGATGGCCAAGCAAAGATTGGTCCAGCTCGCGTGTTCCACAACGTCGAGTTGAGCTTTTCGGGGATGTTCACCAATCGCCAATAAAGACTTTGCCGATGCTTCGTCTTTACGATAACGCTCGCGACTTCGTTCTAGCTGTGCTAACCAAATTCTTGATTCCGCCGGCTTCGGTGTCCTTGCAACCACTCTACGATAAACTTGGTCAATCCGTTGCTGGTCTGTGTCGTCGTCAATCAATAGATGCTCTGCCAGATGTCTTGCCGCTTCGATAAAGGCCGTGTCGTTAAGCGTATAGAGCGCGTGCAACGGTGTATTTGTGCGAAAAGCTTTGACGGTACATGTTTGACGCGAAGCATTATCGAAGAACATAGTCGGGGCAATGATTCGCCTCCAGAATAAATACATACTGCGACGGTAAATCGCTTCACCATGGTCTTGAGCGTACTTCTTATTTCCAAAAGTTGCTTCCTCCCAAACACCTTCCGGCTGATAGCTGTTGACACCGGGGCCGTTAAACTCGCGTACAAGCAAACCACTGACCGCTAATGCGTTATCTCGCAACATCCATGAGGGCATGCGGAAGCGAGCGCCACGTGATAGATATCGGTTTTCAGGATCTAGTTGCCGAATCGATTCCGTTGCATTCGAAGTCTGCTGATAGACATGGCTCGTTAGGATTTCTCGCACTAGCCATTTGGTGTCCCATTGTGAGTCTCGGTACATGGAAGAAAGATCGTCTAGAAGCTCGATCTGAATCGGAAACTCTCCTTGAACTCCAAAGTCTTCGGTTGTTTTCACTAAACCGATGCCAAATAGTTGTTGCCAAATTCGATTGACGCTGACCCTAGGGGTTAGCGGTTGGTCAGCAGCGAACAACCACTTCGCAAGTCCCAATCGATTGTCGCTGGCTGTGTCGTTCGTTCTGGGAAGAGATGTAGGCGTCTTGGCAGACACGTGGATAGTCGTGGGTTGATTGTACAGCCCGCGATCCAGAATCATGGTCTTGCGCGGCTCCTTTTGATCGGCCATCACCATGACCTTGGGCACCGCTTTGCGGAGGTCATTCAAGACTTTCTCGGCATCCTTTAACTTGCTATCGAGTTTCTGGTGATCGACATCGCTTTGGCGATGCGCTTTCTGAACTTCCGTTCGCTGCGCCTCCGAACGATCTTTGGCAGGTACGCTGAGCGCCGCGATAAGTGATGTGGCTGCCGCCTCCAGGCGAACTTCTTCTGCATCAGAAACGCTGAGACGAAACCGACCTAGATTGTGGTGTGCATGCGGAGAATCGTGTCTCAGCGTTACAATCAACTCCGAGCCAGGCTCCACTTCAATCGGCTTCTCCAAGCGAAAGATGCCGGTATGAGGTCGATCGAGCATGCGTCCTTCATGAACCGCCCAGCCCGTTTTCGAATTTTGGTCGTAAGCCGTAGCGATCTTCAATGATCCCTGTTCAAAGGTTGCCTCTGAGAAGCCGATCTTCAGTACTTGCAACTCGGCAGCGTCTTTGCGCCGAAGTTGAAGCTCGATCTCAGTGAGCACAAAGTTACCGCTGTCACTTCGAGCCAGCCCGCCAGCTGTCATCGAAGGATCTTGTAACGCTTCGAGTCGCAGTGCCGATAATGTTTTGATCGATAGCGGAGCAGTCACGACATAAGTGTCATTGGTAGGATTGGAGCCGCTAGCTAAAAGTGACTGATCAGACTGAAGGGTTAAATCTTGATGTTCTGCCCGATAATGGGATGGTATTAAAAATTTCCAAGGACTCGTTTCGCCTAAGCGTGTTAGCTCATTGGCTTCCCAATCATTCTGTAAATCGGCAAGTGCTTTTTGTCGTTCTGTCAGCCGCTTGCGATGTTCGCGAACCGTTTGTGCCTGCGATTCGATCGCTTGAGATTGTTCAGCACTCGGGACTTCTAGTGTCGGGCCTGCTTGGCCACTATTGTCATTTCCTGCAACCGGAGTTTGATTGAAATAAGCAAATAGCTGATAGTAATCTTCTTGAGTGAGTGGATCGAACTTGTGGCTATGGCAACGACAGCAGTTCAATGTTAACCCCAACCAAATGGTTCCTGTCGTTTCGGTCATGTCCATGACATAGTCAACTCGATTCTCTTCGGCGATGCGACCTCCTTCACCGTTGATCATGTGATTGCGACAGAAGCCGGTTGCCAGCTTTGCGTCATGCGGCGCATTCTCAATGAAGTCACCAGCAAGCTGCCAAATACTAAACTGATCAAAAGGCATATTCTCATTCATGGCGCGAACAACCCAATCACGCCACGGCCACATTGTGCGCTCGTTATCGCCTTGATAACCATTCGTATCCGCATAACGCGCTGCATCAAGCCAATCCCAAGCCATACGTTGTCCAAACTCGGGCGAAGCTAAATAACGATGCAACTGCCGTTCGTATGCATCAGGGCGTGTGTCCTTTTCAAAGCGTTCGACTTCTTCCGGAGTTGGTGGTAAGCCAGTGAGGTCTAATGACAATCGTCGCAGCAGCGTGGTGCGTGAAGCTCGTGGAGAAGGTGTTAGCGACAATTGAGCGAGTTTTGGACGCACCCAGGCATCGATCGAGTTACGCGCCGGGCGATCATCTGGTGTGGAAACCTCAGAATTCGTCGGTGCGAGACTTGGCGCGGGCTGACGGGTCAGTGGTGCAAACGACCAGTGTTCCCCCCAGGGTGCCCCTTGATCGATCCATTCTTTGAGAATCGAAATCTGCTGTGGCGTTAATTTTCGATGGGATTTCGGGGGGGGCATTACGAGATCGGCATCCGTTGTCACCAACCTCCGATACAGCTCGCTGTCGTTGCTCGCGTTGGGTTTAATGACCGTCGCAGCCCCCGAGGGATCGTCCAGTCTCAAATCGGCTTCGCGATGATTGGGATCAGGACCGTGACAATGGAAGCAGTTTTCTGCAAGGATTGGTCGGACATCGCGGCTGAACGAAATCCCCTTCGCAGCGGAGCATTCCGCCGCACAAAGACCACACACCGTGAAAATTATCGCCGCTCGGATCATGGCTCTATTATAATGTAGCACCGCTGAATGTAGCACCGCTGTCCCAGCGGTAACTACTTGAACCTCTCAGGTTTGCGCCGAACCATAGAGTCGCTGCCAAGCGAATTGGGACAATTGCTCTACACTTCCGCAGCCAGCGAATTGGGACAATTGCTCTACACTTCCGCAGCCAGCGAATTGGGACAATTGCTCTACACTTCCGCAGCCAGCGAATTGGGACAATTGCTCTACACTTCCGCAGCCAGCGAATTGGGACAATTGCTCTACACTTCCGCAGCCAAGCGAATTGGGACAATTGCTCTACACTTCCGCAGCCAGCGAATTGGGACAATTGCTCTACACTGCCGCTGCCAGCGAATTGGGACAATTGCTCTACACTGCCGCTGCCAGCGAATTGGGACAATTGCTCTACACTTCCGCAGCCAGCGAATTGGGACAATTGCTCTACACTTCCGCTGCCAAGCGAATTGGGACAATTGCGCTACATTCGCTTAGGACGCGGGATGCGTTGGCCGCTCGAGCCTTTGCGGCGTTTGCCACGACCACCTTCGGCGGCGGGACCCTCTTCTTGCACTTCGCTCAGTGGTCGGCCAATGTGCTTGCGCATGATCTGCACTCGATCCCGCAAACTAGCCGCGCGCTCGAATTCCAAATCTTCGGCGGCGCTCATCATCTCACGTTCAAGCTTCTCGATGTACTCGATCGTGATATACGCGCCATCGTTTTGTTCTTTCGCGGCACTTGAAGCTTCTCGGCGTTTGGCTTTATCCGTTTCAATCCCCGCCCGAATCGCTTTCCGTACGGTTTCTGGAGTAATGCCATGTTTGTCGTTGTACGCTTGCTGCACCGCGCGGCGACGAGCGGTTTCGTCCATCGCAAGCTGCATGCTTTGTGTCACCGTATCGGCATACAAGATGACTTTCGCGTTTACGTTGCGTGCGGCACGACCGATCGTTTGAATCAAACTCGTTTCGCTGCGCAAGAAGCCCTCTTTATCTGCATCAAGAATGGCAACAAGGGAAACTTCGGGTAGGTCGAGCCCTTCGCGCAACAAGTTCACACCGACCAGAACATCGAATGCCCCTTCACGTAAGCCTTGGAGCAATTCCACTCGCTCGAACGCATCGAGTTCGCTATGTAACCAACGACAGCGTACGTTTTGTTCTTGAAAGAATCCGCTCAGATCTTCCGCTAGCCGTTTTGTTAAGGCGGTGACAAGCACACGTTCACCGATCTGTGCTCGTGCTCGTATCTCACCAAGCAAATGATTGACTTGACCACGCGCTGGGATGACTTCAATCACTGGATCGAGCAAGCCAGTCGGGCGAATGATTTGCTCGACAACTTCGCCACCCGTGCGTTGCAGTTCATAGTCACTCGGTGTGGCTGAGACGAAAACGATTTGCTTCGTTCTCGCTTCCCACTCTTCAAATTTGAGCGGTCGATTGTCCAGCGCGCTGGGCAAGCGAAAGCCGTGATCGACCAAGGTAGTTTTACGACTGCGATCACCAGCATACATCGCGCGAATCTGTGGCACGGTGACATGCGATTCGTCAACAAAGGTGACGAAGTCCGATGGAAAGTATTCATAGAGCGTATCGGGTGTCGCTCCAGGAGGTTTTCCAGCAAGTGGTCGACTATAGTTTTCAATCCCTGGACAATGGCCGACTTGGCCGAGCATCTCTAAATCGAATCGGGTTCGCGCCGAGATCCGTTGAGCTTCGAGCAATTTGCCTTCGGACTCGAACTTTTTGATTTGGTCAGCTAGTTCCGCGCGGATGACGCGGATCGCTTCTTGAACGCGATCAATCGGCATGACGAAGTGTTTTGCAGGGTAGACTGCAATGCTATCCATTGTGCGGATCACTTCACCTGAAACCGGGCGAATCATCGATAGTGATTCGATCTCATCTCCCCAAAGCTCAATTCGATATGCGAACTCTTCGTAGCTTGGCCACACTTCAATCGAATCTCCGCGCACGCGAAATTTGCTGCGCTCGAAGGAGATTTCATTGCGGTCGTACTGAATGTCGACAAGTTGCAGTAGCAGTTTGTCGCGCACGATACGCTGTCCGCGCTTGAGCAACACCACCATGCTTTTGTAATCCGAGGGCGAACCAAGGCCATAGATGCTGCTCACGCTGGCCACGATCAGCACGTCGCGTCGACTGACAAGGCTACTTGTTGTCGCCAATCTCAAACGATCGATCTCTTCATTGATCGAAGCGTCTTTTTCGATATAGATGTCGCGCTGAGGGATGTACGCTTCGGGTTGATAGTAGTCGTAATAACTAACGAAATAGTGAACGGCGTTCTCAGGAAAGAACTCGCGAAACTCCGCGTAAAGCTGTGCGGCAAGCGTCTTGTTGTGACTGAGAACAAGTGCCGGACGCTGAACTTGCGCCACGACATTCGCCATGGTAAAGGTTTTGCCTGTGCCTGTTGCCCCAAGCAATGTTTGCGCTGGCTTGCCTTCGAGCAAACCGCGGGTCAAGCCTTCGATTGCTTGAGGCTGATCTCCCGCCGGAGAAAACGGGGAGTGAAGCTTAAAACCCGCAGGCGTAAATGGTAGCTTTGCCATTAAATGAGGCCGATCCGAGGATCGGCCAAATAAAACCTGACCTGACCCCATCGTTCAAGTCGGTGAATAACCAATGAATCGGTCTTAATGACCGACCAAAAATCGTTCGCTTAACGCTTGCTAAACTGCGTACCGCGACGTGCACCACGCAAACCGTACTTCTTGCGTTCTTTCATGCGCGAATCGCGGGTGAGAAAACCACCATCGCGAAGTGGTCCGAAATTGCTGTCGCTATAACCGACCAAAGCACGTGCCAAGCCCATGCGGATCGCTCCGCTCTGGCCTGTCAAACCACCACCGGCAACGCGTGCGAACACATCCACTTTGTCTGCTTGATCGACGTGAGTCAGCGTGTCCAACACCTGACGACGATCTTGCTCACATGGGAAATACTCTTCGAAAGGACGATCGTTAACCGTGATCTTACCCGAGCCAGCACGGACACGAACGCGTGCCACCGAAGTCTTGCGACGGCCCGTTCCTAAAGCATCTCCAGAAATCTTGTCTTTCTTTACGGCAACCATAGATCAGTTCTTTTCTTAAGTCTTCGTGTGCGTTAAGCGGATGCGAGTGGCGACCTGCTACTTATCCAAAAGTTACGCAGTCGCTTTAACGTGCGATCCCAGAGGCTGGGGATTTTGCGCTTGATGAGGATGCTCAGGACCGGCATATACCTTGAGCTTCATGATCATCTTGTCGGCCAGCTTGTTCTTGGGCAACATGCGGCGAACAGCGTGGAAGATCAGATCTTCCGGACGTCGCTTCAAGCGGTCTGCATAGCTTTCCAAACGCAGGCCAGGATAGCCGGTGTACCAGGTATAGTGGCGAACTTCCAGCTTGCGACCTGTCATCACAATCTTTTCCGCATTGACAACAACGACATAGTCGCCGGTGTCGACGTGCGGGGTGTATTCAGGGCGATGTTTGCCCATCAACACGGTTGCGATTTCACTCGCCAAACGTCCCAAAACTTGGTCGGTTGCGTCGGCGATATACCAGTCTTTCTTCACCTGGCCATTTTTGGCCATGAACGATCGTTGTACGGACACCTTCAGCGACTCCTCCGCCTCTTCGGGCGGCAGTCAAATTACTAAGCGTTTTATACGGATTTCCGGGATCTGCGTACGGCAGACTCGACCGGAGAATCCGGGAGTTTACTGATCGGTCCAGAAGATGGCAAGGCCTAAGTGTGTGCGGTTAGCCTTGAGTCCATTCGGAAAGCGACCGCTTTGGTTTAGGCAATTTGAGCAAAGGGGCGAATTCGTCGGTTTGTCGATCGGTTTCTTGCACGATTTCAGCGATGTCTAAACCGTCGGCAAGTTTTTGAAAACCTGTCAAAAACAAAGTGTTTTCATCCCACGATTCGTCACGGCAACTCGGGAGCATGGACGCCAACGCCACACACGCTGGTCCCCTTTTGTTGGTCCCGCCACCCAAAAGGACCGGAAGGTTGGTGTGGTGCTCAATTAACTCGGCAAACGACTCCGGTAAATTCCATTGCCGCGCTAATCCTGCTGCGGCGTTCGCGTGATCCCATCCCAACGTCTCACGCTCGATTTCACTCAATCGACGATGCTCGACACTGCGTCGCTCGATCAGCGGACGGTAATGGTCCGGCAACTGATCCAAGAGGAGTGGGATCGCCATATCTTGCAGCAATGCACCAGCGAACAAATCGTCAGCGTTCGGAAGCTTCATTTTGCGGCCTAACGTCCGCGCGAGCGCTGCCCGACGCAACGAGTCGAGCCAAAGCGTCTTGAGATCGAATGGTCCGAACTGCGGATTGGGGATTACGGCAAAGACCGCGCTCCACAAGGCGAAGTTGGTGATTTGGCGAACCCCGACCAGCGTAATGGCTTGTTGAACACTCGCGATTTCTCTGGCAAAACCAAAGTAAGACGAGTTTACGAATCGCAATACTTGCCCCATCAATCCGGGGTCCGACTCAATGATGCGCGCATAATCGTTCGGCCCTAAGTTGGGTTTTTGCGAAGCTCTGAGCAATTCAATCGCCGTTTGAGGAAGTGCGGGGAGACGTGAGCTGCTAAAGAGTTCGCGGAGATCCGGGGCGTTCGCAACAGCTGGCATAAATGCATTCTCGGATTCGATAGGCGACATCGGGTGGTTCAATAAGACGCGATTCTCGATAGCGTCCACCAACCAAAGCCTAGGTCATTCCGTCGCTTCGTTACGTGATTCCACACGTAGTTTTCTGGCAACACGTTTACTTGCGCCAACAACCTGTTGCGAATCGGCAACATTTTCACTGCATCGAACAGAAGGGTGGAAGAACTCTAAACCGTTAGTGCGATTGAGTTTACCGTCAGAGGGAAGGCTTCATTTTCTTGTTTTGGCTCACCTGCTGCTAATTCCAACCTTCCTCGTCTTTTCCGGCGATTCCGGTCTCCTTTTTCAACGCTTCCTGTGAGCCCGCCGCATGATGTTGCTTTTGTCCTTTATCGTGCTCGCTGTACCCCCCAACGCGAACTATCAACGGGTGGAAGCGCCGGTCGAATCGAAAGGGAAGCTGGTTATACACTCGCACGCTGTTCCGCCCGTGGGTTGGCGACGCACGTCACGTGGTTGGGAATACATGACTCCAGCATCGTATCGACATGCGGTGTATGTATTGGAATCCAAGCCATGGTTTGCCCAGGTTCAATTTATGAACCAGCCCTATGCTCCCCTGCTGATCTCAGCCGCAATGTTAGGACTGGTGGTCTTTGGGCCTGGAATTGCCAACCTCTTCTTTCAGCGCACTTCAAGCATGCGTTCGAGCGCGACCAGTGACCAATGAGAAGTTTCATCGTCAACACGGATCACATTGACCGGTTGGCCTGCGGCGAAGTTTTCCAAGGTCCAGCAGAGATGCGCCAAGTCGATGCGATACATCGTGGCACACATGCATACAACTGGCGACAAGAAGTGAATCTCTTGTTCTGGATGTTCTTGCTTGAGACGATTCACTAAATGCAGTTCGGTGCCAATGGCCCATTTCGTCCCCGCAGGGCTTTTGCGAACGACATCGATGATCTTTCCAGTGCTGCCGGATACATCCGCAATGTCATTCACTTCGCGCATGCATTCAGGATGAACCAAGATCTTGATTCCAGGTATTTTTGTCCGGAACTGATGAACGTGTTCAGGACGAAACATTTGATGAACGCTGCAATGTCCTTTCCAAAGGATCACACGACTATTCGCAATGGTTTCTTCTTGATTGCCACCGAGTTCGAGTTGATACGGATCCCATACGGGCATTTGCGTATCGGGGATGCCCATCTTTAAAGCGGTGTTGCGACCAAGGTGTTGATCCGGGAAGAAGAAAACGCGGTCGCCACGTTCAAAGGCCCATTTCAAAACAGCGCCTGCATTACTGCTTGTGCAGACAATTCCACCATGTCGGCCGCAAAACGCTTTGAGGCTCGCCGCGCTATTGATGTAGGTGACGGGAATCACGCGCGACGTGTCGATCACCTCGGACATGTCGGCCCAAGCCGCTTCGACTTGTTGAATACCGGCCATGTCTGCCATCGAACAACCGGCCGCCATATCAGGCAACATCACCGTGACGCGTTGGCCGTTTCGTTCGGCCAGTTTCTCAGGGCGGTTGGCGACAATGTCAGCGGTTTCCGCCATAAAGTGGACGCCGCAAAAAACAATGGTGCGGCAATCACTGCTTTCCGCAGCGAGTTTGCTAAGTTGCAAGCTATCTCCACGTAGGTCCGCATGCTCAATGACTTCATCTTGTTGATAGTGATGGCCCAAGATGAGCAATTGCGAACCGAATTGTCGGCGGACGGCTTCGATCCGTTCGCTGAGCTCTTGATTCGAAAGCGACTTGTAGGGTTTGAGTGCGAAACGCGCTTCGGGTTCGGAAATGGCAGGCACGATAGACTTGCTTTCTAAAAATCGCAATTAAAAACGTCAAACCGACTGACGGTACCGGGTGCCCTACCCTGTGATTAGGGCTTGGAAACCAACGGCAATCCGATCACCATAACCAATTGTAATGGCTTGCCCTGAAGAGCGAAGGCGGCCCGCGAGGAATTGCTCACCACCCGTTAAGTCGACGTCCCCGAACATGGCTGTTTTGTTACAGATTCGCGATGCCCACAAGCGATATGGCGATCAAGTTTTGCTGGCTGGGACCGAGGTCACTTTGGTGGACGATGTCAAAGTCGGGTTCGTCGGGCGCAATGGTGCCGGAAAATCGACGCTCCTCCGCGTCCTCCTCGGCGAAGAAGAACTCGATAGCGGCGAAGTGATCAAGCATCCGAATTTGCGGGTGGGCTATCTGCGACAACACGATCCGTTTCTACCCGGAGAATCCGCCCTTGCGTTTTTGATGCGCGATAGCGGTCAACCGGATTGGAAGTGCGGTGAAGTGGCCGGGCAATTCGAGATCAAAGGCCCTAAGTTGGAAGGGCCTGTCTCGGAGCTGTCGGGTGGCTGGCAAACGCGTGTTAAACTGGCCGCCCTGTTGTTGCATGAACCGAATCTGCTATTGCTTGACGAACCAACGAACTTTCTTGACTTGCGCACCCAGATCTTGCTCGAGCACTTCCTCAAAGATTTTCGGGAAGCGTGTTTGATTGTTTCGCACGATCGTGCGTTCTTGCAGGAAACTTGCACTCACACGCTTGATCTTTCTCAAGGGGAATTAACGCTGTTCCCAGGCAAGATCGAAGGCTTTTTGGAGTATCAAGCCGAACGACGGGAGCATGATTTACGTGTCAACGCCACTGTCATGGCGAAGCAAAAACAACTTCAGAAGTTCATTGATAAGAACCGAGCGCGTGCGAGCACGGCGAGTCGCGCGAAGTCGAAAGGTAAGCAACTCGAGAAGCTACAGCTGATTGATATTGCAGCCGACGCACCAACCGCTTCGATGCGGGCGCCGCGCATCACACCGCGTCAAGGTACTGCGCTGCGCTGTGACAAGCTAAGTATTGGTTATCCTGAGCGCACCATCGCCGAGGATATCCTGTTGGAGATTGAACATGGGCAACGCGCTGCGATCGTGGGTGATAACGGCCAGGGTAAAACCACGTTACTGCGTACGCTTGTGCAATCCCTGCCACCGATTAGCGGGCACGTAAAGTGGGGTTATGGATGTCAGATCGGTGTCTACGCTCAACACGTGTACGGAAGTTTGCCGGATGATCAAACGGTTTATGAGTATCTCGAGTACAAAGCGTTACCGGGAACGACGCAGCAAGAGATCTTAGCCGGTGCCGGTGCCCTGCTCTTCCGCGGTGAACATGTGCGCAAAAAAATCTCGGTACTGTCCGGAGGTGAACGCGCTCGGCTTTGCATGGCCGGATTGATGCTCGGCGATTACAACGTGCTCGTACTCGACGAACCCGGTAACCACTTGGATGTCGAGACGATTGAATCGCTGAGCGATGCACTTTTGGCTTATGAAGGTACTGTGCTATTCACGAGCCATGACCGGCATTTCATGAAACGTATTGCCACATCGATTGTCGAAGTGCGCGATGGCCGTGTTCGTAACTATAGCGGTGGATATGAAGCCTATCTCTATGCGATGAATCAAGAGATCGAAGCGGGTGAACGCGAGTTCAAAGCGAAACGAGACAAGTCCGATAACGGGGCTAAGTCACCTCGCGTTGATCATCGCCAACCGCAACGCGACGAACGCAAGTTGCGCAAAGAGATCAGCAATTTGGAAAAAAAGATTGCGCAACTGGATCAACGTAAACGAGAATTGAACGACGAATTGATGCAGTGTACGGATGCCAAACGCGCGATGTCGCTGCATGAAGAGATGACTGCCCTAGCCGCCGAACTTGAAACTCACGAAACCAAATGGCTCGCTTTGCAGGATGAAGTGGCGGAGTAAGCGGTAAGGAGTAAGCGGTAAGGAGTAAGCGGTAAGGAGTAAGCGGTAAGGAGACCGAATCTCGCTCTGGCTTACACCTTATACCTTATACCTTATACCTTACTCCTTATACCTTACTCCTTATACCTTACTCCTTATACCTTACTCCTTATACCTTACTCCTTCTTCCGACGCCTATCCCACGTTTGAGAGGTTTTTATGACGATTGTGCTCATGATGCTGTTGTTGGTCGCTAAAGTTGACGTTACGGAGAAAACGCCAAGAGATCTCACAATGATGCAAGGAACTTGGGTCGCTGTTTCGGCAGAACTCTCAGGACAGCCATTTCCCGACGAAGTCCGTAAGACGATCACTCTGAAAATAGAGAGAGATCAATATACGGTGTCAGTCAGCGGTAAAGATGATCGAGGTACCATTAAAATTGATACTTCCGCCAATCCTAAAGCTATGGACATTGTGGGGACGGAAGGCCCTAACAAAGGCAAGACGCTTTATGCGATCTACGAGATCAAAGAGGATCAGCTTAAAGTTTGCTATAGTTTGAAAGGCGACGGACGCCCCAAAGAGTTCAGCTCACCTAAAGGTGGGCTCACGTTCTTAGTCACTTACAAACGCTGAGCGTCAGTGCGCAAGCGCTACGGTGATAAGATAATTCACCGTATGGCTTGCGCCATGACGTTTGAGCGATAATCAATTCACCGTATGGCTTGCGCCATGACGTTTGATTCACCGTATGGCTTGCGCCATGACGCTTGATTCACCGTATGGCTTGCGCCATGACGTTTGAGGTTTACCTACATGCAACTCGCGGAAATGACTTGGCCGCAGATTCAGTCGCTGGATAAAGACATTCCAGTCATTATCCCGGTGGCCGCGCTCGAACAACATGGGCATCACTTACCCGTTTTCACCGATAGTATGCTGCTCGGTGAAATCATCCGTCGCGTGGAACTACGACTGAGTCGCCGTATTTTGATGACTCCTTTGATGTGGTTGGGTAACTCGGATCATCATCTTGATTTTTCAGGAACATTATCGGCACCGCCGCGCGTTTATCTCGATTTGCTTTGCGGCTTGATCAACAATCTCATCACGCATGGTTTTCGCCGCATTCTGATGCTCAATGGGCATGGTGGTAATGATGTGCCGGGCAAGCAAGCGGTGTTTGAAGTTCGCCAACAGCATCGTCATCGCCATGATTTGTTGTTGTTGTTCGGAACCTATTGGTCGCTGGAGCATCCCGGTGCCAAGAAACTCGAAGAGCATTTGAGTTACGAGCAGCATGAGATGGGGCATGCGTGTGAGTGGGAAACTTCGATGATCCTGCGCATCGCACCGCAACTGGTGGGCGATTATCGATCGACGCAGCCGGTCGCTTTCGGCAGCGCATTTCGTCCCGCGTATCGTGGTTGGATCACTAAAGAGCGCACAGAACCTGGGCACATTGGTGCTCCCCATCTCGCTTCGGCTGAGAAAGGCGAAGCGTTGTTTGAACGCTTTACAGGCCACGCCATTCAATTGATTGAACGCATCGAAAAGTGGGATGGAAAATCCTGGACCGCATCGGAGTGGGAATAATGTTCATCGATCGCAGACAGTTTCTCGTCGGTGCCGCTTGTTTAGTGGGTGCTACGGCGCGCGGATCGTTGGCGGGCGAACGTAAAAAGATCGCGTTCATTGGAACCGAAGTGAAGCAACATTCCCATGCGCAACATTTTCTTGATCGTTTGACGCTTGGTTATGCATGGCATGGAGAGTGGGTGAAACCCAGGGTGGAGATCGCCAGTGTTTATATCGACCAGTACCCCGAGAATGATCTTGCCAAGGAACGCATCGATCGGCACAAGCTAAAAAGCTATCCGACGGTTGCCGAAGCGTTGACGCTGGGGGGAGAAAAGCTTGCTGTCGATGGAGTTGTCATCATCGGCGAACATGGCAAATATCCAAAGAATGAGAAGGGCCAAACGCTTTATCCGCGATACAAGTGGTTCAAGGAAGTTGTCAAAGTCTTCGAAGCGAGTGGACGCGCGGTACCCGTATTCAATGACAAGCATCTATCGACCGATTGGAATGAATGCGTGGAAATGGTCGAAGATGCAAAACGATTGAAGTTTCCATTTATGGCGGGTTCGTCACTCCCCGTCACTTGGCGGCTTCCCGAGTTTGAATTGCCCCTTGAATCGCCGCTCGAAGCGAGCGTGTGTGTAGCGTACGGTGGTGTCGACAGTTACGACTTTCATGCACTCGAAACCGCCCAATGCATTTCTGAACGCCGCGCCGGCGGCGAATGTGGCGTAGGTACCGTACAAGCGTTACGTGGTGATGCGCTCTGGCAAGCGCTTGAAGAAGCCAAGAACGCTACAGTTCGTGAGTTGATGGTTGCCGCGCTGCGTCGCAGTCATACGTTGCCGGTGAAGACGGGTTATATGACCGACGAAGTGACTTACGCTTGGATCAAGCAAACGCTTCCTGACACCATTGGTTACTTGATCGAACACCTGGATGGGTTCCGCACAGCGATCTTTCTTACTGGGATTCAAGACTTCAATTATGCAGGGAAGTTGAATGGGAAATCGACATTCGTTGGATGTCAAATGCATTTACCGATGCCGGGGCGCAGTGCAACGACCGCCGATTTCTTCACTCCACTGATCCGTCATTTTGAAAACACGGTGATCGATGGAACGGTCCCCTACCCTGTTGAACGGACGTTATTAACGTCGGGAATGGTGATCGCCGCGGTTGAGAGTTTGCATCGCGGCGGAGCACGCATTGAAACGCCTGAGATGAACGTGCGGTATAAAGCGATGGCGCCATCGGCTTTCTGGCGCCAAGCGTAAGTGCGCAAGCACTACGGTGTTAAAAAAACGTCTCACCGTATGGCTTGCGCCATGACGCTTGATGCACCGTATGGCTTGCGCCATGACGCTTGATGCACCGTATGGCTTGCGCCATGACGTTTGATGCACCGTATGGCTTGCGCCATGACGCTTGATACTTACTCTCCCAGCTCTTCAATGAAGCGTTTGGTGATGTCACTAGCTGGTCGCTTGCGTGCCCAGAGGAGAATGGAACTTCGCACCGGATCGTCTGGTGAGAGTTTTTTGAGTCTTGGCAATAACGGTTCGCAAACGCTTTCAATCATACTGTTGATCCCACCACTAATGGCTTCGTCGCGGTTTACGAGACCTGTCAAGCCAGGAAACAGCAACTTAACCCCCGACTTCGATCCCGCCAACCGAATTTCATCAAGTCGCTCCGCGACCGTCCCTGAAGTTCCTCGCTTGCTCTGCAAGTTGCTAAGCTGTAGATCCATGTTTGAAACAAAATCGGCACTGTCGGGGTCGAGTAATCGTTTGTAGAGGTGTAGGATGGTTTCCTCGACGGCATTGGCGAGAAGAAGTTCGGTGTCACTTGCACCGCTGTCGCGCAAGTAAGCCCCTGCCACAAAATTTCTTAAGAGAACGCCTTGAGCGAGGAAGGGTTCTTTGGTTTGCTTGATAGCTTCGATCACTTTCCGCATCCCTTCCGGTCGAATCGACAACGAACTTGATCGTTTATGCACAAAGACTTTGAGGGCTAGTTCCGTATCGGCTGCCAGGATACGATCAATAGCGCTTGGCACATCCAAGGTCTCCGGTGGCTTAAGCTCACTCAATAAACTCATGATCATGACGCCTTTCGGCCATTCTTCGTGCGGCAAGCATTCAAGGATGTCTTGAACTGTCTGTAACTCCAGTAACTGATATCGATCCAATGATTGATTTCGGCTCGCAATATATCTAAGCCATGCGATTGTCTGTTGGTCATCGCAAATTGAGGTCTTCGTCAACCTTGCGATTTCCAACCTTAATAATTGAATAAAGTTCGGCATCCTTGAGTGTTCTGATTCGGCATCTGGTGAAAACGGGAAGGCGGTAGCAAGTGCGTCGCTAATTCGTTGTAATTGCTCTTCTGTGCATTGTGTTTTTATGAACCCAATGTCGCCGGTCCAAGTGAGCAACGCGACAGATGCTTTTTTGCTATTGATCGTTCCATCTTGGAGTTCTCCGATCAGCAAATCGACTCCGTGGGTCGTAAGAAACATCTGCCGATATTTGATCAAGCATTCCATAAATTGATTTGATTCGGAGTTGCTGATTGTGAAACCACCGAGTTGACGCGCGATCTGAAGCACCGCTTTTAAATCTTCTTCTCGGGTTTCGTCGACGCTTAAAGAGAGTATCGCTTCCACGGCCGTCACTAGCGATTTTGGTTCTTTCTCCTTTTGCAAGGTTTCGAGCCAAAAACTTCGCGGTTTGCCTTGATAAACAGCCGCTTTGTTCTTTACAGGTTTGCTCGTCATCTCATCGGCTAAATCGAGGGAGCCGCGAAAGTCGTTAAACGGATTCGCAGGCATGAATGCTTGCATATTGAGCACCAGCGCAGATCGAACCGTATCATTTGGATCGAGCTGCTTGAGTTTAGGTAAAAGCTTTTCAATCGCCGGTTCGATGAGCTGATGGTATTGCTCGACGCGCTCACGGTTGAACAGGGAAGGATGCAGCAATTCGTTGATAAGTAATTGCTGGAATGCTTCGGTACTTGTTGGCATTTCCCACGTAATCCGCTCGTTTTTGGGGTTCAGTTTCGTGAGGGTCTTTACATCTCTCTGAATCGTTTCAAAAGCACTTAAGTCAGTTTTACCGATGAAATCCACGCTATCAGGGTCGAGTAGGCGACTTACGAGCTTGTTGAAGATTTGGCCTGCAAGCGTAACGTTTGGTTCCCACTCTTTTGAACTTGCCGTGTTCGAACCTGAAAAGCTCCAGACACTCCTTACTCGATTCGGATCATGTAGAAAGAGGTCGCTTGTCCAAAAAGCCGTAACAGCAAGAAAAGGTTTGTCCGTGGACTGAATCGACTCGATGATTTTTTGCAGCGCCGTTTGATTGAGGGATTGGTTCACGCTAACCCTCGATAGAATCGTCAGGGCTACACCAGTGTCATGCTGGATCAGTCGATCCAACAGGGCGACAACTTGCTGCTCGTCGGCCTCAGTATTGTGAACTAAGCTGATAGCCATTGCTGCAGTAGGCCACTCCGCATTCGGTACATTTTGAACGATGGCTTCCACATCGGATATTGCAATCCCCGTCCATTCCGATTTTCGAAGGTACGACATTAATGCTGAATCACGATACACTTCATCTCCCAGTAAAAGCGTGACGCTTAGTCGCAATTGCTGAGCCGAAAAAAGAGAACGAATAGACGGATCAGACATATGCGATTCATGTTCTTTTGTTTCGAATTTGCTAGTGTCCCATGGGAACGCAATGTCAAGGGTTTTAACGAGGGCACGCCACTGTTCCCGATTTTTGTCGATCTTTGAAGGCAAAATGTCAGAGAAAATGCTCAACCAGAACTGACGGGATTGCTCGGTTCCTTCGCTAAACTCTTTCGCAACAAGTGTGAGGCCTTCCTGCGATAACAGAAGCTTTTCGTTCAGATTCAGCGTCACTCCTTGCTTATTGAAGTCGTACTTCCGCCGATATCTTGTTTGAAGTTCGCTCACGATCGTTTGATCTCGATCGCGAATCACTTTAATGATCGCTTGCACGTGTTTTTGTCGGTTCGCATCATCGGTCATATCGATGATCGCGTTCATCGCAATGGTGAGAGATTCAGGGTTCAATTCATACTCGAGGGCATTGATCCAATAATCGTAAGGTTTGCCTTGATACATTGGTTGCGAACGATTCATGGCAACGTTCGCCGGATCATTGATATTCATCAAAGGTTTTGAAATGATTTTGACTACGCGTTCTTTCCCTCGACTGATCAGCACTTCGCTTTGCGATAACACCAACTTGTCCGCTTGAACACCTTCAAGCTGAATCGCGTACTCGCCGCTCCGCAGCGTTACCTTGTTTGCGGTTTGCTCAACTTGTAGGCTCTGCACGGGTTCATTCCCTTGCGTAATCGCAACCGAGACTCCCGGCACGTCCGATTCGATAATCAATGTCCCTCGATCGGTTTGAATGGTGAGTAGGATGCCCAGCGCGAAGGCGATAGGGAGCAGCGCGAGCGCTGTGATTACGGCCCACCGGGAACGCTTGGGTGATGCTTGTGCAAGCCCAATTGGCGCGGGATCTCCGATGGATGGGTTGGCTTGAACGGGTTCCACGCATGCGTGTACCCGACGACTAAGTGATTTGAGATTGCTTCCTGCTGTCCATTGATGAAGCTGGTCGGCGACTGCGATTGCCGACGCAGGACGTTGCACAGGATCATGAGCAAGTAGTTTCGTAATCAGCTCGCCGAGAAGAGGGGGCAAGTCGGAACGCAATTGCTTTATCGAAACCGGCTCAGATTGATTGATCGCTTGTATGGTCGCGGCGATGTTTGAGCCATTGCCATAAGGAGGTTTTCCTGCAAGCAATCGATACATGGTCGCGCCGAGGCTATAGAGATCTGCCCGAGCATCGACGTTTCGCGAATCGGCTAATTGTTCTGGGGCCATATAGGGCAATGTTCCCATTAGATGACCCACGGTTGTCAAGCGTTCGTCGGCCGATAAAGGAGATTCCCCTGAGAGAACAAGACCGAGGTCAAGCAGTTTAATGTTGCCGTCGTTGGTGAGAAACAGATTCGATGGCTTTACATCACGGTGAACCATTCCAATCCCATGGATCGCTTCGAGTGCCAACGCCGTGGAGCGAGCGATAGAACAGACATCGGCAATCGACAAATCGTGCACGCGATTGGCGACGCGGCTTACATCGAAGCCATCGAGGAACTCCATGACCAGATAATGCCAGCCGGATTGCTCCCCCGCATCGAGCGCGCGAACAATGTGAGGATGTTCCAGCGATGCGACCGCTTTCATCTCGCGATCAAAACGCGACAGCCAATCAACACGATGACTTTTGTCACGCGACAGGAGTTTGATAGCTGCGAACCTTCGCAAGCGTTCGTGTTGGCCTAAGTAGACGGCTCCCATGCCTCCCGAAGCGAGCGGACGCAGTAATTGATAGGGACCGATTTGTTTGATGGGCAAGAGGATTGCAGAGGTTTCGTTGGCATCGATTCGATTGAGCAACAGGTTCCCGAGTGCCACTTCACATTCCGGTTCATGCGTGTAGCCAGCGTGAGGAACCTGCGTGATATTGCGTAAGTCGACCGCTAACGAGGCCAGTTCAATGTGCGAGAATTGATCCGCGCAATGCGGGCATTGATCGAGGTGGAGGATTGCCTGCTCAAAAGCCGCTTGAGGGAGCCGGCCCGAAGCGACATGGTGGAGGGTTTCGCGATCGAGGCAACGGTCAGGAGTGCGGATCATATAAGCGTCTCCGGCATGCGATAGTTGTTGGCTTTAATGGTATATCGCAAGCGTTGGACACCCCTGCTCAGATTTCTCTGCTCAGATTTCTTCGAGTTGTGCGAGTTCGGTGCGAAGCCGCTGTAACACGCGTGCACGCGCTTTGTAGACGGCCCAGCGCGATAGTCCCAGTTCTTCCGCAATCGAGTCCGGAGAGCATCCGTCGACCGTCGTACGCCAAAAAGCTTTCCAAGTGGATTCATCGAACCTCTGCCTGAGCATCGCCAAAGCGCGATGAAGGATGGCAATTCGGTCTAATTTCGGGTCGCCGGGTGGATCGTTAATCGAAAAAGCGGACGGTTCTGGTGCAGCGGCGATCGCAGCGAATTTCTCATTGGCCGTATCACCTCCTTGAGCTTGCGGATAGCGTCTACGATTGCGAAACAAGTCGGCAGCTTTGTTGCGTGCGATAGTCCAAAGCCAACCGCGGAATGTATTGCCTTCTGACTCTCGATCAAAATGCGGCAATCGTTTCGCTAAAACTAAGAAGGTCTCTTGCACAACATCCGCCGCATCGGAAGCTTGTAAACCCCCGCGCCTGGCCCATTCATAAACCAGTGGAGCATAAAGTCGCGAGATTTGTTGCCAAGCCGACTTATCCCCGTCGCAAGCACGTTCCAATAAAGATGGACTGGTGGAGATGGATGAGTTCATGAAGGTGAAAGTTTAGGGCGTGTTTCAAACCAAATGAGAACATTGAGCAATACCATGATAGCAATGATAATTCCATTAATTACCACAACCGCCCAGAATTCGCCGACGCGGAGTCCCAGCATCCCGACAAGGATAGTGATTTGAATCAGCATGATCACAAGGCCAACGTAACGTGCGAGTTCTCGGCCAAGAGCGAGTAGCACCAAGAGAACGATCAATAAAGGCAGGTTGAAGCAGAAAAAGTAGCCGACTTGTCGATCCACTGGGCTGGATCGGATTAGCAGTAGAGTAAAGCCGACGTAGGCCAAGGTTGAGAGCATCGCAAAGATAAAGCTTATCCAAGGGCGCTTGGGGAAACGAATGACGACCCCTGGTTCGTTGGTCGTTGGCGGCTGGTAAGGATTCTGAGTGTGCTGGGGTTGCATGGATCAAGCGTCAGTGCGCAAGCACTACGGTGAACTATCAAGCGTTAGTGCGCAAGCACTCCGGTGTATTAATTATGATCAATCGCAATATCACAAGCCATACGGTGAGTTACTATCACCGCAGTGCTTGCGCACTAACGCTTGAGTCGGCCCCCTTTCGCAGCCTGCAGCATCTTGCGAATGCGATCGAGTTCACCCGGTTTTAAACCGCGGTAGTCTAAAAGGGCGGAGATGAGTAATTCGGGAGAGCCATCACAAAGCGTATCGACGACTTCGCGAACTTTATGGCCAATGGAAACATTCTTGGGATGTGCCGCACGATAGACGAAAGTGCGACCGATTTCGCGATGGCGCACCCAACCTTTCTGTTCCATGCGTTCAAGCAGCGTGCGAACGGTATTGCGTGCGACATCGCGATCCAATGCATCGCGGGCTTCCTTGGCAGAGACTTCGCCAAGCTCCCAAACGATTTCCATGATCTCTTGTTCAGCGCTCGATAAAGCTTCAAGTTGCATCGCGTTTCTCCTCCGGTGGCTACATAATTTCGCCATTATGGCGACAAAATGTAGCTGTGTCCAGTGGCATCGGCGTCCCCCGTGGCATAGGCGTCCCGCCTGTGAAATCGTAGCTGGATTCGCCAGAATTCAGAAAGCCGTGGCATAGGCGTCCCGCCTGTGAAGGTGTGAGCAGTGAGTGATGAGCAGTGAGTGATGAGCAGTGAGTGATGAGCAGTGAGTGATGAGCAGAGAGTCATGAGGAGTGAGTCATAAGGAGTGAGTCATGAGTTATTCAAACTTCTCTGGCTTACTCCTTACCGCTCAATGCTTTCTGAATTCTGGCGAATCCAGCTACCTTCCTAAAGCCTAATACCTAATGCCTAAAGCCTTCCTCATCACAGGCGGGACGCCTATGCCACTAGAGGGTTAAGTCTGCGATCTGAAGCATGATCGTTTCGAGCTGCGCATAATAGACGTCTTCAGCGAGTGTGGCTTTCTGGTCGAGTAGTTTATCGTACTGCTGTTGCAACTCGTTCAGCTGCTGAGTCGCTTCTTCCGACAACGGTTTTGACTCACTCGGCAAAGTTAAATTAAGTCTTCTCGCGACACGGCCATCGACCGCGGTTTGTTTCTTCGCCTGACGAACGACGCGAATTCCACGGAAAAACGAAGCCGGGGTGCCGAGCTTATCGCCGTTATCATCGATCAGCGCGTGTTCAGTCGCCAATCGCCCTTCTGAGTCATAGAACTGCTCAACTTTCTTGGACGCATAAAGGAAAACTTCGAGTAGTGAAACTTGATCGTCATGATCCAAGTCCGCTTGTAAGTCGTTCAATCCTTGCGCGACATACTCGCCAAATCTGGCATAGTTCTCCTCGGCTCCGCTGCGCGTCGCTGAGATGATGATACGTTTCTCACCAGATAACTGCTGCACAAAGGGACCACTACTCGATGCGCAGTTCAGCAGGATTACGGTCCTTGGGAATCCATCTAACTCAGCTTTGAACTCCGAAACCGAGATGTCCGGTCCGCGCAGGTTAAACTTCGTTTCATCACGACTGAAAGTACCATGACCGATGAGCACAACCCAAAGTGGCTGGACGCTCGGAACTTTCTGTTCTCGAATCGTGGCAATGAGGGCGTCGTGATCAGTAGGCTTCGGCTGATCCGCTTGCCCAATAATTGAGTGTGGAGCGTCAAGCTGTTTACACGTTTCGGTCCATTTCTCTGTCCACTCATTGAACGCTTGGCCGTACTCATCCGTCCCAGGTGCTCCTTTGACGATGATGAAATATGGCTTTGGTGTTTCTTCGGCGTAAACTGCTGATGACAGAAGGCAAGCGGCACACCACGCCAATCAGTTGCCGAAAGCTTGAAAAGCAACTCATGCAAAACCTCGCCATCGACGCAAGCCCCATTCACAGCACAAGCAGGTCATCACACATAGAAGTATCCAAGGTGTATGCCAAACAGGCTTCTCTGCGACGTCTTTGGATAGGAACTTTATCTGCTGGCCAATTGCTTACGAAAGCATCTAGCTCATCTAAGTTAATAACTTTGCCGCCTGTTTGTTCGGCAAGGGTTTGAAGTAGAGCAATGTTGGTTTCAAGGTTTTGGAATTCGGCGGCAGCTGGTTCCGCAGTCCAGCCCGCTTCGGCACGTCCCATCTCCGTGCCGTCGGGGTTAGAAGCAACAAGTTCTGCGAGATATCCGCCCGTATCGCGAGACCAATATTCGGCTGTAAAAACACCGTTCTTTTCGGCTTGTGGCTGTAGAGTTATATCAACCGCCTTGCCGGTCGGTGGCGTGATCTTCAGTCGAAGTTCGACTTGTTCAGTCGGCTGATAGTTTTCATCTTTTACCGTTACCTCAATACGTACTGGTTGATTGGGTCGCTGTATGTCCAGCGCTTGCATTTCGACCCGCTGAGGCACATCGGAGACGAGATAGCGGATCATTTGCCGCCACGCTTGGGGTAAATCGTAAGGTTGGTCTTCGCGTCGGTGCATGCCCCAGCGCCAAAGATCACCAACGGTTAGAGCCATGGTGCGGCCGCTGCCAAATCGTTGAGAGATCAGGAGCGGTACTGTGTCGCCTCCCTCGCTCTGACCGCGAATCAAAACAGACGCACCAGGTTTAGTGGTTCCAACGGGATTGATGGTTTGGAAAAGTGGCATTAAGCGAATGCGTTCTTTCTCAGCAACTTCGGTGGTTCGCATGCGTAACCAAGGTTGAAGCCAACCTTCGCGTGTCAATTCGAAAGCAGCCGGCGGCGCCGCTCCAGCCAACGTTTCTCGTTTGAGATAGACCGGAGCGAGTTCAGCAAGCGGAGTATTGGAATCACTGACGCCATCCAGGGACTCTTGGCCCCCTAGGAACATCAATGCTCCACCTCTTGAACTGACGAATCTACGAATAAGCAATTGTTGGTCTTCACTGAAGAACGAGCTCTCGATGTCATCAAGCAAAATGGCATGATAGGAAAACAACTCTGCTTCGGCACTTGGGAAACCTTCTTTCAACTCAGCCCCTTCCTTCACGCCCATACGCACGAGCACCGGCTCATCATGGGCAGCAGCGGCTTCCTCCTCGGCTTTACCTAGTCCCGCAAAGAGCGGGTTGGTATCCGATACACTTCGATCTTGAAAATTGAACTTAGGTTGTTTCTTGGCGATGCGCATTAACCCAACAAGTTCAATCTCCGCGTCCTCTTGTAAAGCACGTCGCAAGAACTTGAACTCCCAGTTCGGACGACCGGATAAATAAAGCACTCGATAGGGCCCATGTCGCCGATGCACGGCGAACGCATATTCATTGTTCGCTAGGGTTGCTTCTAGAGAAGAGGTCTTCGATAGCCAGTCCACGCGATCGTCTTCATGAGCCACTCGCAAGCGATAAAACTGAACTCCTGACTTCTCAGGTCGAAACTGAAAGTGAATATCACGGTCTTGCGTTTTTGTCGGAGCATCAATGGATTGCTCTGCAATTACTTGATTACCTGCATCGAGCACTTGAACGAGGGCTTTGCCTTTTCTTTCCAAGTCTCCTGCAAGATGGGCGGCAACAGAGATCGGTGCCGCTTCAAAATCAGATTGGCTTACGGCAACGTTTGTGAAACGCAAGTCATGCAAGGTCCCCGATTCTTTTGCGACAACTGGAAAAACAGGGACCCCCAGTTGCGACCAATCGAAGTCGGTGTCGTCGGTTAAATTCCCATCGGTAAAGAGCAAAACACCAGCAACAGGACGGCCTCGAAAACGCTGAGCTATGGTTTCCAAACCGCTTGATAGCCCTGAATGGCTGTCCGTGAATTTGAGATCCAATGGATCACTCACATGATCTAACCGAGAGCCGAAGGTGTAGTGACGCACATCGAAGTCGGTCAATAAACGCCGCTTCCATGCTTGATCGTGATCAAGTTTTGCACTGACGACTGCACCGCGCGAGATCGAGTTTCCGGGGTTCACAACTTGCATGCTTTGACTCGTATCGATCAGTACCGGTACGAGGTTCGCTTGAGGTCGTGGGTACTCTTTCCGTTGAACCGGCTCGATCAAACAAAGTGCCAACAAAGCGACAGCAATCAACTTTAATGTCATGCAGCTAAGACGCAGCCAACGGTTGCCATCAGTGCGTGCATATGCAAATCCGGCTGTGGCTATGAGGACTGCTGCAATCACCGCAGTTGGAATGGTCCATGCGGGAGCGCTTGCGTTGATGGATTCCCAGTTCATTGACCACTCCCCAGGTTCTCGTAATAACGTTGAACCTGATTGGAAAACTGGGGTGGAACCGGGTCGCGATCAAGCGGTACGACAGCGTTGCGCTCGGCGGATCGGCGCATTAGTTCTTCTGAAACTTCGTGTCGCAGCTCATTCAAAGGTTCAGCAATCATTCGTTTTATGAGATCCCATTCGGGCGGCTTGCTATGTCTTGTCATCTCGCGGCGTAACTCTCGAGCGCGCTCACGAATCTGTGCCGCTTGAGATCGAAGTTTCGGATCATTCACAAGTTCTTCAACGTCGCGTAAGCCATCAGTCCAGCGCCGGAAACCTTCACCAGTAAACGGACCTTCGATGTCATTGCCACCGGTAAAGTTGTCAATGCTCATGTTCGCTTGCCGACTGCCGTTCGTTTTTTCGCCTGACTGGCCATTCGGTTGTCCTTCACCAGACTGTTGTCCTGGTTGTTGTCCTGGTTGTTGTCCTGGTTGTTGTCCTGGTTGCTGTCCCGGTTGTTGTCCCGGTTGCTGTCCCGGTTGTTGTCCCGGTTGCTGTCCCGGTTGTTGTCCCGGTTGTTGTCCCGGTTGTTGTCCCGGTTGTTGTCCCGGTTGTTGTCCCGGTTGTTGTCCTGGTTGTTGTCCTGGTTGTTGTCCTGGTTGCTGTCCTGGTTGCTGTCCTGGTTGCTGTCCCGGTTGTTGTCCCGGTTGTTGTCCTGGTTGTTGTCCCGGTTGTTGTCCCGGTTGTTGTCCCGGTTGTTGTGGTTCGACGTCTCCAGTCGCTTGTCGCATTTCCTGATTCAAGCTGCGAGCCAATCCATTCAATTCATTTAAAGCGCGTTCCAGAGATTTCGTCTCGTTTCCTAAGACACTCTCAGCCGCCTCATCGATCTTTTCCCGGAAGTTCTGAATTCCTTCCCGTGCAACCTGCTCTACGCTCTGGCTTTGTGGAGTTAAACCCCGTTCGAGTAGTTGAGTGGAAACTTGAAGTCTTTGTTGCACTTGAGCCTTCTCAACTTCTCGGAAACCTTCAAAGAGTTTTTCAGCAAGAATTGGCTCGGTCGCTTCAGCGTCCTGAACTGTTTTCTCGACACGATCAACAAGGTTCTTCAGCGACGCTTGTTGTTCCTTGAGCGATTCCACGAGGCCAGTGCGTTCATCGCCATCGCGAAGACCGCCGCTCTTCTCTTTTCGAGCTGACTTAGTTTCTCACCGATCTTCTGTTGTTCATCATCGAGATTGCGAGCATCGGTACGAAGCTCTTGCATGGTTTGATTAAATCGATTGGCAAGCTGTTCGCGTAACTCATCCTGGGTTTGTTCGAGTTGTCTTTCGGCGCGGGTGCCAGCGCTCAAGGCCGGTGCAGCTTCGCTACGTTCCAGTGCATCACTTGCTTGTCGCGCATTTTCTCTTGCCTGCTCTACAGCCTCTTTGGCTTGTTGCATCGAGTCTTGATTTTGTGATTGATTCAATTGTTCAAGCAATTCATCTTCATCGCGAATGATTTCTTGTTGTTGTTCGCGAAGCCGCTTGAGTTGTCGTTCAATTTCTTCACGTTTCGCTTGGTCTGGTTCGGCTTCAAGTTCTGCTTGCAGTTGTTTGACTTGTTCGTTGAGATCGCTCTGTCGACGTGCGAGTTCTTTTAATCGATTCACGACTTGACGTAATTCTCGTTGAGCTTGTTCGTCAGCCGATGATTGCGCTTGCTGCTCCGTTTCGTAGCGGTTTTCTTCTTCATTGAGTTCTAATTGATCAAGCTGTTGTTGCCGTTGTTGAGCGGAACGAGATTGGCTCCGACTGCGTTGTCGCTGTGAACGGACAACCTCATGTTCACGCGCGCGAAGTTTTAATAGTGCTTGGTAACTGGCTTGTTCGGCTGTAAGTGCGTTCTCAAGAGCTTCACGCGATTTTTCGTTCTTTGCTTGAGTCAATGCGGAGACCGCATTATCCATTTGTTTTTTCACATCGCTTACAAGCTGTTTGCTAGCAGCATTTTGAATCTTCTCGGCGAGTTCTTGAAGTTTCTCGACGGCTTGCTGTTGTGACTCGGCGATCAAGTGCACATCAGGTTCGAAATCACTGGAAACTTCGGGTTTCACTTCACGACGAAGCACGTTCCAAGTTGCATTAATGATCTCTTTTTGCAGCTCGGCAAGCTCTTCGGCTTGTTCCGCATTCTCACCCTGCCCTTGCTGCTGTTGTTGTGATTCGCCGCCACCGGGAGGTTGTTCGCCTTGTCGAAAGATCTCTTCAAAGTGACGGACTTCAGCAAAATACATGTCACTTAAAGTTCTACGTGGTTTTCCTTCGGGGCCGACGTCTTCTGCCCAGACGTGATAGGTTAATAGTTGATCGGGTTCCGCATGCATCGCTTCGAAATCGATGATGTGGCTATGTGTTACTTTTTGGTTTCCGTCTGCTGCGTTTGCTAAAACAACTTGCTGCGGTTCTTGACCTGCGAGGCTGTATGTGATGCCGGCCCGTTGCAAACCAAAGTCGTCTTTGAATGAAGCTTTCACCATCATCTCTTCTAACGGTGAAACTCGCGCATCTTTGGCCATTTCGAATTTGACTTCGGGCGGCTTATTCGGGAGTACGCTTGCTTGTAACGTGACGGCAACGGGGTTTTCGCGATTGCGATCATCGCGTAGATGTAGCGTCCATTTCTTGTTCTCAGTTAGCAGTATTGATGCGGTGACTCGCGATGGATCCTGCGGATCGGCGATCAGCGGTACCTCATTACCTGATTGATCTTTAAGATGCGCGCTGGCAACGGGTTTGTTGAGTTGACATTCCCAAGTTAAAGTGCTTCCTTCAACGGCCGAAACTCTGCGAGTGTCTTCAACTAATCTTGGTTCGAGCTTTGTATAGGACGGATACTCCAATCTTGCATTGGCGCGTTGCAGCGCCGGATACTCGAATACCGTGATGCGATAGGTGTCTGATTTGGAGGTGCCAAAACGGACCGAATACTGAGCGTCTTGTTGTATTTCGGGAATGAAACCACTGAAGACTGGGTCCTCTAGATTCTTGGTCATTGCGACACGCTGCTCCGCGTCGCCATCTTGCCATTTGAGCTCAACGGAAGAGGGAATCAAGTGAGCGAATCGAGCGACTACAATCAAACTGCTTCCTCTCTCCACTTCGACATCGCCTGGTTCGATCGTAAGAGCAGCTTGCGGTGTATCCAAAAGCGGTAAAGAAGAATTCGCAGTACCTTTCACGGGGTGGATCGAAAGTAAACCGACTAGCATGAACGCGAGAGCAAGAATCCCGAACGCACGTGCTAATGCCACATGCGAAAAAGGAACGGCGTCAACCCATTGATAAAGACGACCATGGCGGACGGTCTCGCGAACCAACTCCTGCTCCAAAAAACCACGCGGTTGGTTGATCGAAGGTTCAGGAATGCGTAACGCGGTATAGAGACGTTGCTGCAATGTTGGGTACCGTTGCTCGATGCGCTGCGCTAGTTCGTGAAGGTTTTGGAATGTCCACTGAGTCGCAATGAGAATGCAAACGCTCACTAGCAAGGCGATGATGCCGATGGACCATTGCGGAGAGGGACCTAAAAACAAAGCCGGTGTCGCATCGCTACGCGCAACAATCCATGCAATTACACCCAGCATCAGCCACGCCAATCCCCAGCCTCGCCACAGCCATACCGTGCGAAGACGTTTTGCCACGGGCCGAAGCAATGAGTGGATTTGAGGATCGACGCTCGGAGGTTGTGCAATCGTCGCCATAGCCGAGTTCCTTTAACTTAAGCGGGTTGCGTGCTGCGTCCAGTTTTGACCCGCGAATACCACCATCCCAAAACAGATTCAATTCCCAATAGTGCAAGGACAATGATGGCGATCCATTTCCACCATTGCTGCTGCTGTTCCAATTCCCGATCTCGCATCTGACGCTCTTGAGCAGCTCGCTTGGATGCGCTGGGAGCGGTACCCAAGTGGATTCCGTTCTGTTCGAGCAAGTCAATCGATATCGGCGTCGTACGGCTTTCGCTTAATGCCAGGTTGACGCCGATCTCCCATTTTTTTCCTTGAGAATCGAACTTGTACAAGCCCGCCATTGTCAGAGGGATATTTGTTTGCTGCGGAGACCAACGCATCAGCATTTTCGTAGTCGACGCAATGTTGATAACTGCATCGACCGGAATATCAACACGATCTCCGACTTGAGCACCTTGCTGTGTGGTTGATGTTCCTAGTAACGGATCGAACATCATTGCTAACACGGGAATAAATTTCGACGACAGTGCCCATTGGCTTTCTTCTGGATGCCATCCAGATGCACTGATCCAAACTGTTCCTTTACCTACATTGCACTCGAGTATCGCGGGGGAATTATCATCGTACTTAGCGATGGTTCGCAAAGATGTCGTCTCTGTGTCGGGTTTGATTTCGCGATACGACCAGAATCTAATTTTGGTAAAGTCATTAAACTGTGGGTCCGCAAATGGCGCGAAGATCGGATGTTTAAAATCAACCCAACCGAGCATACGATAGTCTTTCACGGCACCATTGCGAATTGAGATGGATTGACCCGTCAATTGTTCAGTAAACCGTTTCGCATTCTCGTAATCTTCGGCCTGGTCGACCAAGTACAGCAGCTTTCCACCCGCTTCGAGATACGCTTTCAGCTCGTTGTGTCGATTGGTCAACGACTCATTCGTGACGACGAGCGGCGTGACCTGGGGTTGTAGTGTCGTTAGTTCCGAATCGCCATTTTGTGAGATAACTTCAACCGTTTGATTGCGTGTCGAAAGTGAGGCTTTGCGAAGAAAAAAAGCTGGATTGCGAGCGGGGTCGGTCTCTTCATTACCGATCGCAAGGATCTGGCGTTTTTGGGACGCTTGAGTGACAAAGTAACGGATGTTATCGAAGGTTTGATCATCACCCTCGAGTAAGATCATTTGCACACCGTCTTTCGCGGGAGGAAACGGTAAGTGCACGATTCGGCTGGTGCCTGGGGGGACATGCACCGAGATCTTCGATTGCTTGGAGATTTCGCGGCCATTGCTAGAATAACCCAAAGCGAAGTCAGCTTTGACGGAGTCAGCAGCGTTTACAACACGAACCGGTAGACCGGTCTCTTTTGCTTCGGATTCGGCATTGTTTGGCAACAACACCGCATAGGCGTTCGAGACAGCTTTACACTTAAGTAGATGAACGTCAAGAAAGGCGTTATCGGGCCATTGGTAGGCTTGTAAACGTTCGACACTCGAGCCTTCTTGAAGGTCAGAAATCAGTACGATTTGAACCGCTCTCGGATCGCCCTCATGATTTTGCTCTGTATCGGGTTGGAAGTCCGCTACTTTAATCAGCGCTTCCCCAATATTCGTCTTTTGAAAGGTTGGCTTCATCGACTTTAGAGCGCTGCGAATATCGCGGGCCACATCGCTCTGCTTTTGTTTACTTTCGTCCCTCGTCACGACAATCGGCTCGCATCCCTCATTAAACGCAAACAGGCTAACCTCATCCTCGGGCTCCAAAGTTTCAAGGACGTGTTCAACATGCTGTTTGGCTTGATCCCACAAATCGTCTCGATGCATGCTTGCGCTTTGATCGAGCAAAATGCGTATGTCCCTTCCTGGTTGCTCGGCAACGGTATCGGAATGAGAACGATAAAACGGTCGTGCGAAGGCGAACGCCAAAAGCAAAATGGCAGCCGCGCGTAGCAAAAGTAATAGCCAATGATCCAAGCGACTGCGACGGCTCAAGCGAGGGGGCGTTGGCGTCAGAAACATCAATGAACTAAAAACAGTTTGACCCTTTGGCTGGCGTCGAATCAAGTGAAAAACGATCGGCAGTGCAATCGCGAGTCCACCGAGAAGGTACAGAGGAGTAAGCAAGCCCATGTCAGCTCCCTCCCCATGTCGCAGGAATTTGTCGGCGTATCGAAGACGAAGACCCGCGTTCTCGTTCGTGTACCAGCTTTAATAAGGCCCATTCCAGCGGCTGGTCCGTTGTGATCGTTGCCAAATCCACTCCAAGGCTCATGCATATTGAATCAAGCTGCTGAGCATGTTCATCGAAGCGCTGGCGATAGATCTCCTTCGCGGCAGCAGGATCGATATAGATCTGTTTCCCACTTTCAAGGTCTTCGATCATGGTAGGTTCACCAAGATCGAGTGACAGCTCTTTTGGATCAAGGATTCGGAGCAAGAGCACTTCATGCCCCCTTGCACGTAGATACCCCAAGCTCTGTTGTAATTGATCGATCGGGGCGAGCAGATCCGAAAGTAACACCACTAAACCACGTTTCTTCACCAATCCGGCAAGGTGCTCAAGCGGTTTTGGTAAATCCGTAGCTTTGCCTCCGGTGGGTTGTTCTAGCAACATCATCAAACGATGCAGATGTCCAGGACGATGACGGGCAGGCAAGTAATCACGCACGGCATCATCGAAGGTCACGAGGCCCACGCAATCTCGCTGCTGCGTCAGAAAGTAGGCAAAGGTTGCCGCTAAGGTCCGCGCATACTCGGCTTTGGAATAACCTGCGCCGCCGTATTCCATAGAACGGCTTTGGTCTACGACGAAGTAACAACGTCGACTCGTTTCGTCTTCGAAGCGTTTGAGATAATAACGGTCTGAACGAGCGAAGAGCTTCCAATCGAGATTTCTAAGATCATCTCCCGTGACATAAGGACGATATTCACTGAACTCAACCGAGAAACCGAAATAAGGACTGCGATGCAAGCCGTTATAGAACCCTTCTACTACGGTCTTTGCTCGCAGTTGTAACCCCTGAATACGCATCAATGCAGCGGGATCGATAAAACTGCTGCGATCTCGTTGAGGTGTAGGGTTGGTTGTCGCGGTTACAGAACTCATGATCGGTTAAGCTCGCACGGGAATGTGTTTAATTAACCGATCAACGAGTTGATCGATCGTGACGCCTTCCGCTTCTGCCTTGTAGCTCAACACGATACGATGCCTAAAAGCGGGTCGAACCAATGCCTGAATATCGTCAATCGAGACATGTACCGCGCCCTTTAGCAAAGCACGCGCTTTAGCTCCAAGCACAAGCGTTTGGATCGCGCGTGTTCCCGCGCCCCAGCTGACCCATTGATTAACAAAATCGGGTGCTTCAGGACGTCCTGGCCGAGTAGCCGCCGCCAGCCGAACAGCATAATCCGCGACTTCATTGGCGACGGGGACTCGGCGTACGACCTCTTGGAATTCGAGAACGTCTTCGCCGCTGAAGAGTGGCTGGATTGGGTCCGATTTGCGCGATGTCGTCTGAAGTACAACCGCCAATTCGTCGGCGCGAGGTAAGTAATCAATCAAGACGTTGAACATGAAGCGATCGAGTTGCGCTTCGGGTAACGGATACGTACCTTCCATTTCGATCGGGTTCTGCGTTGCGAGAACGAAAAAGGGTTCTTCGAGAACATATCGCTCCCCCGCTGCGGTCACTTGATGTTCCTGCATCGCTTCGAGTAATGCTGCTTGCGTCTTAGGGGGCGTGCGATTGATTTCGTCAGCGAGAATCACATTGGCAAAGATGGGGCCTTTGACGAATCGCAGTGTTCTGCTTCCATCGGTCGCCTGTTCCAGAATCTCGGTGCCAGTGATGTCTGCGGGCATTAAGTCTGGCGTGAACTGAATTCGCTGAAACCGTAGATGAAAGATTTGAGCCACACTGCGCACGAGCAATGTTTTTGCCAGCCCAGGTGCTCCTGTGATCAAGCAATGTCCGCCAGAGAAGAGGCAAACCAAAAGTTGTTCGACCACATCGCGCTGGCCGACGATGACTTTTGAAAGCTCTCGTTCAATCTGTTGACGCGCATCACGAAGGCGTTGAACGACTCGCGCTTCGGCTTCGATCGGATCAGTATCGATACTCACTCCAAAATTCCTTCGTATTAGTGGGTCATGGCGTACGTCACGATGTTGATTCCCATCGGGTAGGCTTTCTTAACCGAGAACTCCTCAAAGTAATCTGGGTTCTCTGCTTCACGTTCCCAGCCGTCACCCAAGTCGGTGTTATGGCAAATAAAGACCATGATCCGATTGGCGTCGTCCGTAATGGCTTTGTAATAAGGAATGCTCGTATCTGAGCCAGGACGCGGTTCCCAAGTGCGATTGCCCCAAGCGGAATGGATCGAAGGCAACTGAGGTTTCTCTTTTAGATCATAAACGCAGTGAAAGATCTCATGCTCCAGTGGCACTTCGAAGGGTTCACGTTCAGGAAAGACCTGTTTGATTTCTCGATAGAAGTTGTCGTACTCTTCATCTCCCCAAAAATCATCCACCATCAAGAAGCCACCATTGAGGCAATAATGTCGGAGCGCTTTGACTTCCTCGGGATGAAAGGTAAGACGTCCTGGTTCGATGATATAGATGAATGGATAATCGAATAGACGCGGATCGGTCAGTTCTAGGACAATGGGCTCTGGATTGACCTTCATGGATGTCAATTGTTGGAGCCTAAGCGAAAAGTTGAGATCGGCATCGCGAAAGTCAGTATCCCAGCCACCGCCTCGACCATACCCCATCGAATCGTATTTGATGCGAACGAACGTAAAAACGTCTTGTGGAAAACGTTTGTCTATCTCCCAATCGGGAACATCACCACGCCCCGCGCTCTGCCACCAGTCCTCGCCGCGATAACCTCGACGTCGTTGTTGAGCGATACCCCAGCCTACAGAGAAAAGGATCAGCAGCGAGAACAGCAGCAATGTTCGTCGGTGGCTTAAGATTCTATTCATCAGTTGTTATCTCAAACTTTGTTTTGGCAATCTCGCATTGCTCGTTCAGGTCACTCGTTGCTGTTTGTCGTTTGTTGATCGCTTTCTTTTTCTTTCAGTGTGCGGTCACGAATTTTCTGTAGTAACTCAAGCGCTGCCCGATATCTTGGGGCGTCTTCAAGCGCTTGCAGCACATGTCGTCTTGCGGATTCTGTGTTGCCAACTTCAAGCTCAGCATTCGCGAGGCGGTAGTAAATGCCTGCAGGGTCGATCGGATCAAGCTCCAGCTGTGCTTGCAAGGCGGCGATTGTTTTCAGCGGATGTTTTTGCTGTTCTGCCGCATGGCTCGCGAGCGACTGCGTTTGTGCGGACAAAGGGTTAATTGCGAGTAGACGATCCGTAACCTTAGATACGGTTTGCCAGTCTTCCTTTTGCAATGCAAGTTCAGATAGTCTGAGGAACTCAGGCATTGCATCCGAACTATGCATGAAGATCTCTTCGAGCACTGTTTGTTCGGCTTTGGTATCTTCGAGTTCTCGATAGACTTCAGCTAAGGATCGCAAGGTTCCATTTCGTTCTACGTCATAGGGAAGCAATTCCCGCAGGATTTCCAAAGGAGCCTTTGCCGCAGCATAGTCTTTTTGACGGATTAACTGCTCGGCGTACTGTTGTAAACCAAAGATGTTCTTGGGATGGGACTCTATCCATGCCTGAAGCGTTTCGGTGTCTGCGTCGTCCGGCAATTCATCGCGATTCCAATCAGCCGACTTGCCATACTCACGCGCTATCTCGGTAATGTAATCTGAAAACTGATCATCGAGTTCTGCAAGCGAACCCGTGTGACGATCCAATGCTGTATTCATCGGAATGCCAGCGCCGAGATCACGCAGAAGCTTGAGTAAGGTTTCGAAACCATGTTTCTCGACAATGAACTTGACGACCATCGCGGATTCGAAATAAGCGAATTGCAAATGGAGTGGGGATTTAGGATTGAGGAAGGCACTACTTAATTCGCTTACCGGTGTTAGCGCTTCGCTTAAGATGAGTTCACGATATGCAGGAGACATGGAATCTCCCCAAGTTGAATCGCGTTGTAACTCTTCATAAACCGAGATGCCTTCGCTCAACCAGCGAGGCATTTTGTTATGCGTCTTTTCGAGCGTGATCACATGGCAGAACTCGTGCCACAACACGGATTGCCAGTTGGCTGGGGTTGCACCTTGTGAAGCGGGGCTATTGGCAGTGATCACGCGGCCAAAGCAGACTCCAAGAAACCCTTCTCCGCCCGGAAGTCCAAAGGTGCGAATCGCAAAGTCCTTTTGTTGCGGGAAGATTTCGACCAAGATGGGCTTGTCGATTGACACTTGATACTTATCAGCCAGCGACTTTCTTGCTTCACTTAGTAGTTCAAGCACTGCTGGGCCATAGATGCGAGCTTCCTGTTGATGCATACGCACCAGGATCCCATCGCGCTCCAGGGTTGTGTAATCGGAAATCACATCATGAAGCCGCATCAAGTTATGCGCGACCACATTGTAACCATCCGTTTTATTGACTTGCTCGGCTAGAGACCAACCGGCGTCTTCTTCACCGAGTCGCAACAGATCTTGCGCTAGCTGAAACTTGGCTGCAATATGTTCGGGATCATATTGCAGCGCACGGCGCTGGTATGCGGCCCCTTCGCGGAATCGGTAATGCTGCGACAGTTTGCGCCCGATGAGATGTTCGACGGAGGCATTCTCTTTCCAGCGTTCTTGTGCAATCGCATGTAAAACTTTTTCGGCTTCGAGGTGCCCTTGTAGATGAGCGATCACGGCATGATATGCCCAAGCTTCAGGCTGACTCAAGTTAACGCTCAGGACATCGGTCAAAACATGCTTTGCCGCATCGAACTCTTCACGATCGATCAGGCGATCGATGACGAGCAATAGAGAAGGAACGTGATGTGGATTGAGTTCTAAAGCGCGATGGAGATGCTTCTGACCTTGTTCCGCATCACTTGCAAGCCAGGCTTGTGCGGATAAGTATTCGATATATGGGTCGTTCGGACGTAGTTTTTCTGCTTTAGCCAGTGCATCCGCGGCCACCTTATAGTCGAACTTCGATAAAGCTAATTCAGCGGTTGCTACATAAACTTCGGCAAACGTTGGATCGCTCGCGCGAACACGATCATAGATCAGTTCGAGTACTTTTTTGGCGTCTTCACCTGAGAGAACATAATAACGCCCGATGGCCACGAGATTTTCATTGCTTATGAAACGTAAATCGTTTTGTCTTAAGATGCCTTCGATCCTCGCCAGTTCATCTTCCGCTTTCGTCCGGTCGCTGTTGCTTCGATATACTTCGTATCCGAGCATTCGCATCGAGACGCTACCGAAAGAGAACTGTCGAATCGCTTTCTCGTATGTATCCAGTGCTTCGGCGTATTGTCCTTGGGTGAGTTGGCATCGAATCAATAATTGAGGCCAGCGTTCATTCCAAACGTTCTTGCGCACTTCTTCGGCAGCAACTTCTGCACACTCACGATACTTGCCTTCGAAAAAGAGTTGTTCGGTAGCCGCATAATCAGCGGCTGACGAAACGCTGGCGATGAAGCATACGACCAGGCAGGCAATATGAGTAAAGCGGAAGACCATCAGAAAGAATTAACCAAGGGAAGTTCCTGTCGCTGCAAGTTTTCGGCCAGCTTATGGTAATGATAATGGGTGGCGCACTTGAGTGCATAAACAAAGTAGGCGGCGGGATCTTTGCGGGTCTTCCAAAGTCGTTTGAGCCTGAAGCGGTAAACGGCCCGAAGATCGGGGTCGGAGATTTGACGCATCAGGCGTCGATAAATAACCCAGCCACGCAACAATTGCTTCGACTTTGCCAAGGCCCCGCGAAACGGGTGTTTGCTCCAGTAAGCTCTCTGAGCTTTGTCGAAAACGAAATCGGGATCGAGATACAGGCTATCGACGCGATCGAAAAAGGCTTCCGGGTCCGTCAGTTTGCGCATGCAGCGGCGGTACCCTTCTCGCAGGGCTTCACGCGACATTTTCAATGGAATGACATTGGTTCCAAACTCTGAACGATCGGCAAAATCGAGTCGATGTTCTTGGATCAGCCGGTCGTACAGCGGTGTTTTGGGAATCGCTGCGAGCATTCCGAACATCGCATGAATGACGCGTGACTCTTTGAGGAATTCCAGTTGCTGGTCAAAGATGGTTTCGTCGTCATGATCGAAACCAACGATCATGCCCGTCCAGACTTCCATCCCGGCAGCTTGAATCCGATGGATCTTTTCCGCGATAGTTCCCCCCGGACGAAGGTTCTGTAACTTCTTCGTTTCTTGAAGGGACGCTGCATTGGGACTTTCGACCCCTACGAAGATCGCTTGAATATTGGCGGCAACAAACAGCTCCATCAAATCGGAATCATCGGCCAGATCGAGCGAAGCTTCAGCAAAAAAGATGAACGGATAGCCACGCTCGCGCTGCCATTCAACAATCGCTTCGAGAACGGGTCGAATCGCTTTTTTGTTTCCGATCAGGTTGTCATCAACGATAAACGCGATCTCCAAACCTTGTCCGCGAAGTGCTTCGAGCTCCTTGATGACTTGCTCACTTCGTTTTAAACGCGGGCGCCGACCGAAGGTAACGATGATATCGCAGAATTCACATTGAAACGGACAGCCTCGCGAGATCTGTAAGCTGCCAAAGACATAATGCTCCATTGGAACCAAGTCGTAACGCGGACAAGGAACCTTCGTCATGTCCGTCTTTTCGGACTGTTCGTAACGCGTTTGGTGTCGTCCGGCTTGCCAATCGACTAAGAACTGGGGCCAGGTCTCCTCGGCTTCTCCAACAAAGATCGCGTCGACCAATCCTTCAAAATAGTTTTCCTGAACCGTGATCCACGGGCCTCCCACGACAGTAAAAACATCTTTCTCTTTCAGCACTTCGAGAATTTCTCGCATGCGAAAACGTTGGACGCTCATGCCGGTGATGCCAACGATGTCCGCTCGTGCGATGCGATCAAAATCGAGCGGTTCAACGTTCTCATCAAGCAATGTGATTTGATGTTCCGCAGGGGTCAGTGCAGCAAGCAACGGAAGACATGCGACAGGCAGATTCGCACGTTTGCCCAGCAACGGTAGCCCATGTTCAAGTCCCCAATAAGAGACTTCAAAGCGAGGGTTGATTAATACAATGTCCGCCATGACCAGTTCGTTCCTCTCGCGAATATGCTTTGGGACCGAACCTATTCTAACGCAGCGAACACCACCGTTTGCTTTGAATCACCCCGATCGAGGTTGAAATCGAAAATTAGCGCTTCGTGAAAAGAACTCAAGCGGATTCTCGTACACCACTTTACGGATCAGCGATTCGCCATGTCCGCGACGTCGCAATTCAAAGATTAAATCGGGTACAGCTGTCGGCTTGCTTGGACCCCAATCCCCCGCAGAGTTTGCGAGCAGCCGATCCGGACCGTATTTCTCAATCATGTCCGCGGCTCTTTCCGGCGTACACTTAGTCACCGGGTACAAAGTCATTCCCGCCCAGAAGCCGCGGTCGAGTACCTCACGTATCGTATGCTCTTCGACATGGTCGACGAGGACACGATCTGGTTCCACACGAGAATCTTGGCAAAGCATATCGAGGATCATGCGCGTCCCCTGATATTTGTCTTCCAAGTGCGGGGTGTGAATCAAAATCGGTTGGCGATGCTTTACCGCAAGTTCGACATGTTCGAGGAAAACGATCGATTCGTTGCGCGTGTTCTTGTTTAATCCAATCTCACCGATACCGAGAACATTCGGAGCCGAAAGGAACTCGGGGATCATGCGGATGACGTCTCGAGATAACGAAACGTTTTCCGCTTCTTTCGCATTAATGCAGAGCCACGTGTAGTGCTGAATTCCAAACTGAGCCGCGCGGCGCGGCTCGACTTCTGTTAACTGGCGAAAGTAATCGCGGAAACCATCCGCAGAGCCGCGATCGAAACCTGCCCAGAACGCCGGTTCGCTCATCGCGACACACCCCATGCGCGCTAGCGTCGCGTAGTCATCCGTAATGCGGCTGACCATATGAATATGTGGATCGATGTAATCCATGATGCAATCCGAATCGGGACTCTTCGAAGGGGCCTGACAGTTTAGCAAAAAGCATAGCTTAAAGACTTCTGCAGTTCAGCGATTCGCTCTGGCTAGTTGGTATACAAAACTGGAGTGGAGAAGAAAAAACGGCAAGAGAGGGGGTTTTCGCGAAAAAATTTTCGGGGGCTAATCTACCCCTAGGCTTTGAAGGGCTCGGCAGACTCGATATGTTGAAGCGATCTAGTGCCAAAAATATTAAAGTAGATGCGTAAGTCGAGCAAATGCCGCTCCCCCGCTCCGATATCGCGACTCCGTCGCAGGAAGCTTATTCCATTCGGATGGTATGGTGGCAAGTTTTCCCATCTGGATTGGCTTTTGCCACTGTTGCCACAGTGTCACCACTACTGTGAGCCCTTTGCGGGCTCAGCCGCAGTATTGCTCAATCGTTCACCATCGAAGGTTGAGACATACAACGATCTAGATGGGGAGGTCGTCAATTTCTTCCGCGCCTGCCGCGACCATGGTGAGGAGTTGATGCGGCTCATTGCACTCACGCCATTCTCGCGCGAAGAGTTTGCGCTTTCCTGTGAGCTCGATCCCGAAGCGTCGTGTATCGAGCGGGCGCGCCGATTTTATGTTCGTGCTCGCCAGGTGCGAACCGGGTTAGCTCAATCGGCAACCATTGGACGTTGGGGTAATTGCAAACAGACGAGTCGTGCTGGGATGAGCGGCATTGTGAGTCGATTTCTTGGCGGCGTGGAAATGATGCCGGAAATTACGCAGCGGATGTTACGGGTTCAAATCGAGAACCGCCCTGCTCTCGATGTGATTCGGATCTATGACTCCCCTGAGACCCTTTTTTACTGCGATCCCCCTTACGTCCATGGGACACGCGGTGATTTGAAGGCATACAAGCATGAGATGAGTGATGCACAGCACAAAGAGCTTGCCGAAGTCCTTCGCCACGTAAATGGCCTGGTCGCGATTTCGAATTATAGCTGTGATTTGATGGATCGGTTATATACGCATCAGCGTGGGTGGACCAAAGTCGTTCAACCGTTGCGTACCAACCACGCCACAAAAGAAAAACGTCGCGAAGTGCTCTGGATCAACTATCGTCTGAATCGAGATGGAACCGCGACGCGCATCACATAAAGGAACCAATCTATCGGAAGGTGTGAGGTTAAGGCAAACGGACATAAAAAACATACCAGCGAACCCACATCTTGAGTCAGCCTTGAGAGCGGCGAAGCTTGGCGACGTTCGGCGCGCATCAGCGTTAAGGTATTGTTTAATGGTTATACAAGACCCTCCCCGGCCGCTACGGCGTCCGACCCTCCCGCAAGCGGGCGGGTGGCTTGCGAAGTGGCGCTGTCCAACTAAATCCCGAATGTTTTGCGCCAATTCTGGTCATACGTTCGGCTAAACAGCAGTTGCACTTGTTCGGCGCGATTCGGGTCATCGCTCAGTAGGATCTGAAGCCCTTGGCGAAGTCGTTCCCAACGAGGTTCATCCGAAGAAACGTTGGCGCGGTCCATGCGATCAAACGAAGCAGCTAGTTCCAGGATACGAGCACGCAGTTCCAAGAACTCACGATCCATGACATTGGTTGTCTGCTTTTGTGTGGCCATGTGTTTGTGATGGGGGTAAATGGAAGATGAGTTCTTAGTTCTCCCCCTCCGGCTTGCGGGAAGGTCGGGGAGTTTGCGAGCAGTCAACTCATTATAATCGCCCATTATAATCGCCTTGCTCGGACCAGCGAAGAGTATTGATTTGCAGCGTTCTAATTGCTCGTGATCCCTACTAGTGCTAGTGCTCGTAATCGTCATCGCCCGGAGGCGTCGGAGTTCAACCAAACCAACGATGTTCGAAGAGTCGGCTCAAATCGTTATCGCTTAAACGTGACGCAATCGATTACGATTACGATTACGAGTAGCAGTAGGGTGATGACAGGGATCAACTTCGCTTATATTAACATTGTGATATCAACGGTTTTATCAGACCCAATGAGATGATTCGTGACTCGATTGATCATTCTTCTTCTCGTACTCTGCTCGCTCGTGCAACGTGAGCTAGTTTCACAGGAGCCGTCCAAAGAATTCCAGCAGGCATTGCAAGCAATCGAAGGGGGCAGACTGCTCCAAGCGATTAGTTTGCTGGAGCCGGTTGCGGCAAAGGACGAGATTGCTCGTGAAATGCTGGGACAAATTTATCCATTTGTCGGAGAATACGATAAGGCAAAAACGCTTCGATCGACCGCTGCAGCAAGATTTAACGCTGAGCTTCCGACTGACTATGCATTAGTAGACGCCGTCGAAGCGATCGTATCCGAAGCGAAAGGGCGTCGAATTGTCATCATCAATGAAGCACATGATGCTCCGGAGCATCGGAACTTCATCTCTCGAGTGGCGGTGAAGTTGAAGGAGATCGGTTTTACCCATTATGCGTTTGAAACGCTTGCAGAAGATCCGCAGCAGCTCATTGCCCGAGGCTACCCGATAACGACGACTGGCACCTATTCTCAAGAACCACAATTTGGAGAACTCATTCGGGATGCGATCAAAGTCGGCCTGAAGCCGATCGGATATGAATCCGAAGAACTCGAACCGGTAGACGATCCGATTGAAGAGATAAATCGACGTGAAAAGGCACAGTGTCAAAATCTCATTGATCGCGTCTTATCCGGAAACTCAGAAGCGAGGGTCCTGATTCATGTCGGTTTGGATCATGTCATGGAGAAACCTAAGAAAGCAGGCAACAAAGAGATACTTTGGTTTGCAACTAGACTAAAGCAAGTCACCGGTGTCGATCCACTCACGGTTGATCAAATTACTTCACTAAAAAGCGTTGTCGCCAACCACCATGTGCCGATGGTTGCGCAGAATGCTCAAATGGAGTTCTTTGTGGGAGGCCCCTATCGAACGTATGTCGACATGCAAGTGTTTCATCCACGGGTTGCGAAGAAAAATGGACGCCCTACTTGGCTTGCGACCGATAGCACGCGAAAAATGGTTGATGTTCCCCTTGAGATCCGGCCAACTGAAGGAAGGCTACTCCTTCGTGCCCGCCGGTCTACGGAAAGCTCAGACGCTGTCCCATCGGATCAAATACTCATCACCGCAGGATCGTCCTGTCCCATGCTTTCTTTGCGAACCGGTTCGTATAGACTCGAAACACAGAACGAAATGGGCGCATCGCTCAAGTCGTTCGATCTCGTCGTAGATTAATATCAATGGATAACGCCAGCGAGGATACTTCGCATAAAACGAGTGCTAAGGTTTCATTCTTAGTGTTGGTACTCGTTTGCGACTTGGGAGTGCTTTTTAGCGGTTACTTAGGTCGCTTTCACTATCTGTTGGATTTGGCCAGCCACTTTCGCGTCTACGTTTCGATTGTCTGTGTATTGTGTACCGTGTTCCTTTGGTGGTTTCGTGCCAGAAAATGGGCCGCGGTTGGTACCGTCATTGCCTTGTATCTCACCGGTTCACTGCTTGTTTACTACTTGCCCAAGTTCAACCGAGCAAACGAGACCCAGGGCACCTATCGGCTTATTGCGTTCAACGTACTTACGAGCAACAGTAAGCGCACAGGAGTTGTGGATTATCTGCGTAAGCGGTCTCCCGACATCATTTTGCTTCAAGAGGTTAATGCCGCTTGGGTGCGAGCGATCGACAATGATTTCGGTGAAGAATGGCCGTATCGAATCCGAATTCCTCGTGAAGATAATTTTGGTATCGCTCTCTATAGCCGGTATCCATTGCAGGATTCACAAACTCTCGAACTTGATCAAAAAACAGAGATACCTTCGATCTGCACCATGATCCAGGTCAATGATTCGCAGCGGATTCGATTTGTCGGCACGCATCCTTTACCGCCGGTATCGAAGCGGAATTGGCTTCAACGCAATGCAACGTTCGTCGCGTTGGCAGCACTTGTTAAAACCAATACAGACATTCCAACAGTGGTTGCTGGGGATCTTAATTGCACGCCATGGTCAGTCTGGTTCACTGAGTTTCTCAACGACTCGGGATTGAACAATGCCATGGAAGGACAAGGCTTGCCGATCACTTGGCGTTTCCGTCATAACCCTTGGTTAGGGATCCCGATTGACCAAACCCTGATCAACGATCGTGTTGTCGTATCGCGCCGAAGTGTGGGCCCTTATCTTGGATCCGATCACTTGCCCGTGGAACTTGATTTCTTGATTAAGTAGCCATCGTCGCCAGATTTTAATGATGCTCGTTTCTGAACCACCCTCCCGCTTGCGGGAGGGTGGTTCAAGAAAACGCGCAACTTGTAATCCCTGACCGATCCTGCCGTCGCTTCGCGACTCCGACCGCATCGATTACGCGGTCCATGGGCTCACGCCCATGGCTACAATCTGTCGCCACTACGTGGCTTGTACCTAACCGTATCTTCAGACGAAAGGATCGGCGAGCTGATTGTTTCATCAATGCTTGTTGATGCAGCGTGCACTGCGATGATGGATTCTATTCGATTCATCACAGAATGATTGCACGGTCAAATAAAATCGCTTAATCTTTTCAAGAGGATCAATCCCTGTGGTTTGGTCGAACTTAGGCGGTGCGACCACCACACGAACCAAGCGTTGAACGCGAGCGGGCGATCACGCGGATTTTTTGAATCATTGTCTAATGCGCCCGCCGCGTTAATGCGGACGTTCCTGTGGATCATCTATCAGCCTTGTTGTGGCTTCATCGACCATCGGGTCATGCCCAACTCGATGCATTTTTGAGCATCACCTAACCAGCCACGGAGTGGCGACATGTTGTAGCCATGGGCGTAAGCCCATGGTTTACGTAACGAAGTGAGATGAAAGTCCCGGAGGGACGAAAGGAGGCTTGTTTGGTCTCTGTGGGACTTTCATTGTTGGGCTTACGCCCAAGGCTAATTGCTGAAAATCGTTTCGCAATTCGTAATGCGGATGACGTGGTCAACATTAATCGCGTAGCGATGACAGCAGTCTTCGATACCAATGCAGGGGATGGCCACCGCGGTCACATTCCGTTGTGCGTCCGCATCTTTTTGCCCCATCTTTTTTTGCCCATGTACTTTGCCAGCGGTTTCAACGACCGGCCCGTTGTTGCGGCTTCGAACGACTTGGATGCATTGGGTAGTCCTCCGCTCGCCGCGATTATGACGGGTTTTTACCCCAGGGCTGCGGAGGCGCTCGAAGACTCGCTTCTCCTTGCCCTGGGCTGTACTAAGTTCGTCCCTTCAGGACTGGAGAATGATTGCGATGGCCAAATCAATCGGTTAGCCTATCAATCAATCGAATCGTGCGGTGGCGTCATACCCTGTTGGTGACGCTACCACAGGAACAATCGCGTTCACCTAAGCGACGGCCAGGGCACTTCGGCAATGGAGCGTCAATTCCAGTCGCTAGGTGATGCTTTATGTTCGTGTTGAGGATCTTACATTCATAACTCGGGCAATCACCACTATGAATCCCATCTCCCCTCGCCCCGGTCTTCCGGGGAGAGGGGATGGGGGTGAGGGGCAACGTCATGGAACCTCTGGAGTTTGCACGCAACCAAAGACAGCAGAAGAACACGTTCGAGCTTGCGCTTTGGTCGATGCTACGAAATCGCAATGTGATGGGGATGAAATTTCGACGGCAGCATCCATTGGGAAAGTACTTTGCCGATTTCTTTTGTCCCGCAGTGAAGCTCGCCATTGAAGTTGATGGTTCGTCACACGGAACAGATGAAGCGAAATCGCATGATGCAGCGCGCGATGAATGGATGAAAGCACATGGTATTCGAGTACTTCGCTTCAGCGCCTATGACGTTGACTCGAACTGGGAATGGGTGCGTCAAGCGATCGAACACGCGTTAACATCCCCTCACCCCCGACCCCTCTCCCCGGAAGACCGGGGCGAGGGGAGTTGAGGCTCTTTGAAGTGTCAACGCTTCTTCCGATAAAGTGACGCTGTCGGGACAACCACGTGAACGAGCGATTGAACACAAGCACGGCTCATGGTGCAAGCTATAGCTTAATGTTAACTCGCCGTGCTGCGTGAATCGTAACGTTTCTGTGGAATGTCAATCAAAGCCACGTAGTGGCGACAGATTGTAGCCGGCGGTGTAACCGCCGGTTAGCAAAGCACGCGAATCGCGGCGAGCTAGCGATGATCCAAGTTGGCAACGCTCCTTTCGAGCCGCAAGCTGTTTCGTTCAGTCGAAGCATTCTGGCGTCAGATGTCCGCTAGCTTTTATGTTGCGCGTTTTGAATTGTTTTCGCGCTCGTGCTCAATGAAATGGTGCTCGTAATCGTAATCGAAACCGCTACGCGAATCGAAACGGTTGTGGATTCCACTTTGTTTAGTGGTTATGCAAGACCCTCCCCGGCCGCTACGGCGTCCGACCCTCCCGCAAGCGGGCGGGTTGCTCAAACAAATGAAGCGAAGATAGCACGGCGACAACCAGCAACACTCTCGATACCGCTACGAGTCGCATATTCGTCACAGTGTGAACTCGATTCATTCGAAGAGGCCAACAAAAGGCCGGTTGTAGCAGTTGCGGGGCGTTTGCGCTGTTAAGTTTGCGCGGTTGGCGAATTTGCCATTGAATAGGCTGAGTTTGCTGGAACGCTGGGACGATGAGGATTGCGAAACCTGTGGCGCGCGTCCTGCGTCCTTCTCACGGTTCTCACTGAAAAACGTGTAACCATGTTAACCGGCATTGATTTAACTTTTGACCTTCTATCGCGAACTCAAAACGAAGCGGCTGCTTACGTTTTGGCACCGGCGTTGGAAAGCGATTCGCAAGAAATGCGAATGCGCGCCGCACATGCGTTGCTTCAACGCGAAGATGTCACTGGTGTTCAATTAGTCCTTCAAGCCCTGCCGCGTTTGGGTGATGAAGGTTGGGAAGCAATCAAAGCTTACCCTGCCCAAGTGGCTGCGGCGCTGCATGAACTCAAAGCCGATCCAGGTCAACATGAGTTTATTCTGCAAGTCGTTGAACGACTTCAGTTGAAAGAAGCCATTTTGGATGTCATTGATCTCAGCTTGGAGAACGAGAGTTTCTCTTTACGTCGAGATGCAACCAATACGGCATTGAAGCTTTGCTGGGCGGTGAGTGAACCGGAACGAAAGCGGTCAGATCGTTCACCGCTTCGCGTGCAAGTCCTTCAGCGGCTTAGCGATGCTTTGCGTGTCGATCCTGCACAGTTATCTTTGACATTGGTGGACGCATTCCTCAGCATTGTTCGTTGGGATGATGGGATTCTCAAGACATTTTGCGAACAAGAAGACAAGCTCACGGACGTTCTCGCGGATCGATTGATGCGTAGCCGGGCACCGGGCGTGATTCATTTACTGGCTCACTGGATCGATCGCCCACGATTACCAAAAATTGCGCAAGAGGCTCTGTCGGCGCGAGCCGATCAGTCCTTTATTGAAGTTTTGCTGTTGGCATTGGGTGCAAACCCTTCCAGCAATGCGATCAGTCACATCAGTCGTTTGCGACCTTTAGCAGGATTGAATGAACTGAGTCGGAGCTGGAAGTCCTTCGATAAACGGCATGTTGCTGCGATCGTTCGTGCAGTTGCATTGAACGAAATCGACGGCATGCGCGTGGTGCGATTGATCTTTGAAGTGCTTGACGAATCCAGTAACGAACAAACTGAACAAGTGGCTCACCGCGTGATGAGTGAGCTTCCAAGCTTCGATGCCGAACTAGTCATGCGCGCTGCGCTGGCTGATGGCAATGATGATGATTCGCATCTGGATCCCGCGGTTAAGACCGTGAGTCGTCTGCTCGACTTGGCGCAGAACGATGGCCCCTTGATGATTTCCGCACGACGACTGCTAAGCTCATTGCAAGCTCAATCGCTCTTGGACCGGATCGATCATTTAACTGAATCAACCAGCGCTCGATTAGGAAAAGTCATCCGTGCACTTGATACGGATAGTCAAGCACGAGTCGAAGCGTTATTGAGGCACTCTGTCGGAAGGTTCCGACTGCGTGGAATTCGCGGTGCGATCGCCTTAGGCTTCTTGGATGAAATGCCCGATACCTGGGTGCGCATGTTCCAAGGCTTGGCCGCCGACCACCAGGAGTCGCGTTTGGCAGCCGTCCATGCACTTCGAATGGGGACGGGCGAAAACTCAATTCGCGTTTTGCAAAAGCTCGTCAAGATGACGACAGGGGTGGTTTTAGAAGCTGCCGAGCGAGCGCTTGCTGATCGATTACACGAACTTGAACAAGCAAACATCCTTGAGGCGACAGCGTGATGAGTATGGGCAACGACGATCCGATGAGCAACGGCTTTACAGTGATCATCTCAAGCCTATTGGCATTGGGTGTCTTCGGTGCATCCTGCGCTGTTTATACAGTGGTCTTGCGTGAGCGACGTCAGCGCGCCAGAAGACCGCCAATGCGGCTGTTTGAAGAAATCATTCGCGCCCATGGTTTAAACTTTTTTCAGCGTCGACTGCTTCGCGAAGCCGTGCGGCGCGTGAGCCCAGAACATCCAGGCTTAATCGCTATTTCGCCCCAATCCTTTGACGCGTTGTTGATCCAATCAAAGCTTGGTGGCAAAGCTGAGAAACGATGGAACCAAATCCGCGATCGATTCTTCGGTCCGTAGCTGAATCTCAAATCTCAAATTTCAAATCTCTGAAGTGTGACCACTTCAGCTACGAGATTATCCCAAGCGCATGTATCGATTGTAGAGGATCATGAATAGGAGGCTGAGCAATAGTAGGATGCAAGCGATCACGCCGGCTAGAGCCCAGCGGTTTTGACGTCGATTTCCTCGCAACGCTTCACGCGTCCATTCAATCATCTCTTGTTCTTCACCGAGTTTATCAACCACCCCTTTCACGAACGCTTGACGGTCCGGGGTATCACCCGTTGCGGCAAAGTAACAACCGCTGAAGAGCACCGAGTCATCGGCCGCTGTTTTACCCGCTTCGCAGCCAAAGCCGCCGACCAAAATTTCCGCGAGCCGTTGTTTCCAACTACAACGAACACGCGAGAGTAATTCATACAGACGCGTGTTCCCGGGACGCGACAAGCTCTGCTCTTCGCGAAACAAAGTGTATGCCCAATCTTCAAAGGCACCACACACATGCGCTGTCAACGCTCGCATTTCTTGTTCGGTCGGAATCGCTTCAACATCAAACTTGCGTCCGAATCGTTGTGCCACGGCACGTTCGCGTCCAACGCGGCGGACAAGTTCTCTAAAGCCTCGCTCTTTCTCCAGGCCAACGATCATCGCCGTCACGGGCGCACGTAAACCAAATGCGTACCGGATGGTACCCAAGTCGCTACGAATGGCTTTCTGAAGTTCTTCGAGTTCAGCGGGCGTGGAATGAATCGATTCAAACTGAATCAGCGTCAAGATGCCGTTGATCGGACAAACGGATTGCCGCGCACGTCGCAGCTTTTGTCCTAAGTATTGCAATTCCTGAAGCGATGCGCTGGAGTACTGAGGTGCCACAAGCACGGGCTCGTGCGTGACGTTCTCCGGACGAGATACCCGAAACGTGCCGCTCTGATCTTGTTCGGGTGCTGGTGCCGAAGCAGGCGGAGGAGTCGGAGTCGTTGGAATCCCAGTACTCGAACCCGTGCTTGAAGAATAGCTCGCATTCGGCGGATCGAAACCGGGCACCGCAGTGCGGCGATTGGCAGAACCTCGTTGTTCGTCTAACAGCAATGTGCCACGCATCGGATCGTCAACTCCCGATCGCGATGATGACGACGGTGGCATTGACGGCAGCGGAGCATACGGAGCAGGAGATGAAGCTGAAGGATTCGATGCAGTGGGCAGATACTGATCGAGCATAATCGTGCCACGTATCGGTTCGGCAGATCCTTGCGGAGCTGAGGTAGGCGATTGAGGCAAACCGTACGGCGTGGTGGAATTACCATAGCCGCCGGAATAGTTGGGTGGTGATTGAGGGGGTGGTGTGAGATTTGTGGGATGAACATCGGGGGGCGGAACCGAAGCGTACAACGAATCGCTTAATGCAACGCTTCCAGGATCGGTGCCATCAATTCCTCTCGCGATCGCTTCAGCCGTCAGTTCCTCGCGCAGCGAAGCAACGGCACTGGACCAAGCACAGTCAGAACAAAACAAATAGATCGCTTCTGAGTTTGCATACCAGTGCAATGCAGAGGGACCTTCGGGAACGCCAGCGATGCGCAGACGCAAACCAGCCGCGTTCATGATGGCGCGTTCTTGTTGTTCGCTACGTGATCCCAAGATCAAGAAAATCGGTAGCGACTGGATCGAAAGTCCATTGCTGGCCAGCGCGTGTAAGCCTTCTTCCCAAGCGTAATCCAAATCAGGAAACGGTGAAGGTGACCCTTCGAGCCAGAGTTTGAGCAAACGATTGACGACAAACGGAATGACTAGTAGCAAGACGCCGATCAAAGCGATGCGCGGAAGCGAGATAGAGTGCCGCCACGGAACATGATCGGGGTCGAGCCAAAAGAAACTCCATACCGTAATCACGGTTACGAGCATGAAGATCACGGTCAACCAAGTCGCACAGCCAGGGGTGGTCACTGGTAAGAGGCGTGTCAAACAACCGGCAGGTTTGACGCCTTCTGGCATCTCTTCGGGCAAACCGTCAGGCAAGTCATCCGGTAGCTCGACATTTTCACCGATCGATCCGATAACTTCCGAAAGCGCTCCTAGCCCTTCTTCAGTACTCATCAAGGCTCATCCTGTGCGCTAGGAGAGTAGAAACAACACAAAGTAGATGACGTTCCAGCAAGCCAACATTGAAACCAATAGCCATGGCCAAAGGATGGCCGATTTGCGCACCATGGGTGGTGCACCTTGAATGCCGCGCGAAGGTCCTTTCAGCGCGGGACGACCCTGGCCAAGCCGAATGGACATTGATGCTTGTTTGGCCCAAGTCTGCAGATCGGCGGGTAACCCGAGATGGCTAGTGACCATCGCGGCAAGTTGTGGGTCTCGATAAAGCCCTCGAAATCCCAAGACAACGCAAACATAGTAAACTTCGAGTGCATCGCGCCCAGTCAGCGTCGAGGCCTCCTTGGCATTCAAATAAAACCGCTCGTTGCATTCACGCGTGCTAAAGAGCTCCATCTCCAGCACGTTATTGCTCCACCAATCACGTTGTGACCAACCGGATTCAACCAGCATCTCGTCGATCCAAGAGACGAGAGCATACTTGGATAATTCCCATTCGCGACCCGACCCGACAATCGCTTCACCTTGATCGAGCAAGGCGCGCATTCGAATGCGTTCTTCGTGCGGATTGGGATCTTGGCCGATACTGATCCGATCAAGCACATCGAGGGCTTGAAGCAAGAAGGGATCGACGGCCAAGGCATGACGCGGGTTCATGTTTGGGTAGGTACCGCGAAGAGTGCGAACTTGAGTGGCACTTTGCGACCAAACGCGGATACGACCAACGTTTGTTCGCCTTGCAAACGATCAGCGTTCAAGATCAATGTATCTTTGAGCCGCATCGCAAGGGTTTGTGTGTCTTGTACATCGCGCCAAGCTGGACTGTCTTGACGCGGAACTTCGTAATAAACCCAATCTGCCCGACCAGGTAGCGCGCGGACGGTTCGTTCAAGCGGAACAAGTTGTACACCGGCTGCGCGATGCTTGAACAAAAACTCGACTTGTCGGCTACTGCCTAGCTTCCAGTCCAGATGCCCAGGTGATAACAGATCGCGACATTCACGCTGCGTTAGATCGCCTTTGTCAACACCAATGTACCACTGCCAATCCGAATTGAACCATCGAGGATCCAACGATGCCTGCATGCCCAAACCGACACCGACAAAGTAACGTTGTTGAACTTCGTAATCCCTGACGGCATGAATCAACGCTTCGATGCGAACTTTAATGTCCAAAAAGATTCGATACAAATCATCATGATCATAAGGGAGAATATTGCTGACGCGTCGCTCGGGGCTGAAGATCGAAAGCTGTCCGAGAATGCGGCACAGCTCAACATATGCTAGCCGAGGATGAACACCTCGATCGAAGGCGAGGATTGATAAAGCACCATACGCGGAATTCAACTGCGCTAACATCAATACGCGATCGGCATCGCCAGGATCTCGGCTATCAAGTCCGATTCCACGATTGACCACTTGTTGACTAAGCACTTCGATCTTCTGGCCAATGATATCGAAGATCGCTCGCACAATATCTCGGCTTAGTCCCGGCCATGCATCAATCGAGAGTAATGGCGGAATGAAAGTTTGATCAAGTTGCGGAGCTGCTTCCCCTTCTCCCGCGCGTTTTATCTGCGCGATGGGAAGCAACTCGAACCCAGAAAGATCTTGTGTGGAAAGAACCAATTGAACATTCAGTCGCTTGAACTGCAATGTTTGTTCATCGGTTCCCCAGCTTTCGTCTTGAACCGTTCGTTCGACTTCGATGTATCGTGATTCAGACAAGCTATCGGCCGAACCGACATTTGCTCGGCCAAGTCGCAATTTAGGGATCGCTAAATAAACACGAACAACCGCATCACGCTCGAAGGCATCTTTGAGTGAAGCGTTGACTTGATTTAACTCACTCATAGCGCGCGTCAAATCAATGCGATCCGGTTCGCTTCCTACATCGAAACTTACCAAGGTCCCGTCACGCATTCGTGCTTGCAGCCGTCGCACTTCGAGCTGGTGATTCGAGAGCCCTTCTTTGCTGAACTCGAAGGCAACCAATCCATAGTTATGGGGGTTGTCCAATCGATTTGAGAATTGCGCAGCGTCTGCCCAGTGCCGCTCGGCAGATTGGAAATGATGAGGCCGAAGAAATACGCCTTCGTACCAGTGGATCGGCAGGTTATCCATTGATGTCAACTTTGCGTGCTGGAGCGGATAGTCAAGGGATTCTAGTGTTTACCGTCTGCCTTGTCAGCACGGGCTTAAAGGCTGTTTGCTAGCATTCGCGAAACGAAGTCCTCGGAGGACTTTTGTGAACCTTCCTGATCGCTACAACCGATGTAATTGCAACCGATTGGATTCACGGCAAGGCGACTGCGCGCCATTCGTCGGATCTTGATCGGCTATTAACTAGGTGAACCCCATCGTTTTTAAACATTGCCACGACCGATTTCCGCAGGGTGCGCTGGTGAACCTTCACCGGCGATCGAGGGGCTCGACGTTTTATCATCTTGATTTGTTTCGCCTAGTTTGCCGAGTCTGTGCATGTCATGCGATGGCTCATCATGCTCTGCCTTCAATTTTGGCAATTTTTCTTGGATCTTTATTTGTGTCGGTAACGGCCTTGATGGCCCATGGACAAGAAGCCGTATATGCGACGACCGGGCGTGTCGAGCAATCGCTTGGGCAGCAAGGTTCGGTGTCGCAAATGGTGGTTCGATTGCCTTCGGCGCACGCCAGCGCTTCAGGTGAAATCGATGTGATGCCTAATATTGAAGTCGCCGCGACTGAACCCATGCCTGCCGTCGGTGCGGATGGAATGCCTATGCGATTTAGGGCGTCGGCGTTAGGTGGCGCGGGGCCTGCGCCGCGTTGGGCCGGCGCTGCGGTTGGTCGGCCGGCCTCTGTTCCCGTCTTTGAAGACATCGTAGCCGGGAATGGTTCGATGGGTGTGGAGTCGGAGATCCTTCAATCTCCAGCACCTCTTGGAATGGGTCGGGTGTTTATGCAGGATCCGTTTGAAGGTCCGCGGGTTGGTCATGAACGGCTTGCGTTCGCCTTGTTCGAAATGGATCCCGCTCAACCGTTTAGCAATTTTCGTATTCGGGCTTCTTCCGTCTACGGTCACGTTTTGCCTGACCGCGCAGAGTACTTCTGGGCTCGAACGGTTGATGGCAAGGGGCCGAGGCTACCAGAGACCGGTGTCGACTACCAGGATCTGCGGTTTCGATTGGAGATGGGTTCAAAGGCCTTCTCAACAGCGATCGAGGCCCCGTTTCGCAGTTTGAATCCTGAAGTGAACTCGAACCATACAGGTTTGTCGGATTTGCAATTAACGATAAAAACGGTCTTCATCGACGGACAAGCTTGGCTTGTGACGATGTACTTTGCGAGTTACTTTCCGACCGGATCGGCGATCGGCGGGATGAGCACTGGGCATGTATCACTCGAACCGGGTCTATTGCTTCGATATAAGTGGCGCGAGTCCACTTGGTTGCATGGTCAAGTCAAATACTGGTTCCCGGCCGGAGGGCATCCAACCCATTCAGGCCAAGTCTTAGGGCTAGGAGTTGGGGCTAGTCACGTTTGGAGAGAGACGGATTGTTCGGCAATCGTGCCCTCGTTGGAACTGATGTCCAACTCGGTTCAAGACGGACAGGAAAGGACGCCTTTGGGGATAATTCGTCGCGTCGATGGAACGCACGTCTTTCAGATGGTACCAGGTGTTCACTATGTCTTGGATCGCGGGGCCGATTTTGGGTTACTTGAATATGGGGCTTCGCTCGTTTTTCCTATTTCTTCCGACCAGTTTTACGACACGAAGTTAAGTTTTGACATCCGTTGGTCGTACTAGCGGGCAGTTGCGGTGATTACGTCCCCCGTTAGAATCTGAGTTTGGTGGAAGGAGCGATGATCGTGACGCTTCTTCCATATGAGATGCAATAAGGACTGAATTAGTGAGTCGGATTGATCTCGAAAAGATGTTGCAGCCAGTAACTGAGGTTGCACCTTGCGGCGCAGACACCGAGTACGACCAGGAATTCGGTGAGATGATCCGATTGGCACAAGGTGAGCCCGAGAAACAATTTGGTTCGACGATCGTTGAGGCGGTTCCACCGAATTGGGCTGAGGTTCGCGATCAAGCGTTGTCGCTTGCGGCGAGGACCAAAGATGTTCGCGTTGCATCCTACTTGTGCCGTGCGATGTTGAGCGAACATGGATTCCTTGGTTTTCGCGACAGTCTAAAGTTATTTAACGAATACGTTCGACGCTTTTGGCCAGACATTCATCCGCGACTCGATCCGGATGACGACAATGATCCGACGATACGGGTCAATGCGATTCGTTCGCTGGTCGATCCAGCGACAACGCTATTTTTGGTGCGTACGGTTCCGATTGTCAGCGCTCGTTCGGTTGGTCGTTTTGCCTATCGTGACTTTTTGATAGCGCGCGGAGACGTTTCTGCGCCAGCATCAATGACCAATCCACCCAAGATGTCATCGATTGAGGGAGCGGTTCAAGCGAGCGATGGTTCTGAGCTCTTGCAAACGACCAAAGCGGTTGAGGAATGTATCGCACTGGTAAAAGAATTGGATCGTTTGGTTACAGAGCAGACCGGTGCCGGGAGTGGTCCCGATCTTACGGCGTTAGTAAAAGAGCTCTCTGGGATTGGTAAATTGATGCGCGGTTGGCTCAACGAACGCGGCATCAGTGAATCGTCTGCGGTAGCCGAATCCGCAGCACCAGCGACCGGATCAGTTGTATCGTCTAATGCGGCAGTGGCGGTGGTGCCGGCTGCGCCGAGACCGCCGGGTGAGATTTCGAGTCGACACGAAGCGATCGAGTTACTCGATAAGATTTGTCAATGGTTTGAGAAGAATGAGCCTTCGAGCCCGCTGCCATTGTTGCTCAAACGAGCGAAGCGACTTTCGACGAAGAGCTTTATCGAGATCTTGCGAGATTTGACTCCTGATGGGCTTTCGCAAGCCCAGGCCATCGGATTTGGCCCGAACGGGCAGGAAGAAGAGTCAAAATCGGAAGAGTCGAGCCCATCGAATACCAAAAAAACGGTTGCGGAAGCCCCCCGCAACATACGGAATGACGAATATTAGAAAAACAAAATAATGAAGCGCTCGGTCTGGCGACGGCGCTTCATTACTTAATAGGTCTATAAACCCAGACGTCTTTAGTCAGTTAAGGAGCCTTGTATGGCGAAACAGAGCGGACAGAAGTTTATTGCACGTAACCGCGCGCCTCGCGTTCAAATCGAATACGACGTCGAAGTTTATGGTGCGCAAAAATCGATTCAATTGCCCTTTGTCATGGGCGTCATGTCCGATTTATCTGGAAAGCCTGCTGATAAATTGCCACCGATTGAAGATCGCAAGTTCTTAGAGATCGATGTGGATAACTTCGATGATCGTCTTAAGAGCATGAAACCTCGCGTGGCTTTCGCCGTTCCCAACACATTAACGGGTGATGGAAACTTGATGGTCGATGTGACCTTCGAAAGCATGGATGATTTTTCCCCGGCGGCCATTGCACGCAAAGTCGAACCGCTTCGCAAGTTGCTCGAAACACGTACTCAACTCTCGAACTTGCTGACCTATATGGATGGCAAATCGGGTGCAGAAGAACTGGTGGGCAAGTTAATAAAGGATCCTGCATTGCTCAACGGTTTGGCTGCGACACCGAATCCGAATGCAGCGCCCGCAAAGCCGGCTGCTCCTGCTGCTGCGGCACCTGCTCCAGTTGCTCCCGCGCCAGTCGCTCCTGCTAGTGAGCCGCCGGCGTCGAAAGGTGACAGCGATTCGAGTGATCTCGATGACTTGCTGAATAGCCTATAGGCCACCGACATTCAGAGCTTATTGATCGTCATGCGCAACGACGCTTGACGCAGTCACCACCGCATCCAACACCATCACGCAAAACAGCTAACTTTCTGTGTAAGGGTCACATCGTATGGCAGAAGCCATGAAACAAGCCGGTTCATCCGGGGCAACCGAATTTGCAACCAACGATTTTTCAGCTTTACTCGCAAAAGAATTTCGGCCGAAGTCGGACGATGCCAAATCAGCGATTGAAAGCGCCGTCAAAACGCTTGCGCAGCAAGTGCTCGAACAACGTCATTTGATTTCAGATGACACGTTGCAGTCGGTCACTGCAATCATCGCGCAGCTTGATAAGACACTGACCGAGCAAATCAACTTGATCTTGCATCATGAAGATTATCAAAAGCTCGAAAGCGCTTGGCGTGGCTTGCACTACTTGGTGAACAATACCGAGACCGACGAAACGCTCAAGATTCGTGTCTTGAATGTTTCAAAAGCCGATTTGGGCAAGACCCTTAAGAAGTACAAAGGAACGGCTTGGGATCAAAGTCCGATCTTCAAGAAGGTCTATGAAGAAGAGTATGGGCAATTCGGTGGTGAGCCTTACGGATGTTTGGTCGGCGATTTCAGTTTCGACCATTCTCCTCCGGATGTGGCGCTGCTCACGGAAATGATGCAGATTTGTGCCGCTTCGCACACGCCATTCATCTCAGGTGCGGCACCGGGTGTGTTGCAGCTTGATTCGTGGCAAGAGCTCAATGACCGTCGAGACTTGACCAAGATTTTTGGCACCCCGGAATATGCTGCATGGCGATCGCTACGTGAATCAGAGGACTCGCGTTATCTCGGTTTGTGTATGCCTCGATTCTTGGCGCGTTTGCCGTACGGTTCTAAAACGGATCCTGTCAGCGAATTTGATTTCGAAGAAGTTGTTGAAGGTGGAGAGCACTCGAAGTATTGTTGGGCAAATGCCGCGTACGCGATGGCAACCAACATCACTCGATCGTTCAAGGAGTATGGATGGTGTACCACGATCCGCGGAGTCGAATCAGGCGGAGCTGTTGAAGGATTGCCTTCGCACAGTTTTCCGACGGACGACGGCGGCGTGGATATGAAATGTCCGACTGAAATCGCGATCAGTGATCGTCGGGAAGCAGAGTTGGCAAAGAACGGCTTTATGCCCTTGATTCACAAAAAGAATAGCGACTTCGCCGCCTTCATTGGCGCACAGTCGTTGCAGAAACCGGTTGAATATGATAATCCGGACGCTAGTGCCAATGCACAGTTGTCAGCGCGCCTTCCCTACCTGTTCGCAACCTGCCGATTCGCCCACTACCTCAAATGCATGGTGCGAGATAAGATTGGCAGCACTCAAACAAAGAATGGTTTACAGACTTGGTTGCAATCCTGGATCAATCAATATGTGGAACCAAATCCAGATGCAGCGACTCAAAGTGAAAAAGCTCGACGACCGCTTGCCGAAGCACAAGTGGTTATCGAGGAAGACCCGAGCAATCCTGGCTATTACGCCTCTAAGTTTTATTTGAAACCGCATTATCAACTTGAAGGTCTAACGGTTTCGCTCCGATTGACTTCTCGTATTCCTACAGGTTGATCTGTCAGTTCCCAAGTAAACTGTTAATGCAGCATCGAAATGGATGCTGTTAGCAAAAATCATGAAAGCGCTCAGCCTCAGACGCCTGGGGCTGTATCGCTTTAGGTGAATGGAGTTGGAACACACGGATAGGTTTTGCCTGTCTAGGCAAATAGTTTAAGCCCCTCATTGTGGTAAAGGTTTTCGAATATGATTTTGGTTTATATCAGCGGATGTAAAGGTGACTGTCAGATTAAAGGCTTCTCCGAATTTTTTACCGCCGAAAGCTTTAGCTTTGGAGTCGAGCGAGAGTTGGCCGACAGTGCTAAAGGCGGTACTGCGGACGTGAATATCGGTGTCGGTGAGCTTCAGGAATGCACCATCAGCAAGAGTATGGACTCCGCTTCGCCCTGGTTGGCTCGCAAGGCGATTAGTGGCTCATCATGTGGTACCGCTTTGATCAAATTTGTTGAAGCCATTGAAGATGGTAACGAGCGAGTCAACGTGGTTTATCTCGAGTTTCAGCTCGACAACGCGTTTGTGAAGAGCTGGAGCATGAGTGGTGACGGCGACGATCGTCCTACGGAAGATGTTGCACTTTGGTACAACAAAATTGGCTTTGCCTACTTCACTACATCGGACGGTAAGAATTTCAGCTTCGCAGGTGAGTGCGCTTGGGATCAAGTTAAGAGCAAACCATGGGAAGGCCATGACCTTCCGAAGAAAGCTCCAAGACACTAGTTCTGCACTGCGATAGTTAGTGAATCGCGCGCAGATGAGGTCTCGCGCAGATCCGATCTCGCGCAGATCCGATCTCGCGCAGATCCGATCTCGCGCAGATCCGATCTCGCGCGAGGGATCAAGCGTTCTGTTTTGGTCCCGCTGGATTGACGGATTGATCCATTCGCCGATCAAAGCTTCGACGGATGGTTATCAGTGTTGACTTATCGAGTGACATTTTATGATCTTGGTGCACATCGAAGGGATTCGTGGCGATTGCAAAATCGATCGGTTCAAAGACTACTTTTTCGCCGATAACATCAGCTTTGGCGTGGGCCGCCGGGTTGAAGCGATGAAAAAGGGTGGCGGTCGTGACCTTGAAACTGGCAAAGGTGAACCGCAGGAACTGACGATCGACAAAAGCGTCGATACTGCGAGTATCGATCTCATGTACTGCTCCATGAAGGATCGCAGTGATTCCGGTGCACCAAAGTTGCTCACCGTCAAGATCGAGTTCGTGCAAGCGACTGAGCTGTCTAACGAAAAGGGAATGACTGCTTTTTTCAGGATTCGGCTCGGCGAAGCACTGATTAAATCTTGGTCGGTAAGCGCCGACACGGATGGGCGTCCAAATGAGTCGGTTGTCATTGCATTCAATCAAGCTGCGGCAGTGTATCGCGCATCGACGGATGGCTTCTTAACGCATCAGACCTTCGGCCCGAAAGGCTGGGATCAACAGAAGAGTGTTGATTGGAAGCCGGGCGAATGGCAACATAAAGTTGAATAGTTATTGGCCGCGTAGGTCGAAGGGAATTGCCTTATGTCTGCTCTCGAAGCGCTCAAGCGTGGCGAACTTGATTTGGCTCTGGCGGATTTACAACAAGAGATCCGCAAGCAACCTGCCAATGCCAAGCTTCGCGTCTTCTTATTTCAATTACTGAGTGTCCGTGGTGACTGGAGTCGGGCGCTCACACAACTCAACGTTTTGCGCGACATGGATGCCCAGGCCATCCCCATGGTTCAGGCATGCCAAGAACTCTTGCAATGCGAAGCTTTGCGAACCCAGGCGTTTGCCGGTGCTAAGACGCCATTGCTGTTCGGTCAGCCCGAGCCTTGGATGGCGCTCTTGCTGGAGGCCTTGAAGCTTGAAGCTCAGGGGCAGAGCAAAGAGGCATTCCGCTTGCGCAATGAAGCTTATGAGCAGGCACCCGCAACCAGCGGAACGCTGCAGCGTCGACTTCAGGGGGCTGACGATGCCGAAAACGAAGCTGGACCTGTCGAAGCTTTTGAGTGGATCGCAGACGCAGATTCGCGTTTGGGTCCCATGCTGGAAGCGATCATCAACGGGAAGTATTTCTGGGTTCCCGTGCAACACATTCATACTTTGGATTTTGAGAAGCCGACCGATCTTCGCGACTTCGTTTGGGCTCCGGCCAAAGTGGAGTGGACCAATGGTGGGCACACCGTGATTTTTATTCCCACACGCTACGTGGCGTCTGAAGCGGACCAAGATAATTTGATTCGATTGGCTCGAAAGACGACCTGGCATACACTACATGACGAGCATTATGCCGGCTTGGGACAACGAACGCTAACGACCGATCAAGGGGATTATCCGCTTTTGGAAATCCATCGGGTTGAGTTTGCGGTGCCGGGAAATTGATATGGCGGAACTGAGTAATCGTGACCGCTTACAGCCCTCATTGCTCGATCGTTTGACAGACGATAGTCCTAACGAATCTTTGGAATCGCGCGAGCAGCGCGTCCTCTCGCTCGATCGCCTGCGCGAGTGTGTTTTACGCGACTTAGCTTGGCTTCTGAACAGCCAGAATCTTGAGTCGGCTCATGATTTAGCTGCTGAGCCTGAAGTTCGCTCATCGGTTCTCAATTATGGCATTCCCGTCTTAGCGGGCATGCTCGCTTCGGGTATGGAACTGCGCAAGCTCGAGCAGGAAGTGGCCACAGCCATCCGACGGTTCGAGCCACGTATCCTGCCTGATTCATTAGTTGTCAAAGTCGTTTATTCCGACGAAGCCAAAGGTCGGCAAAGTTTAGCTTTTGAAGTCGATGGTGAACTTTGGGCGCAGCCCCTGCCGCTAAGAATGTATCTCAGGACTGAGCTCGATCTTGAGACAGGTGATGTCACTATCCACGAAACTAAGCGCTAGGCCTTCAATCAAACACTGGATGTTCATAGTCGCATGGATCCACTACTCCTCAAATACTACAACCGTGAGTTGCAGTTTATCCGCGATATCGGCGGTGAGTTCGCTCGCGAGCATCCCAAAATTGCAGGGCGATTGTCACTCAACGAGTTCGAGTGTTCCGATCCTTATGTCGAACGACTTCTCGAAGGGTTTGCGTTTCTCGCTGCCAGAGTTCATTTGAAGCTCGATGCGGAGTTTCCGCGTTTTACAGAGCATCTATTGGAGATGGTGTATCCCCATTATCTGAGCCCGACACCGTCGATGGCGGTGGTTCAATTTCAACCTGATCCCGATGAAGGCACGTTGGTGGATGGGTACCGCATGCCTCGCGGTACCGCTTTGAGAAGCCTGCTGGGTAAAGGAGAGCAGACGGCGTGTGAGTATCGCACGGCGCATGATACGACGCTTTGGCCTATTAAAATCGATCAAGCCGAGTACAGCAGCCGCGAAGCGGTTACGATCCGATTGCCACGGCAATTTCAAAACGCGCGAGCGGTTCTCAAGCTCAGCATTCAGGCGACGGCGGGTTTGACTTTTGATCAGTTAAACCTAGATCACTTGGACGTATTCTTGCGCGGAGGGGAGATTAGAACTGCCCGAATCTATGAACAACTTTTGGCCGATCGCATGGGAGTCGTGGTCGCTAAACGTGGTGATCCAAAGTCACATGTGATTTTACCTAAGCAATCGTTGAAGCGAAAAGGTTTTGCACCGTCGGAAGCGCTGTTGCCCTATGGCGAACAATCTTTCCAAGGTTATCGACTGTTACAAGAGTATTTTGCTTTTCCCCAGCGGTTCATGTTTGTCGACCTGCATAATCTGAACTCAGCTTTCAAACAGCTTGGTGGAACCGAGCTCGATATACTCATACCGCTCGATAAAGCTCAACAGGTATTGGAAGGTCAAGTTAACGCAAGCAACTTCGGCCTGTTCTGTGTCCCGGCAATTAATTTGTTTCCCAAGCGTGCTGATCGCATTCATCTCGATACCCAAGATCATGAGCATCATCTGGTATTGGATCGCACGCGTCCGATGGATTACGAAGTTTATTCGGTAACGGGGATGATGGGTTTCGGAGTAGATTCGAATCATCGTCAAACATTCCGCAATTTTTACGCACAACGCGATTCTGATGATGAGCAGGGTGTTTCTACAAGCACTGCTTACTACACGATTCGTCGCACTCCTCGCTTGCGTTCAAGCGTCCAGCAGCGCGACGGTGCTCGATCAAGCTATATGGGTACGGAAGTTTATGTGTCGCTCGTTGATCCCGCGTTTCCACCGCTTGATCCTCGCATCACTCAAATCGAAGCGATGACATTGTGTAGCAATCGCGATTTGCCGCTTCAGATGCCAGTCGGCCGTGGACAGACGGACTTTTCCCTCGGCATCGGAGCACCGGTGAAGGCCATTCGCTGTGTTGCAGGCCCGACGGAGCCGAAACCATCATTAGTCGCAGCGGCCGGAAATAACGCCTGGCGATTGATAAGCCATCTTTCGTTAAACTATCTTTCCTTAGCCGATTCACGCTATGGAGGTGGAGCTGTAGCCCTGCGTGAATTGCTGGGGCTCTACTCGGAGATCACTGAGGTGAGCGCGAAAAAGCAAGTCGAAGGCTTGCGATCGGTCAAATCACAACCGATCATTCGCCGCATGTCATCTCACGGTCCTTTGACCTTTGGTCGAGGGCAAGAAATCACGATTACGTGTGACGAGACTGCGTTCGATAACACGGGCGTGTTTCTCATCGGTGCAGTGCTAGCAGAGTTTTTTGCACGATATGTATCGATTAATTCATTTACTGAAACAGTGCTCCATACGACCGAACGTGGCGAGGTAATGCGATGGCCGACCCAGCCGGGAACCCGTCAAGTGCTCTAGCGCCGGTCTTGTCGAAACTCCAAGCCGAGCCCTATCGGTTTGGATTTTTTTCGGCTATCCGGTACCTGGATTCCGCTTTTCGCGATCGACCGCGAACCGGCGAAGCGCTGCGCCGAGAAGATGAAGTATTGAGCATTGGACAGGAAGCTTCACTTAATTTCGCTCCTTCCACACTCGCATCTTTCAAACGCCGTCCGCAACAAGAGAAGTGGCATCTCCAGACCTACTTCTTCGGACTCTTTGGGCCCAATGGTCCCCTGCCCCATCACCTGACCGAATACGCGCGCGATCGAAGCTACCATCTTCGGGACACGACTTTCGCAGACTTTGCCGATGTGTTTCATCACCGATTGGCTTGCATGTTCTACAGGTCATGGTCTCAAGGACAACCTGTTGTTCAAATGGATCGACCAGAGCTCGATCGATTCACGCATTATGTCGGTTCCTTGTTTGGCTTAGGACTCGAGTCGCTTAGAAATCAAGACGCATTGCCAGACCACGCCAAACTCTACTATTCGGCCTACTATGCGGCGCAGCCACGGCATGCATCAGGGCTAGAAAGCATGATCCGTGGTTTTTTTAATTGCCGCGTTCAAGTTCATGAGTGTATTGGGCACTGGATTAAGCTACCGGGTGATTGCCAGATGCGATTGCAGCGCGACTCTGAGAATTGCCGTCTCGGTCAAACCACGACATTAGGTGAGCGCGTCTGGGATTTACAGCAGAAATTTCGTGTAGACTTAGGGCCTCTCGATTTCGCAACCTTCCAGAAATTTCTTCCGGGAGGTCGAAGCCTTATGCGCATCATTGCGATGGTGCGTAATTATGTTGGTGATGAATTGTTTTGGGATTTGCGATTGGTGCTACGCAAAGAAGAGCAACCAAAATTGCAATTAGGACGCGCCGGGCGTCTCGGCTGGACAACTTGGCTTTCCAGTCGTCCTCCAGACAAAGATCGTGATGAATTAATCCTGCAACCACTTGATTATGTTAATGAAGCGACTCGGCGTCGCACGACTGCAGCATAATCGAGTATTAATCGTTTACCTTTGATTTAATTAACCGAGTGTGGAGTAAATCGCCGTGGCCGAAATTAGTCGCGCAGCATTATTTGGCAAGTTGAATTCCTTGGGCTACAAAGCAATTGAAAGCGCAACGACTTTTTGCAAATTGCGGCGCAATCCGTATGTGGAGTTAGTTCACTGGTTTCATCAGATCTTGCAGCTCCAAGATTCTGACTTGCATCGGATCATCACTTTCTTCGGCCTTGAACCCGCGCGTCTGGCAAAAGATTTCACCGAGTCACTCGATCGGCTCCCAAGAGGTGCCACGTCGATATCGGATTTATCATCTCAAGTCGACGAAGTTGTCGAACGGGGTTGGTTGTATGCAACGTTGATGTTCTCGCAATCTCAAGTTCGCACCGGACACATGATGATCGGGTGTCTCAAGACGCCGAGCCTTCGCAACGCTTTACTCGGTATGTCACGTGAGTTCGAGAAAGTGAAGTTGGACACTCTCGTAGAGCAATTCAACAAAATCGTAAGCGGTTCACCGGAAGAAAGCATGCGCAGCAAAGATGGCGCGTCGGTCGGCGGAGGAGCCGTGCCAGGTGAAGCGAGTGGTGCGATGGCTCCAGCGCAGATGGGAGGACAAGAGGCATTACAACGATTCACGGTCGATCTCACCGAGCAAGCTCGCAATGGCAAGATCGATCCAATCGTCGGACGCGATGATGAGATTCGCCAAGTCGTCGATATCTTGATGCGTCGGCGTCAAAACAATCCGATTCTCACCGGCGAAGCGGGTGTTGGAAAAACCGCTGTCGTTGAAGGGTTCGCGCTGAGAATTGCAGCCGGTGATGTTCCTCCTTCGCTCAAGGACGTTTCACTTCTCGCGTTGGATGTGGGTTTGCTGCAAGCTGGCGCTAGCATGAAGGGTGAATTTGAAGAGCGATTAAAGCAAGTGATCGAAGAAGTGCAAGCTTCTGAGAAGCCGATCATCTTGTTCATTGATGAAGCCCATACGCTTGTTGGCGCAGGGGGGGCTGCTGGAACGGGTGATGCCGCGAACCTGCTAAAACCTGCCTTGGCGCGTGGCGCACTGCGCACCGTTGCCGCGACAACTTGGGCCGAATACAAAAAGCATATCGAGAAAGACCCGGCGCTAACCCGTCGTTTTCAAGTTGTTCAAGTCGATGAGCCATCGGAAGAGAAAGCGATTCTGATGATGCGTGGTGTGGCTTCGACTTTGGAGAAGCATCATCGCGTTCAAATCCTGGATGAAGCACTTGAGGCTGCCGTTCGATTATCGCACCGCTATATCCCGGCCCGTCAACTCCCAGATAAATCGGTCAGTTTGCTCGATACGGCCGCGGCGCGCGTCGCGATTAGCCAACATGCGATTCCGGCAGAAGTGGATGATTGCCGTCGCCATATCTCTGCTTTGCAGACGGAACTGGAGATCATCGCACGTGAAAAATCGGTTGGCGTTGATGTACGCGATCGTGAGACGAATGCGCGTGAGAAGTTGTTGGCGGAGCAACAACGACTCGTGGGGTTGGAAGCACGATGGAACGATGAGAAGAAACTTGTCGACAAGATTCTTTCCATCCGCGCCCATTTGCGAGGAGAGTCCGCAAAGGTGGAAGGCACGCATAGTCAGCTAGAAAAGAAAGCTGAAGCTGCAGTGAAACAAGCGGGGGTGGCCGAACCGAAAGCATTGTCAGACGCCGAAAGAAACAAGCTGCTGGATGGTTTACGACAGTTGCAAAAAGAGTTATCCGATTTGCAAGGAGAGAATCCGCTGATCTTGCCAACCGTAGACGAACAAGCGGTCGCCTCGGTTGTAGCTGACTGGACAGGCATCCCTGTCGGACGCATGGTTAAGAATGAAATTGAAGCCGTTTTGAATCTTGCCGATACCTTAAATAAACGCGTGATCGGCCAACGACATGCTTTGCAAATGATTGCGAAGCGGATCGAAACATCACGAGCAAAACTCGATAATCCAAACAAGCCGATCGGTGTCTTTATGCTGGCCGGTCCCTCGGGCGTAGGTAAAACGGAAACGGCTTTAGCGCTCGCTGAATCGCTATACGGTGGCGAACAAAATGTTGTCACCATCAACATGAGCGAATTTCAAGAAGCGCACACGGTTTCAACATTGAAAGGCGCCCCTCCAGGATACGTCGGTTATGGTGAAGGGGGGATTTTGACGGAAGCCGTTCGTCGTAAGCCGTATAGCGTCGTATTGCTCGACGAAGTTGAGAAGGCGCATAGTGATGTTCATGAAATCTTCTTCCAAGTATTCGATAAAGGCATCATGGAAGATGGCGAAGGAAGATTGATTGATTTCAAGAACACGTTGATCTTGCTGACGACGAATGTCGGTAGTGATCTCATTATGAACATGTGTAAAGATCCAGAGTTGATGCCTGAACCGGAGGGCATTGCTCAAGCACTTCGTGATCCGCTGTTGAAGGTTTTCCCAGCAGCCTTGCTCGGCCGTATTGTCACGATTCCTTACTACCCTCTCAGCGACGATATGATTGCGAACATCTGTCGATTGCAACTGGGCCGTATCGAGCGACGCATCACGGAAAATCATCGTCTACCATTCAGCTATGATGACGCGGTGATCAAGCTCATTGTGAGCCGCTGCACTGAACTGGAGAGCGGTGGTCGTATGATCGATGCAATTTTAACAAATACGTTGCTGCCGCAGATTAGCCGAGAACTCCTCACGCGAACGATGTCCGGTAATCCGCTCGCACGTGTCCATGTCACGGCGACTGATGGCGAGTTCAATTATCATTTTGAGTAGCCTTCCAAAGGCCTTGATTGCCTCCCGTTGATTCAAGCTGAGAATATAACTATGGCCGATACGACTTCCATCACCGTCCATCACCCTAATCTGATGGATATCTACGATTTAACTTTCGCTGAAGGTGCAACTGCGAGCGACTACGAAGCGTTCGTCAAAGTCCCTGCGATGAAGGTTGAGTTGGATGTGATCTTGCCAAAAGGCTCGGACGAAGCTGCTGCGTCGAAAGCCGCCGGTCGTTTTCTCTCAGCTTTTAAGAAACGGGTGGATAAGTATCTGTCGGAAGGCTTGGCCAGTATTTACCAACTTCATAAAGACGATCAGGGAGACGATGAGGAGGCTTTTGGAAAGGCCGAAGGTATCTTAGACAAGTTAAACAAGTATCTCGAAAAGCTTACGGACGAATTTCGAATTGATTTGCGTAAAGCGATCGCCAAAGAGATCGGAGTCGACGCCAAGGAACTGATGACCATGGGGCGGTCAAAGTTCAAAGAGCTCAAACTCGTGCTTGGCAGTTTTAAGAACGAAGTCAATTTGCAGCTTGACAATGAAATTCGCACTGCGTTGAAAAGCAAGGATTGGCAGAATTTCGGTTTGGCATTTAACAACAAAGAAGGAGTTATTGACGTTACAGGAAGTAAAAAGATTAGTCCCGGTGAAAGGAAAGAGCTTGAAGGCAATATTGGCGGCGCGGCTAAATTTCTGACGGGTAAACTGAAAGCAAAAGGGATTCACAATATTCGAGTTGAGATATTGAAGAAGGACGATGTTCTCGGGGCAGATCCGACACGAAAGCTGATCAAAAAAACGCTGTTCAAGCAAGCTAAGGGGGGTAAAGCGACGCAAGTCGAGATCGTAGAAAAATACACCGAAGACGGTGATAAAAAGGACAAGAAAAAGACCAAGGAAGAGACCAGCGAGAAATCGAAAGAGAAGACTAAAGAGAAGTCGGCTCAAGCGGATGCGAAATCGAAAAAGTAGGATATCGCAACCGGCCACGTGACGGATTGTGGACGTCATGCGGTTTTCGGTTGTGCATTCTTCACCGCTAATGGACGCTGAAAAACGCTAACGACAATGAGCAGTGGGATACCCTATTTCAAAAAGTACCTAGACCGCGTCCCAGGTGATCGAGATCCCGTTGAATATCTCAAATCTCAATCAAACGATTTTCTTTCGTGGTGCAGGAATACTGATGACGCATACACGACGATTCTTCATAAAGATTACACGTGGACGTTACGTGAGGTACTCAACCATTTAACGGATACCGAAAGGGTGTTCTCGTATCGAGCGTTATGGTTCGCACGTGGCTCGAGCGATTCACTTCAAGGATTTGACGAAAAACAGTTTTCAATCAATGCGTCTGCTAACCTAATCGTGTGGCCGAATCTGGTCGAGGAGTTTAACTCTGTTCGGCTTGCCTCGATCGCTCTTTTTTCGAATCTTCCAGAGGATGCTTGGGCGCGAGGCGGCATGGCCGCTGGCTATAGTGTCAATGTCGCTATGCTGTGCGGCATGATAATCGGCCACGTCGATCACCATTTTGAGATCATGCAGTCCCGCTTGACGTCTTAGGTCGAATCGCCTTGGAACACATAACTCGATGCGACCCTCCCGCAAGCGGGCGGGTAGCTTTAAATAATCCTTTCACAAACCAAACGCGCAACACCAACACCGCCTGCCGGTTTTGAAGTTGCGCGTTTTGGATGTAATCTCGTACTCGTACTCAATGAAATGGTACTCGTACTCGATGCGTCACGATCGAGTACGAGTACGAGTACCGCCTGCGGCTGAGTACGAGTAATCCGGAAAATCGAAAGTCGCGTTTAAGGATTTCTCGAAGAGAGTAAAACACAGAGCCACAGAGGACACGGAGACATGATTCTCTCTTCTCTCTGTGCCCCGTTCCAAGAGTTTGCCTTAGCCAATCAGTACGGTCGGGCAGCCCGGACCTACGATAACGCCACCGTGTGCGGTCTTGTCTGTGACCCTTGCGACCGGACGTCCGCCGGCCATGACGGTCGCCGATCCACTCACGATGGAATCAGGAGGGCCCACGCATGTTGCCAAGCTTCCTACGCCTGCGACTGGCAAGCCGCCGATCAAGACGTTCGGGGCCGATGGCATCGTGATCGGGCCGCCAACGTGAGGAACAAGGCCCGTAACTTGCGGGCAAGAATGCATATCGGTAATTCGTGCAGCGGGTAACATACGACCTATCCTCTTTAAACGTATCCTCTACGTCAAGTGCGAAGCACTCGGGAGTCCCTTTTTCGGCCTGAGAGGCCGACTCTCCCACGGGAGAGATGCTCAATAATCCGTTACGCGTCCGGTTTGCGGCGATCAATTGCCTGTTTCACTTTAAGCTCAAGTCCGGTAATTTCTTGAGCCAGCACGTCAACTTCCGCGAGAGCTTCTTGAGTGCGGAGAACATACTCCTTCTTCAAGCTGCTCATTTCCGGATGCGGCCTGTTATCTTTGACCGTACGGGGATCGTAATTGTGAAAGGCAGTAATCAACGACTCATAGGCTGACTGAAGCTGCGTTTTGAGTGTGTCGAACTCAAGAAGCAAGCCTTGTTTCTCCGCTTGCATAATGCCGGCACTCTTTATCTGTTCGGCCTTGGCGGTATAGGCTTTTTGTAGGCTAAGCGATGTAACGATCCATTCATCAATGGCACCCGAAGACTCTTTTTCGACTCCACCATCTTGCTCGCCGCGCGTCTTGCACGTACTCCAGCTTTTCGTCGTGAGTTCGATCGTTGCGGGCATCCAGTCCGGTGGCTCATAACGTTTGAGTACGACATTGTCTTCGTTGAAGCAGACCTCAAGGTACTTTTGCACTTGCTGCACGTTCGAATCCTTCTGAGATAAAGTAAGTGCATTAAGTCCACAAGAAGCCATGGCGGACTGAGCCAAAGCGTCACGTTTAACTGTTGCTCCCCAAGCCAACGTGTATTTGGCCAAGGTCGGATTCATTTGTCGAGCAAGCAGCGCCAGCTTGCGACTTTCTGGATGATCCCAAGCTTTGCGAGTTAATCGCCAAGCGTTTTCGAGGTCGGCCTTCTTATAAAACTTGTACGCTGCTTCTTCCGCAGAAATCGCGAGAGCTGCTCCCTTGCTGATCGCTTGTCCCGCCGCTGCGGAGAGACCGGCACACGCAACGATTTCTCCAATCATGCGGGCCAATTCCAAAGCCGCCTGGATTGCGTAGTGAGAGAATTGTTCACCTTGATTTTTGACAAAGTTTGCCGCAGACGTTTCAAAGCTGCTGACCGCTTTATGCATATCCTTCTGGTTATTGATCCAAGTATTGAGCGTCACCGCACGCTGGGCCGCTTTGATCAGATTCGTCGCGAGTTTGATGGCCGCACCTCCAATTGCCATTGGAGATACGAACTTCTCGACGACCGCCGCACCTCCCGAAAGCAGCTTGGATGCCATTTCCATGATCATTCGATCACGTTGCATTTCTTTGATCAAAATCTCAATGGATCGCGTATCGGCCGCCTTTGACCCTCCTTCGTCGGCTTGAATCAAAATGCGTTCCACTTCTTCCTTGCTGGATTCAATGTCGGCAAGCGCGTCGGCCGAACGGAGAGCGTCAACTTGCTTTTGCAGCGCCTGCTTGGCTTCGTCGCTATTCAAAGCGCTGATGGAGTCGTCAGTAATACCGAGTTCGTCTTCTAAAGAGGCCAAGCTCTCGCGAATCTTCTTGGAAGTTTCGTCATCCACAGACTTATCGAGTGCCGTCGCATCTGAGTCCATGTTCTTATTGATCACAGCGCCCGTCACCGTTCGTCCGAGTGACGTGACTTGCTTGAGTGCATCACCGTAGCGATCATCGCGAATGGCTTCCGCTATCTTGAGCGATTTACCAGCTCCTTTAAATGAAGCCGAGAGCGCGCTGCCAACCTTCGCAATCCGTTCATCTTTTGTTGGGTTGCCTAATGCGAACGCCGCCGAAAAACCTTCGCCGAGGCAAGTGATGGCTTTCTCTTTGTCAGGAGGATCAAGCGTCAAGTAATACGCAATCAAAGAAGGTTTGGTGGCAAGTTGATAAGCATTACCAATCTCATCGGCGCAACTCACATTTGCGAGTTTAAGTGATCCCGTTAATACCGTACCAAGTCCACTGACGATCTCATCAGCCAAGAAGTTAATCTGTTTTAAACGCGCCGCATCCACAATCTTTGTCGCGGTGGATATTCCTAAAGCTGCGAGATCAATCCCCTTGGCAATGTTCTTGGTCAACTCTTCCTGTCGTTTCTGAATCTCCGCTCTTGCTTTAGGGTCTTTGTCAGCCGTCAGTGCGTCGGTAACCACGCCTTGCGTCATCTTCATCGTGCCTTGCGCAACTGCGGTTAACTCGACAATGATAGCTTGAGAGTCTCCGTTGAGGACATGTTCGCGGATCTTCACACCACGTGCGGCAACTTTGAAGAATTGAACCGCAACGTCGCTAGCTGTCTTGGCCGCAAAATCTGATTTACCTTTCAAACTCAATGCTAAGGTGGCTTGAAGTCCGCCGGCAAACTCATCGATCATCCCGGCGACATCCGGCGGATCCTGAGCCAAGCACACAACCATTTTTGCTCCGGTGACCGTTGCTTTGAAGCTTGACCCTGCGATGTCGCCAATCGAGGAGTCGTTGGTGGCCAAAGCGATCGATTGACTCACAATCGATCCTACATTGTCGATAATCGAATTGATGGAACTATCGAGTTGAGCTTTGGTAAGCACCTGTGCGGTGCTGATGGTTGTCGTCAAACCAAGCGTAACCAAACCGATAGCGGTTTGAACCATCTCGACATCCCCTCCGGGGATCATTGCCGCGACTTTCTGCGCAATGTTACCCAAAGTCGTCGTGGCGTCTTTCGCGGCGTCAAACAAAGATTGTTCTTCTGCTTCGAGTTGCGCCGTGTACTCCTCAAGCCGTTGGCGATAGAGTTGATCGCTGGCATCAATCATCTCTTGCGTTTTGCTCCAACGATTCGGTACCAGAAACTCGGGCATTAAGCGTTCACGCACCAGCGGCATGTAAACTTCTTCGGCGATTTCTTGATCGGTGTAGAGGGGTACGATTTCAACTTCGCCGGTATCAGGATTGGTACGCTCGGTCGTCGCATCGCGCATCTCAGCGACCACGCGTGAAATCTGCTCCATCGCCTTCTGCATGGTCGCCAGATACTCTTCCTTAAATTCTCGATTATCTTTGAGGTCAGAGTAATCAAACTCATCCATCTGATCGCCACCCTCGTCGAGGATTTTGACTTTGGAGAGGATGCCCTTTTGGTAGTCAACGGAAAGTAATTTCTCGCGAATACTTTCTTTTGCGGAGGAGAGTTTCAGCGACCGCTCCGTCTCGAGTAACTGTTTGCTGGCACGAACCTTATCACTTGCCTGTTTCTCGAGAGTAAGCCCGGATACGCTTTCGAGCCAAAGGGTTTGTTCAGGGGTCAATGGCATGTGATGGTCCTTGATAGGCAACGTAGTTTGAGTCGTAAGGAAACACGATCAGGTGCGAACTGATCCATCATGCGCGTTGAAGGTTCAAGTCAAGGTCTCGCAAAGCGGCATTCAGGCCATAAAAGTCGACGGTTCCAAATGGACGATCCTTCTGCATCAATCGAAGTAGAATCGGATCTTTTCGGAGCAGGTCGGCGTACTCACGAACATACTTCAATGCTTGTTCTTTGGCCGCGCGTTTATCGCGAGGGGTAGTTTGTTTGCTGGTGAGGAGAGCAATGGGTGCGTCAAAGATGGTGGCATTAAACATAGTCTTCAGGCTGTTCAACACATCAATCGACTTTGCAACGGCATCCACGATTTTTTTTCGAGCGGCCGCTTCGACTTCGTCATCTTCCATCAATCCAGAGATGCCTGAATCGTCGTCTGCGGACTGGATTGCAGTTACCAAGGTGTCGACGCTGTTATTAAAACTCGTCACTCCCTGTTTCCAGTGTTTTAAGACTTTTGGAAGCTCATTACGCGAAGCGGTTTTGAGTCCTTGAGGATGTTGCTGAACACGTCCAGCGTATTGTTTTGCAGCGTTGAGAAGCTCGACAGCGCCGACATAATTAGAGGTCTTTGAGTAGATATCTTCAGCTTGTTTGAGCATCCGCTCCAGATCCTTGATCTGACTGCTGTCACCGCCTGGCGTTGAGCTAACAGCTTCCTTAGCACGTGCCAAATCCATGCGTTTAAAGTCTTTGACCTTTGCTTCCCACTGTACGGCTTCTTTTTCCTGTTGAAACGCGCGGTCTTGCGCAGCGGTTTCTCGCGCCACGAGCTCTTCCGTATTGATGGTAGCATCTGCGTTGATTATCGCTTGTAGATCCGCGTCAACCTTCGCGAGATTGGTAAGAGCCGTGGACTCTTTCTGTGGTTGCATTACCAGTGATTTCGCCGCCGCGATTTTTTGTTCGATTTCCAGGAAGTAGGCTTTGGGTTCCGTTTTCCATTTCAATAGTTTTCCCCGGATCGTATTGGGGGGATAGTTGCTTACTTCTTGAAACTTTTGCTCGACTGCGGGAAGTTTCACATTCAAGAAATCTTGTCGTCGTTCGTTGGCCAGCGCTGCGCGCGCGAGGGCATCTGACAAGCGAGCTTGAAAGGCGCGTAGCTGCCCGAAAGCACTCGCTGGGTCAACTGTGTAGATATCCTTCTTAAGCGACTTAAAGTCCTCGTCCAATGCAGCCTTATGCACTGGCATGCATTTCACCAAGTTTCGATCTTTGAGCGATTTGGTGATCAGATTTACTGCTTCAATGACCAAGCGAAAATCAGGCGTTACCTCGGACGCTCGGCTGAATAAGAAATCAATGCCCAGTTCGTTCTGAACATCAAACGAGCCGTCCGTGCCGAGTAATGTTCGGGCAGCCTCTTCGCGGCCTTCCGGTGGACTCGACTTTACCTCCGTGCGCAGCTTGGCAATACGACGTGAGATTTGCTCGAGCTCAGGCAATGAATCTCGAATCGTCTGAACGCTCATAGAAGTTAACATGCCAGCCAAGTCGCGGATGTCCATTTCGAGTGAGTCAAAAAACTCTGTGAAGAGGTTGGCTTGACGTGACCCGAGTCGGCTTCGCGCATACGAAATCAAGTCTTTCAGCTCATCTTTAACCGCGAAGTAACGCTCCTTGGCGATGCTGTTCGCGTTAATGCGTTCCTGTGTCTGAGTTGAGATAGCCGTCGTGACAGTTTCTTTGAGTTGTGTGATTTGAGCGAGATGTCCTTGTGGGGCACTCAACGAGCCGTTTGATACGGTCGATTGGATGTTTTTAAGAGTCGTGTTGTGTTGAGAAGCCAGGGTATTGGAGTATTGCTGCAATGATTTGATCAAACCATTAACATCTTTGACTAACGTGTTGAACTTCTTCAAATCTGCGGATTCGACACCGGCCTGAAGAGCCTCTGTCAACTGGGTTGGATTCGAGACGATATCGGTGCATTTTTGTTTGAGTTGCTCAAACCTCTCGGCGTAATTTTGAGCCTCTTTAACCAAATTAGATGGCATTTTTGCAAGTGTATCGAGCCATTCGGTTTTCAAAGACGCAAACGCGTTTTTCAGATCTGCGAGCGTATCACCTTGAGGCCGTGTCTCACTTTTAAGTTTGTTTTCGACCTGAGTTAATGATGTCTGAGCAGCTGTCTGCGCCTGCTGCGTCTTCTCCACTTCAGGGATTAATTTGGTGATTGATTTCTGGAATTCGAGTTGTTGAGTGAGTTGTAATTCGATCCCATGTGAAAACGATTCTAAATCTTTGACGGCCCTAGCGTAGTCATGATCCTTCACGGCGAAGTTCACGATGTCTCCAAGAAGCTTCTCTTGATAGCTCCCGCGAAACGCGAACTTGTCAACGATTTCCGTGGGTAATTCTGCGCTGCCTTGCAGTTTACTTTGGCATGCTTCGATGGAGCTTTTCAGTTTCCCTAGATTAGTTTTTGTGGTGTTAAGTAACCCGCCTGAAGCGTTGTAGGTTTCCCATGTCTCGCGGTACTTGTCGGGTGTCCGTGGACTTGCAAGGGCTAGCGGTTGAAGCTTCCCGATCAAATCGGTGAAGGTATCCTGTGCCGCTTGAAACTCGGTGGAAGCAAACAGCGTTTTGCCAGTTTGAAACAATTGCAGTGGTACGCTTAGTTGGGCTCGTTCTTCTGGCGTTGGATCATAGAGAAGTGCGTCGAAGAGTTCTTGCACGCGATTCTGAAGCGTGGTGATTGCAGACTTCTTCTGTGTTAAGGAGGTGTGTAAGTCGTTGAGTTCCGAAGTCAATTGACTCAAGGCTTCAAGCCCAAAACTCTTTTTGCCGGTTTCTCCGCAGAGCAATACAAACCTTGCAATTTTCGATTCATACTCGGACTCTGTCGTGCTACCGATCAGTTCTTCGTTCGGAAGACAAAGTTTCTCGAGGGCGTCATTGGCTGCTTTCTCGGCAAGTTTAATGTCATCGTCATTCTGAATAAACTTCGATGCTTTGGCCGCGGCAGATAAGGCGGCTTTTAATAGTTTATCGGTACTTGGAACGATCCCGATGATGGCATCATATCCATCTTGATACAGCGGAGTTGCGATCGGAACGTTAGGTCCTTTCTTGATTGCATCTTCACCGGCCTTTTGTGCGTCCTCAATTGATTTGATGAATGTTTCGACACCGGGTTTCGACTTCAGTTCGGCAGCGATTTCAGTAAGTTTTAACTGTTTGCTGCGATACCGATCTTCTGCGGAGGCATGAAGGATTTCAGCTTTCTGCCAATTTTCGGCAGCGGTTTTAGCTTCGCGCACAAGCCCGCCAACGGTTAAGAGAATGTCGACGGCTCCAGGCCAATCTTCCTTACCTTGAACGCTGATTAGTTGTTGTGCCGATGCAATGCGTGTTTCAACAGTTTGTACCGCAACGTACTTGATTGTGCGTAGATCGTTGAGTTGATCCTGGCAGCTTTTGAGTAAAGTATTGCATTGATCCTTCATGCCCATTTTGCACTCATGAAGCTGCTGCTGGGCTTTAACGAGCGCTTTAGTTGCTTTTTCCTGTTTTTTGGGATTACCTGCCGCTTCTTCTTTTAAGAGGAGTTTACTGAGAACGTTCAATTGCTCAGCTTCGAGCGCAACGCGTTCTTTGTTACCGTCTTTGGCTTGCTGGTCAATCCGCGTCGCGATCTCAATAAACTTCTGTTCAAGCGGTTTGAATTTCGCGGGATCGAGCTTGCTACGCAGTCGTTCTAAGCTATCGAAAACAGCCGATGCACGAGACTTGAGATCGTACTCTTCGCGTTCTTTAATGGATAGCTTCAATAGCTTTCTAGCATCAATACACCACTGCTTTGCTTCGGTTAGTTTCTCTGTCGGATTGCTTTGCAGTCTCGTCATGGTACCAATGACTCCAGATAAAAGAACGCGCGGTGGCTCTAATGCGATGTTTAGGATTAACGGCAAACGGACCTAAAAAACGTACCAGCGAACCCACTCACTTGGAACGCGCTGCGAACAGTGAAAAAACGGGCGTTATGCCGAGAGTGCTGTGGAAATTTCGTTAAGCGTGTTTTCGATAACATCCCGAACGGAGGTAATCGAGTTAAAGGGTTGCTGTTGTAAAAGCAAGATGGTTGGATGTGTCTTCAGCTTTTTCCTAAGAGCGTCAATCGTCGACATTGCTTCTTTATACGTGCCATCTGATTGATTGATGGAACGATTGATCGCATCCTGCATTTGCTCGCAGAAGTGCTGCATCGTTTGTTCCAGTCCCGAAGCGATCGCGTCAGCATCTTCATCGGGAACATTCTTTTCTATTGCATCCCGTAAACGATCGAACTCATCGGCAAGCTCGTCCGGGAGTCGTTGCCAGCGAGTCGCTAGAAACTTCCGTTTTTCAACGATACCATGGACCATTCCCAGGGGGCCTGACGACTGGGCGGCCGCTTCGATCAATGGACGTAGTTTTTCAAGAGCGCCGCGAGCGAGTGGATATTGCTCTGCTTCTGCATGTTCGGTCGCGACAGCAAAGTGCACGCGCAGCGTGCCGGCTTGTTCGTCCGTTGCCGTTTGGAGAGCACGGTAGTAATTCGGTTCGAGTTCGGCAAACTCCTGGATCCATAGATTCCGCTCCGCCGCTTTCTTCGGATCGAATCTGTCCTCCGCTTCACGCAAGATTTGCAATAACGATTGGTACAGTTCACGAGCGGTTGCAAAGTCGTTCCTGTTGACAACATCTTTAAATACCAAGACATCGCCTGCTAGACTTTCGCGAAGCCCGGGTTCATTGGCAATCGCAGTCCGAATGCGAGGCGTCAACTCTTGCAATGCCGCGAGAAACTCAGCCCGCTGCGCTTTCGCTTGTGCTTCCGCGTCTTCTGGGATCTCCTTCAGCTTTTTCGTTAACTGCGTTAGTGCGGTTTTGACATTACTAAAGTCTTTCGTTTGGGGATCTTCAAGCTGTTGTTTGATATCAGCGAGTGGTGTGGTTAGCTCTTTCTTTAGTGAAGGATTCTTCGCAACGGCATCCTTCACGAGCGGAACCAGTTTTTGCAGCGCCGCCAAATACTTTGACCTTTCATCTGTTTTGACCGGCGGTGGAGGAGGTGGCGGAGGTGGAGCTTCAAGATCGACAGGGGGTGGTGGAGGTTCTGGGATACTGTCTTCTGAGACGCTGGTGTTTTCTGCTTGAGGACTCACTCCTTGGGGTGTACCCGACGTCGTACTCTCCGTTCCGGATTCATCTTCTGATACCGTTGTCAGCGCACTCACGAACTTAAATTCGGGCTGACTTTTCATCTCCGCATGTTCGGCCAAGAACTGACGCAGTTTGGTTGTTTTGCACGGCTCCTTAGCTTCTTCGCTGACAATCTCGAATGTCAGGCTTTGGCCGCTGCCGATGCATACCCCCTGGTGAGCTTCTCCCTTGAATCCCATTTTTTTCGCTGCAATGATCTGCGCTTCTTTGATGGGTTTCTTCTGCACGATTAGTTTGACAACTTCGGCTCCTTTGACGATCAAGACAAAGTGACGAGCCTTCTGTTTTCGAACATCTTCCAGAGTAGATTTGGAGTCTTCGTCGATTGGTTGATCTAAATCGTCCTGAGCCATTAGGATTCACCTCGCGAGAAAGGGGTGAGAGATTGGCGGCTAGAGAATGCATAGCCTAGCAGTTATTCGGTCAGAGAATCAACTTGCTCAATGCAAACAAAAAGAAACTAGGCAATCCAAATCAAAACTTCGCACCACTGCTCGACGCATTTACACTACCCAATACAAGAAACGTCGCTTTAGGCAAACGGACTTAAAAAACGTACCAGCGAACCCACTAATGATTAAGACATGCCAGCAAGGTACGGCGCAATGAATTTACCATGTGCACAAAGCGCATTCGCCGAGGCTTGCTGGGATGTCTTAATCATTGGGCCGAACCATAAAAGCCATAACCGCATGCCGCATCGCCACTTGGATCGCTTCGCAAACAGGAAAAATCGGGCGGGATTAAACTTTGTGTTTTGCCAGTCCGTTCCCCCGCCCGTTTTTTCACTGTTCGCAGCGCGTTCCAAGTGAGTGGGTTCGCTGGTACGTTTTTTAAGTCCGTTTGCTTTAACAAAGTTTCAATCGGTACCGCGATGGCTCGTTAGCCAAAACGCAACTCGTTGCGCGGTGCATGCATGGCGTTTTGTGAAGGTGCCCAGAGTCGCATTTTCTGTAGAATCAAAAGGCTGACATACATTGGATTGAGGAACACGTAGCGGCGCCAAAGCCGTTTGGGTTCACGAGTAAATCGATAAAGCCATTCGAGTCCGGCGCGCTGCATCCAAGGAGGTGCTTGCGCAAGCAAACCGGCGTGGAATGCGAACGCTGCTCCGATGGTGAGCATTGGCATTCCGATCCGTTCGCGCATCTCATATGCAAAGATTTCTTGGCGAGGACAGCCAAGCCCGATAAATGCGATTTTGGCTCCGCTTTCGCGAACTTCTTGCGCCAGCGCATCTTGTTCTTGGGAATCGATCGAACGAAATTGACTAGCCCGTGCCCCAGCGATTAACAGTCGTGGATACTTCTCCAACAAACGCTGCTTGAGTGCGCTGATCATCTCAGTGGATCCACCGAACAGAAAAATCGGCAAGCCGGCATCGGCGCAAGCAGCGCAAGTGCGCAGCATCAGCTCGGGACCGTAGACTCGATCTTGGAGCGCAGCATGATAAAGCCAATTAAGCCCCCATCGAACGGGTTGGCCGTCGGGACAAACTAGATCAAACTGGTTCAATCGGTAAGCGTGTTCACCATCCAAGACCCCTGTCATCACGCCATGAACCGCAAGTGCCGTCACGTTCAAGCTCTGACCTTGACGTGCTGCATCAATAATACATGCTACCGCCGATTCATAATCGACTACGCTAACGTCGATTCCCAAGACGCTTCGTTTTGGAGGTAAGTTCATGATGGTGAATTGGCTGGGCTGTAGGTGACCGGCAGTCTATCTTTGTTCTTCAATGAGACTTGCTGCGCCTGATGAACAAGGGTTGTGATTTCAAAGCGTTCTGCTAGCTGGCGAAGGTAATGCGTTAAAAGTTGCCGTTTAACCGAGCCAGATAGCTTCATCCCGGGCATATGATTTAAACGAGATTCTTCATCGCCACCGAGAAAATCGGGAGGATGCAGTAACAGATGTGGCGATACCTTCGCAACTCGGCACGCTAACAACATGCAGCGCCAATACATTCTGGCCGCCATCCGATTCAACTGTGACAAGAACAAGAGATAGCTGAAGTGGATGGGCGTGCGTATTCCCGGCATCACTGTCACGGGATACTCAATCAATTGATTTTGACTAAGTTCGCGCACGAATGGTTTATTGGGTTGTAGGACTGCCCGCCATCCACCATAGAGCTCGCTCAGCCGAGGGTCATTCTGTCGACCCGTCTTGAGCATAAAATACATTCGAGCCAGGGGAGCCATGGAGGTTGGGAATAGCGAGGAGTCATAGAGATAACCCCTTTCGGCAAGAACCTGCCAGAGAGTTGCCGAGCCACTAAAGCCGGGACCTCGAAATCCAACTGGCTTGGCTCCGAGTCGCTCGATGATCAACTCTTCTGCATGTTTGACTTCATGACTTAACGCGGCTTGCTCATAAGTATGCAGCCATGGCTCATGTTGATAGGAGTGATTGGCAAATTCGACATCTCTGAGGTCACGAAACTGCTCGATGGCTTGGACGTCTTCGTTACGTTCGAGGTCGCGTCCGACAACAAACACCGTGAGAGGTAAATCCAATTGTTGCAACAGTTCAACAATGCGTGGAATAACCGTGGGTAGATAGCTAGGAGTCGTTTCCCAAGTCGAGTTACCCGCAGCGCGCAAGTATGCCCATGCGTTATCCAGATCAATTGACAAACTTGCAGGAGACTTAACGCTCATTGTTAGCTGATGAAGATTTACTCAAGGGATTCAATTGCGTTAGGCTTTGAATGAGTCGTCGTAGAGAACGCTGCAAGCAATGCATTCAAGGCGTCACGACCACCGTTTGCGGGCGTCAGTTCACTCACATGGTCGCGACAGCGTTGCCGCATGCTCGCGAGCGATTGGTCACTTGTCAGAAAAAACTGATCAAGGCATGTTGCTAAACCATTTGGAGTTCGCGGATCGTAAACCCAGCCGACGCGAGCCGATTCATCGTTTGTATGAGGTGCAACAAGAGTTTCGACCGCTTGCGCAAGATTGCTACCGATGATAGGCATACCTGCATGTAACGCTTCATTGACAACCATGGCCCATTCATCTGCCAAGGTCGGTAGCAATAATGCACCACACTTTGCCATGTGGCTTCCCAAGGCATCTGCTGGCATATGACCTAGTCGATTCAGTGTAAAGTTGTCGGCGGGCTTGAACGCTTGCACTTCATGGAGCAGTGGTCCCGTACCAATGACGTCGAGTTCAATGCGTTGCTGTGGATGTTCAATCGCGTACTGGTTTAACTGTTGTAAGCAAGGAATGACGCCTTTGCGTTCCGACAGTTGACCGACATAAAGCAAACGACGCTGTTGGCCAGGTTCTCGTTGTAGGGAGCCACGATAGAGCGTTCGATCATCGGCGATGTAGGGCAAGGGAAATAACTTCGAAGGCTGCGTGCCGATCGATTGAAGATAGCGTTGGCAACTCGGGCCGTTATAGGTCACTACATCTGCCGTGCGCGTCAACCAGCGTCGCAACATCCGGCGCACGAGACTTCTCCCCTGCTCCGTGTGCTCTGACATGTAAGTCGCCAAGACCAAGCGAGATTTCGGATGGAATTTGCGATACAGCGCTGAGACGGTTGAACGAAAACCAAGTTCGAGTGACAGGATAATGTCGGGTTGCAACCGTTTCAGTTGGCTCCACGTGTCGTAGGGGAAATGGACATAAAGTGGATCCGTGAATCCTGCCCGATGATGCCAGTTTCGATGAATGGTCAGGGACTTTTGGACAGTCACGTCGAGGCCTGTCCAGTCTGGTTCAAAATGTCGATTTGGTTCCAGTGGAGTACTTAACAGGATCTTCAGTTCACGCACGCTCTGTGCGATGGCTTGAAACAGTCGCACTTGATAAAGCGGGATGTAGTGGGTTAGTAGCACCACGCGCGCGTCGAGTCTTTGCTCAGTGGAAATGAGTTTCTCACGAGTTGTTGGTGAGGCGTCGATAGAGACAAGCGTTGACGTCACTCTCGATTGCCCTACCCATTAGTGATGGCCTTTGCCGAGCGTTACGACCCGCAAGCTTTTGAGCATGATGCCAACATCTTGAAGCAAAGAGTTACTTGTTGCGTAACGCAAGTCTGAACGCATCCAGTCATCAAAGCTCACGTCTCGATTCCCTACCTGCCAATGCCCCGTCAAGCCAGGGAGTACGTCCAATCGTCGACGTTGCCATGGTTTGCATTCGCGGCTTTCGTTTAACGGCAATGGACGTGGACCTACGAGCGACATTTCACCTCGAAGGATATTGATCAATTGCGGTAACTCGTCGAGACATGTGGAACGCAATACCGCACCCACACGCGTAACTCGCGGGTCATTTCGCATCTTAAAAGCTGGACCATTGCGTTGGCTAAGCTTGCGGAGTTTCGCTTGTTGCGACTCGGCACCATCGACCATGGTACGAAACTTGAGTATGACAAATGGCTTGCCCCCTTTACCTTCTCGCACTTGACGAAAGATCACGGGGCCAGCGGAAGTGCACCGAATGACCAAGGCGATCATTGCCATCAACGGCATTGTGAGGATCAGAAAAACGAGAGCTGCAAGGAAATCCATCATGCGCTTTGCTTTGGCCACAAATGGAACCTGATCGGTCAGCAGATCATTAATCGGGCGGCGCGTGGCGAGCAAAGTAGGCGTTGGACTGGGTTCCTCATTCTCCGTGGCGTCGCCCTGGTGAGGACTCGATGGCCGATTGGATTCTGAGTCAGAGTCGATGCGTTTAGAGAGACCGCCCGGTACATAGACGTCGAGCGCCATCGCGCATTGGAGATCCGCTTCGTTGATCAAGGATTGCAAGGCGTTTAATACCGTCTTGCCTCCCGTTTCCGGTGTGTCCGTCAAGATGACGCCCACTTTATAGGGTCCAATATGACCGAGTATGTCGGTGAATCGAAGTCGCGTAGCGAGAAGATCGGCGAGTCGTTCGAGTCCACTCAACGTTGCCGATTCCGACAAGAGTTGAAGGCGGATTAAACAAAACGCCAAACCATTTCGATCCGAACGCATTCGTTCGATCTTCAAGTGGCGACAAAATTCAGGCTCAGCGTATAACTGTGCCGGTTTTGACGCGATCTATCAGTTAGCCAGAACTTAAGTCGCATACAAATCAGCAGGTGTAAAACAGAGGTGCAAATGTCTTAATTGTCAATTCATCGTGGTACAACTCTTGGGCTGATCATTCCTTTCTCAGAGCGGTCATCGGATTTCGAGACGTTACGGTGTTCAATTTCATCATGTCCCCAACCGCCGTCATAACGAGGGCGGGGACCGAGGTTTGCCACGCCAATTGTTGGTCGTTCGGCTGCTACGGAGCGACTGCTTGTTGCAATAGCACCGCGAAGCAAGGCAACAAAGATAGTGCAGACACACATCGCAAACACGCCCAAGACCGCAAGGATCGATCTAGGCGGGCTCACTTTTTTTAGAATCAGCGAAGCCGGTTGGATCACTGAGATCTCAGAAAAATGGTCTTTGTCTAAAGCTGCCAGCATACGGGCTTGCTCGCGACTTTGGGCATTGCGCAAGTAAGTCGATTCAGCGATGGACGCTTCCCAATTCAAACGCGTCAGTTCCACCGCATCTGAATTAAGTTTTTCGAGTCTCTCTTTCGCGTCACGAAGCAATTCGGTCAACGTTCCACGTTTTGAAACCAAACCGCTTTGCTTTGCCAAGCTCGTGCGGCGATTAAGTTCCAGGTTTTGCCACAGCGGATTGACCGTTTCCCGAGTCTGCGGCTGTTCACCCCGTTCTGTGCGTGCAATTTCGCGGCTCTTTTCAAGCTGTTCGCGCACAGCACGTACACGCGGATGACTATCGGTCAACTGCGAAGAGAGTTGCTTTTCTTGCATCTCCAAATTGAATACTTGTTGACGCATGCCATCGCCAGTTTGTTTGGTGATACCCGACAATGTTTCCGCATCAATGCGTGTGTCAACCGAAGCCAAAGAAGCTTGAAGTTGTGAAATCTCGGCGGAGACTGCCGCGCTCTCGCTTTCCACTTGTGCGAGATCGCGTTCGAGTTGACTGATCTCGCTACGAAGTGCGGATCGCGCTGAATCAATTTCCAAGACACCCATTTTGTTTTTGGTGTCACGCACTTTCTCTTGTGCCGTCACCGCTGCATCGTAGGCCAGCGAGGATTGGTTCTCAAAGAACTCGAGTGAGTCACCAAACCGATGCGCTTCCACATGGTACTCACGATACTCTTCGATGATCGCTTGAATGAGGTCGCGCGAGAGAAAGGGAGAACCGCTTTTAACACTCAAGTAAATCGTGTATGCGTTTTTTGGAACGGTGACATCAAACTGTTTGTAAACCTTCTGAACGGCTTCTTCTCGCCGCAACAATCGAACGCTCTCTGCTGGCGTTAATTCGCTGCTACTTGGTGTTCCACCGCCTAGCTTCGGAAGGATCGATTGAAGATGAAGCATCCATTGTTCCAGCGCACACTGCGGCGCTAGTATTGGTTCAACACCGACTCGATCAACAACTCGTTCGATCATCGCGCGGCTAAACAGCATCTCCTTAACGGAGTTGACTTGCGTGATACGCGTTTCTTGCAACGATACGGTTGGAGTCACCGTACTTGTAGGATCGACCGCAAGGGAACCACGTCCTAATCGCACAAGGATTTGCGCGTCGGAGAGATATTTATTGGGCCATAAGACCAAAGCGCAAAGAATGGCCAATGTGCCGCATCCAAACAGCAGCGCGCTGGAGCGCCAATAACGCCGCGATGCGTTAAGAATCTCCGTTAGATTGAAGCCGACGAAGCGTTCGACCGTAGACATGGAAACCACAAAAGAGCGAATGAAGAACTAAGTTACTAGCTTAGTCGCCTAGCGCTCCGTCACTAGTACCCGTAGATCCAATTCAAACCGAAAGTACCGAAGGGAACCTTCCGATTATAACGGTTACTTTCGGCCTTCCGCATTCCCGCGGGCAGTACGCGGCAACCAATCGCTGCTGGAGGGGTCGCCATTGAGATTCACTAACGCGTCGGTTGCGGGGCCTTTCTTGTCCCCTTCACGCATCCTTACGTAGATCTTGACCGGTCGATTGACGGGAGTACCTGCGGGCCAGAACAGTCGCAAATGTGTGACCCGATTCGACGATGTGGCTTGACGTACTTGGTCTCCAGTAACCTGCCATTTTGCCAAACGGCCTTCATTTACAGGGAGTGTGGGATCAAGGACGACGATCTCCATTTCTGAGCCAATGGGCGTTGTGTTTCCATCTCGGTCGAATGCGAGCAACACCACATCGAGACCGCTGCGCCCGTTCTCGGTGAACGCGCGCGTTTGTGCTGGGTCGAGTTGAATCTCTTCGGGTGGACCTACAGGCTCGTTGAGAAACTCTTGGACGGGCTTGGGAAGTCGAACCTTATCGTCTCCGTTCGCAGGAGCTTCCGATTCGGCTGGCGGGAGAACTTTTTTTCCTAAATCAATTTTGGGGGGCTGCACCTGTCCTGGCAAAATATCGTTGTTGTTGGGAGGGGGACTCAGCCGCGCCGGGGGCAGTTCCGGGGGAATATCTTTGATCTCAGGAATGGCGGGGGTCGTTGGGCTTTTGGGAGTATCCAGTGGGCCAATCGAAGGCGGCGTTGAGTTTGAAGGGGGGGTTGTTCTTGGGGGAGTCGTTCGACGCGGTTCATCCGCCGGTGTGACACTACGAGGCGTAGCCGGCGAGGTTTTGGAAGGACTGGTTAAGCTGGGCGAACGAGTGGAAGGGGTCGAAAGTCTTGAATTTCCGGACGGAGTATCACCTTCGAATCGGGAGAGTTGATCTCGGAGGACTTTGTTTTCATGGTCCGCCTCGTATAGCTGATCTTCGAGAACGCGGATTTCTGCGGCCATTTGATCAACATAAAGGTCGGTGTGAGCGTGGCTTCGACAACCCGAGAGAAGCGCAACGCAACTCAAAACAAACAGGAACGTAGGTCCTGACTGAAGTGCGAGGTTTCGAGCGTGTGCTGGGTAAAAAATCATCCAATGGCGAGTCCGTAAGGCCACCGCAGACTACTTCAAGGGGGTCTGTTACCGAAAATTTCCACTTCGGGTCAAGTCCGTCGTAGGTTTTGCCGAGGGCAGGCCCGCTTTGTGAGTTACGCCAGAGCGCCTAAAATCCCGCTTGTCCCGTGAAGATTGCCGTACTTTCAGCCCCTGTTTTGAATCATGTCCGAACATCATCAATTAGAGATCAAACGAGTTGCCATTCTGTTTGCTGGAGGTCCTGCTCCGGCGGCAAATGCGGTGATTTCAACCGCCGCATTTTCATTTCTGAAAGAGGGCATTGAAGTCATTGGCATCAAACACGGTTACAGTCGATTAGCCGAATACACGGCTAATGGACCGATGGTGGAAGGACGCGACTTCATCCGCTTTACCAATGAGTCATTGACGCATACGCGAACCAGTCGCGGCATCATGATTGGAACGGCGCGCACGAATCCGGGAAAACACATCAGCAGCCCGGCTCATCTTTCGGATCCAGAACTCTGTGCACCGCTACGAAGAGTTTATGAAGGCCTCAGTTCGCTCGAAGTCGACGCTTTGATTTCCATTGGCGGCGATGACACCCTCAAGACTGCGAACAAGTTAAAGATGTACGTCGATCGCCTCCCTGCCGGTCAACGCAAGATGGCAGTGGTGCATTTACCAAAGACGATCGACAACGATTACAGTGGGATCGATTTTACGTTTGGTTATTTCACGGCCGTGGAAACGTTGGCCGAAGAAATTCGCAATTTGAATTATGACGCAGCAGCGGGCAAAGCGTATTTCTTATGCGAGACGATGGGGCGCAGCGCTGGTTGGTTGGCTTATGGCGCAGCGATCGCAGGTGAAGCGTCATTGGTGTTAAGTGTTGAGGACATCACAGGGCCGTTACGCACTGAGGAAGTCGATGAGAAGACAGGTAAACGACGCCCTGTTATGGTGCTCGAAAAACTGATTGATCGCATCGTCGATATGATGATTGCGAGGGAGCGTGAAGGGCGTGAGTACGGCACGATCGTTGTTGCTGAAGGGTTAGCAGAGTTCTTGCCAAGCAAAGCATTGCAAGGTGTCGAACGGGACGACCACGGCCATATATCGATTTCACATATCGCTTTGGGAGCGATGTTGGCGAATCGTGTTTCTGCAAGATACAAGGAACGCACTGGCAAATCGCGTAAGGTCAACGGATTGCAGTTGGGATATGAGTCGCGATGTGCGCCACCTCATGCGTTCGATGTCATGCTCGGAAGTCAGTTGGGAGTTGGAGCTTACCGGGCGTTAGCTGAGCAGAAGCTAACGGGAGTGATGGTGTCGGTTGCCGGTCAACTCGATTTGCACTTCGTGCCGTTTGACAAATTGGTTGATCCGCAAACATTGGTGACCAAAGTACGGTATATTGAGCCGCAAAGTGATTTCCATCAGTTAGCGCGGTTTTTGGAAACCATGATTGATGACTGAAGCTGATTCAGTACCGATGGTATGGGATTGGCCGCTGGTTCAAAGAAGGTTTGAACTTGCGGCCTTGTGGCGCATTAGTTGGCTCCGTGCGATCGCCCTTGCGGTCTTCTTTGGAATTGAAACGACCTATTTTATTTCGCATTCAGAGAATGCGCAGGTTGCAAAGCTCTATCGCCTGATTGCCATCATCTGTGTTTGTTGGTGGCTAATGACGGGCTTGATGATGTGGGGCATCATGCGGCGACAATTGCCTCAGGTGTTCAAATATCTTGCCGTCTGTGTCGATGTAGCGCTCTTAACTTTGGTGGCAGGGCTGACATCCGGCATCAACAGTCCGTTGCTGATAGTTTATCCACTGCTCATTGTCTTGACTGTCATGGCATTTGATGTGAGTTTGGTTTGGTGCGGCACCATCGCATGCATCGGCGGTTATTACTTATTGGTGGGACAAGCTGATTCCAGTTGGTTTGATGCTAATCATGCGGTGCCATTGTTGAATCAAGCGGTAAGTGTTTCGGCGCTTCTGCTCGTTGGAACCATTGGCACGCTCGTCTGCCAACAAGTTCAACGACTTACACGGTGGTTGGTATCCGGTAAAACGTCAGTTGGAACCGCGCGGGATGCGATTTAGTGAATAGCGTTTATGAGCTCATCCTTTCAATTACCGCAGTCGCCCTACACGACGCCTCCGATAAGTGGTGAGAGCAGATCGTGTCCAAAATGTGGCAGCGAGAATCGCAAAGACGCAAATTTTTGTTGGGTCTGCGGTTTTAGTCTATCGGGGCAGCGTGCGGTCGGTGGAAAGCGGCCGATGAGCGCGTTGGGGGTTGTGATGCTAGTCATCCTGTTGCCACTCGCCGCGATAGGTGGCTTGGTCGTGACGCTCTTTCTCGTTTGTTTGATATCGCTACGATGATTCGGCCGGCATACATGCTGGTCATGTTGGGGGCGTTGCTTGCGGCAATCTTATTGGTGCGTGATCAACAGAAGCACCTGGCGCTAACGCGGCTTGAGAAATGGGTGCTTGGGCTTGCTGCGTTCTGCGGTGCAACGATTGGTTCAAAGCTGCCGGTGGTGATCATGCAAGGTCTTTCACCATGGGTTTGGCAGAATTGGCTTGCGGATGGTAAGACCATCATGTTCGGGATCGTTGGCGCTTACGCAGCCGTAGTAGGCGCTAAATGGCTTTTAGGAGTCAAGTCATCAACGGGCGATACCTATGCTTTGCCTGTCGCGGTGGCGATCAGTGTTGGAAGGCTTGGTTGCTTCGTCGGTGGATGTTGTTATGGAACCGTAACAAGCAAACCTTGGGGAGTTCACTTTGCTTCAGTGGATCTCGATCCATCGATCATGCGTCACCCGATCCAGCTTTACGAGTTTGCATTTCATGCGATGGCAGCACTGCTCATCGTTTGGGTGCGCCGTAGATTACCGATCTGGGAGCGGCGTAGCATTGAATCTGGCGTCGCGAATCCTCCGTGGCAATCGCAATACCTGCGCGGGCAACTCTTGAAGCTTTATTTCATAAGCTACTTTTGTTTTCGCTTTGTGAGTGAGTTTTGGCGTCCCGAACCTGATCTGGTTTGGGGGCTTTCGATCTACCAACTCACTGCCTTGGTTTCATTGATCGGTTTTACGGGACTGTATGCATGGCGCATTAACCAGATTCGTGATCGAGTGAATCGGAATGTCCTGTCTTGAAAGCAACTTTCCCGAGGGAGAGTCGGCCTGGCGGGATAAAAACTTCTAAGCCGCAACCATTGAAAGCGTTGTGCCTTTTAGTTCGCTCATTTCGCGCATTGCCCCCTCACCGTTTGCCGGACTTGTTGGTACCGAAGCATGTCACCACGAAGGGCACGAAGAGCACGAAGGTTTCGAGAGAAGTTGTATACCTACTCGTAACTGTTCTGTTCACAGAATGACGTTCGAAAGGTTTTAAATAAAGAAGAATCCGGATACCGAATCCTTCGTGCTCTTCGTGTCCTTCGTGGTGCGATATACTGCGATGGACCGGTTTGTTTCGTGTTTATGGATCTTAACTGTGGACGATACGGGGTTACTAACTGATTGTTCAGTGCAGGCATTGCGCAACAAGATTCACGGGAGGAATAACCTGTTAACTAGGCGTGGAGGCAAAGTTTTTATCAGGCCCGAGTCGGCCTGGCGGGATAAAAACTTCTAAGCCGCAACCATTGAAAGCGTTGTGCCTTTTAGTTCGCTCATTTCGCGCATTGCCCCCTCACCGTTTGCCGGACTTGTTGGTACCGAAGCATGTCACCACGAAGGGCACGAAGAGCACGAAGGTTTCGAGAGAAGTTTTATACCTACTCGTAACTGTTCTGTTCACAGAAAGTGTCCTTCGTGGTGCGATATCCGGAGAGGGCTCTTTGGATCGCTACCGCTGAGGCTCGCGGATGAATCGTTTTGGGCGGTCTTGTGTTGGTGCCGGTGGCGACGCTTCATTAGGCTTCGCGGAAATCGGAGTTGCGGCTAACTGCGCATTGGCTCGACCTGAGTCAATCGATTGGGGCGGTTGATTGAGTAACTGCGATTCCACGGGGACACGAACGATAGCATCGATGGGTGCCACAGGCGCAGGAAGATTATTTGTTGAAGGGAGTCGACGTGGTGTTTGGTTCGACATGACCAGCCCTGTTCTCCAAGCTCCCGGATTCGATTGCGCAATTTCCGAAGCAGCTTGTTGCTTAGGCAGCACTTCCATTTTCTGGTCCACGGGCTGCGCCAATGGAATCATGATCTCGTTGTAACTTGTGGCAAGTGGCGGCTCGGCGATTGGAGGCTGTCCCGGTACTTGTCCCAGTGCCACCCCTGATCCAATCTGGCCCATTCCGTTTTGGAAATGATCCGCATTACCATTCCAAGTGGGCTGCATGGTGTCGGGTGCAACCATGGGTTGGGGAAGTTGTCCCGATGGAACCGTCGCTAGCGGACGCAGATTCGCATCCGTCGGATCGTCCAATGAACTCGGCGGACGACGAAAAGGTAGTGCAGCAACCAACCCAATAAACAACAGAACAACAGCGGGAATAATAGCTCTCACGGAAAATTCAGCCGGGTTCAGAGGAAAGCAAACCGCACGACGACGGTCGACTTCTTCCGTGAAGCCTAAATCACATCACGAGGCGTTCCAGATAAGAACGCTATCGGCTTGGCTTCCGCGAATCCTGACTAAGAAAAACGCTGCGAGTAAAGGTTGTGCAATGCGTGCAGATTATCAGTTCGCAGCCGCTCGGTCGGGGGAATACTACTCCCGAATGGAATAGATTGCCTTATCGGTACGGATTAAAAGCGTCCCTTTCAATACCACCGGAGATGCCATGATTTGGCCGTCCAAGTGGTTCTTCGCTAACTCGGCGTAGTTTCCGCTGGGACGAATGACGGTGGTAACGCCTTCGTGACTGGAAAAGTAGATCTTCCCATCGGCCAGCAGTGGCGAAGCGGAGTATTTACCACCGAGGCGTTCTGACCAAAGCATCTTTCCCGAAGAAGCTTCGAGGCAGCTCGCGATGCCATCGTCCGAGACCACATAAATCTGTTCCCCTACCAGCAATGGCGAAGGTTGCGCGGGAATGCGTCGCGTTTCGGTCCAGACCACATGCGTATCGGTTACATCGCCAGAGCCGTCGATTTTCACAGCCCAAAGTTGTGGTTTGCCAAAGCCAGTTGAGAAATAAACGACACCGCGATCATAGACGGGACGAGGAACAATCGAGAAACCTTTTCCATGTTTAACTCGCCAGATCTCCTCGCCTGTTTCCGGCGCATAAGAAACCAACCATTGCGAAGCCAAGCAGATGATCTGTTTGCGTCCTAATGAATCAACCGCTGCGATGGGAGTGCAATAGGCTTTCATCATATCGCCCGATGGCGCTTCCATCGGTGGTCGATCTCGTTCCCAAACGGTTTCTCCGGTTTGCTTGTTCAGTGCAGTGACATATTGACGATCAACGCCGTCACAAATCAGCACTAACAAGTTCTCAAAGATGAACGGCGAACTTCCCGGTCCCACAGCGTGCACCAATGGCAAGCGACGTTTCCATACGATGGATTGATCCGATCGCTTGATACAAAACGTTCCGTAGGTACCAAAGTGGCAATAGATGTAATCACCATCAATCACTGGTGTTGGAGAGGCATAGCTATTGGTTGCATGAATCGGTTCTGGATCATTTACATCCGTGAGCTCCAGGCTGCCAAGGAGTTTGCCAGTAGCAAAATCCAAATGGAGCAACCGCATGTTCACTCGCTTGACCACTTGTCGATCTTTGAACTGTTTCGGATCGAGATCTGTTTTCTCCAAGATCGCTTGTCGCTCTTGTTCATTTGCCGCAACTTCAATTGCCGTGGTCAACCAAATCTGACCGTCAGCGACAACGGGTGACGACCAGCCTTTTCCTTCAAGCGGAGTTTTCCAAGCGATACCCTTCGACTCGCTCCATTGCAATGGCGCTTTGCCATCCGGTGCAATTCCATTGCCTCCGGGCCCACGAAACTGAGGCCAGAGTCCATCATCGGTCGCTAGAACGGTGAAGGCTTGGGACAAACAAAAGCTGATCGCGAAGATTCGGCTAAACATGGACCAGAGCACGGTTGGAATAACGGAGAGTGCGAGGCGGGAATTTCGTATGATACACCAAAGAATCCCAAAAGAAAAATCTCGGTTCAGGTCATTCTCTTTGTTTTTCCGTCAAATTATTGCGCGGGGATTCACTCCACGACCAACTCTCCGTTCATTGCCATCCAGTGTCCAGGAAACGTGCAGAGGAACGGGTACTTTCCAGGCTTCGCCGGCGCCCGAAAATAGACGACCGTTTTAGCATGCGGCTCGACAATATCTGTGTACACCAACACGTCTTGCGTATCGGGTATGTATTGTTTCGATGCCGCTTCAGGATCCGCAATCAATTGATTGACTTGCTGGCCTACCGATGCGAGCGTTCCCGGTTTTAAGAGCGCCCAGTTATGTGGAACGACATCGGGATTCACCAGCGTCAAGTGGATCGGTTCGTTAGCACGTACCACAATACGCTTTGTTTTGAACGTCAGATTGGTATCTGTTTCCACGGTAACCGATCGTGAGTCCGGGATACTCTTTTCGTATGGATTGCGCTTCGTGCGCGTCGCTCGCGCCAGGTCCACATCGAGCGGATGAGGACGGATTAACTTATCGTGAGGGTGATACCCTGAAAATTTTGTAAACGGTTCATCCAATGCATGCACTGTCAAGAATAAATCATGGTCGATGCCACGATTCGATTGAACGAGCAGATGCAATTGATTCGTCGGTTGTAGATCGGGAATCTCTATGAATAACTCTTTTGCGTTTAATAGGTGGGCCGAAGTAATCGTAAGTGTGTCATGCCCTCGCAGATCAAGATGGCTCGTCGAAAACTCAGACGAACCATAGCCGCCGCTGTAGCGATAGTTCCATGCTTGAGCAAAATGATTCACCGTTTGCGTCGCGACTTCACCATCTATTGGATTACTGAAACCTAACCGGATTCCGTTCTGGTGGACATGGAAACTTGTTGGGAGCTGAACGGCAGCGCCGGTGTAACGGACGCGATGAAAGCAACCGTCATCGGGTGTGTAGGTACCCCAGCCTGCCATCCCGCTGACATAAAGTTGGCCATCCACGGGATTAAACTTACCGCGGTGTGCTCCCGACAAGAATTCACCTGCTAACGGAACAATGGCTCCCTGCATTTGTCCGTGCACTTGGTCTCGCAATAGCAAGAAGTGAGTACCGGTGCCAAAGGAAAGGTGAACAAGTTGATCCTGCAACGGTCCCCAGCGATCACTGCTCACATAAACTTGACCACCACTAGAATTGTCTACTCCGCGCGGCAGATAGACGAGCGGTAAATCGGGGCGCTTACCTTGACGGGGTCCGCCATGTCCAAAATACAAAGGCTGTTCCTGATTCGAAGCGGGAATCCAGCCGATCAATGAAGCGGGTACCCAATCCCCTTCAGAACTTGGAACGGTCACCGAACCGTCAGGAAGCAATCCCAGTCCATCCGGGTTTCTCAACCCCGTAGCCAACACGGAAAGCTGTTGTCCATCGCTCGAGATTTTTACCACACCTTGTTTGCCTGATGCTGTATAGAAGTTGCCTTCTCTATCTCGCAACAGCCCGCACGTGTAATCATGTCCAGCCGGTGAAGTCACGCAAGCACGGCTGAAACATTCGTAATAGTCAGCTTCATCATCTCCATTCAAATCATGTAGTCGCGTGATCTGATCACGTCCTAGTACAAATAACTCTCCATTGGATACCAACAGCCCAAGTGGCTGGTGTAAGCCAGAAGCGAATCGCTTCCAACGGAGCTTTGTGAGTTGTTCATCAATGCCTGTGACATGCCATACATCACCTTGCATGGTGCAAAGATAGGCGGAACCATCGGCTGCGAAATCATGGTCGCCCACGAACATCAGCGCATTCCATGGATTCTTAAATGGCAGCGTTAACGTATCCACAGCGTATGGTTGATCGCTACCTAGTTTGCCGTGAGTTTCCAAGGTCTCTGGCCACTGCGCTGGACCCCCTTGGGTCATTTGCTTATCCGGATGTGCGTCGCGTGGTGCGACATGACGCTTCCAAGACTTCCCATCAAACCAAACGGCATCGAGAAATTCTTTGCCATCGCGTTCATATACAAAGATGGTTCGATTGCCATATCGGTAAAACCCGCGATACGGATCGCGTTGACTTGCTGATTTCGCGACCGATGATTCATTTGCTTTTAATAGCTCAGGTAACTCCTGCATGGTCCCTGCGGGCTGTAGCCCATGCATAAAGCCATGTCGCACATCCGAGAATTTGAGAAAGCTCCCTTCCCATACTGCTGTGTAGCTCAGTGTGTCTGGATCAAAACAGACATGACGTTTCTCTTGATCGCCAGTCTGGAAACACACAGCGCGGGGTAACTGTTGTTTGCCGTGACGAAAGACACCTGATTGTACGGTGCTAAGTTTCGTATCATTCCATCGCCCATCGGTCCATGTCACATCCGATTGATTGCCCCAGTGCCCTTGGGTGCCGCCGTCCAATCCTGGAAACTCCGGCAACAATCCCGGAGCGGGACAGACTCCGCGAAAGTAACGAGCTTCTTTCGCATAGTAATCATAGATTCGATCACGATTTACTGGATGCTGAGCACTCGGCCAACGTTCGGGAACTAGCGGCGTTTTCTGATAATCGAAGCGTGCGGGTGCGTGTGTGGTCGCTTGCGCAAGCAGCGTTTCCAGTCGCTCTCGTTTCAGTTTTTCATCTCGTCCAAGGTCTCCCACAAACGCAATGAGATCACGTCGTTGAGTTTCATTGAGAGAAGCGACAATTCCATCGGGCATCAACGTGCCGGTTTCATTCATCGAATCTATATCCGCTTTACTTAAACTTCTTTCCGTCGCTTGCCCGATCTCGCGAATCACAATGTCTTGCTCTGTTTCACGCACCCGATATCCGCGAACAAGCTGTCCATCCTGAAGCAAAAAGTTCCACGAAACATATTCTGGTTTCACTTGTTTGCGAGGCATCAGAATCGATTCAGCAATTTGTTCCCAGTTCTGTTGCGAACCGATCTGCGATAAGTCTGGGCCAACATTGCCACCAAGCTTGCCGACGCGATGACATGAAAGGCATGCCGATGTTGCGGCGGCAAATACGTGCGCACCGCGCTCTGCATTACCACTGGCTCGGGCGGACGTAACCAAAGACATCACTTGAGGATCGACGTTCTCCTTGCTCGCCGTCAATTGACTTGTGGCATTCGGACTTTTTATGGCGCTGGCTTGGGTTGCACCCTGAGGTGGCTTCCAAGTTTTAGGCATCGGGCGCGGTGCATCGTTTCCATCAAGCTTATCGAGTACCCATTTCAATCCATCGAGGTTGTCTTGTAACCGTGCTTCTGCGTTCTGTTGCGTATGGTTAAGGATTCCGATCTGCCCCTGATAACCACTCTCGCGAATGATCTTGATCAATTCAACATCGAGTGAGCCTTGGCCGAGCGGAACGATCTTTTGATCAATGCGATCCCCGCCCGGTGTCATGCCATTTAGATTCAGCACCCAAAGATAAGGAAGCATTCGTTTGAGTAATGTGGCAAACTGATCGATATGGTCATGACCATGATGTTGATTGTAAATGATGCCGACGTTTGGCAGCTTGAGTTCTTCAATGATCGCAATTTGATTCTCTGGTTCTCCAAACCAGCCACCGTGATTGTATAAACCTACTCGACATCCGATCGCTTGCGCGGCTTCGGCAATCGTGCGAATCCTTGCAGCTTCAGCGACCACGCGAGCGCGTTGCTCTTCGGGAGAATTTGTTTTGCTGCCACCTCCAGTTACCCACAACTGCGTCTTGATCTGATGTCGCTTTAGAACATCTAGAATTTTTTTGGCTTCTTCATTGAGTGTCTGTGGAAACCACCAGGCTGTTAGTTCAATACCGGCAGCGGTCACTGCTTCGACTTCAGCGTCAAACTGTGGAATATGTTGAGGACGATAGTCGTATGCGTATCGTTTGAATCCAAGCTTGTTTAAGTACTGCACACGCTCTTGAGGAGAGCGTTCCCGATCATCGAAGGGAACAATGCACCATGCGACGAGGTTCGGATGTTTAAATAGTTGCTTCTTCGATGTGATGAGATCGTCATTAACTGTCTGTGCATCGCTCGTGCGAGAACCAACGACGAGCGATGCGACGATGAAGGTCAAAAGAATTGGCAAGCGCATGCCGTAGCACCTTTTTCTTAAAGCATGAGGGATGCGTGGTGGGAGCGGATGCGCGAACCTACCAGATGGATCAATGCTCGTTGCCGGACCAGAGGACCGTCATATTTACTTTGAGCGTTTAACCCATGGATATGAATCAAGCTTTTCCGCGACATTCTGAGTCAGGAACGCGAGCGTAGACTTAGGCGCTGCATCCGATCCCAATAATCTTGGGCCGCTCACGGCAGTTGGAATGAGTTTAACTTCCAAAACGCCCGCGCCAGCGGCGTTACTGCCGGAGCGAAGTTTACCTAAAATCTTATCGAGCCTTTGGGCTTCTTCGGCTTCTGGAGATGTTTCTCCTGCCATGATCAGTAATGGCATCTTGGCGACGATAGAATTCTTGAGCAGCGGCTCGTATGTGACGCCTTCAAGTAGCTTGACTGGTGATACCAAAACAAGCGCTTTGACATCTTGGCCTTGCTTCTTTCCGGGAATGGTTGGCCATGCCCAGTCGACCGCTGCCCAGTTCATCGCGATAACGCAGCCATCCTGAATGCCCATCAATACGAGTGCGTTGAGGTTGAGCTTACCCGCGTCGTTCTCATCGCGCAAAAAGTTCTTCACGGTTTCCATATCGTCATTGATAATGGCCATGACATCCTTTTTGCCAAACCGCGTGCGATCGAGCTCTTTAGGATTGTTCGCCTGAGTAAGGCTCCCTCCATGACCGCGCAAGTCTGCACAGATGACGGCGAAGCCGGCCCGCTGCAATTGCAGCGCAATGGAGGGAACGCGTTCGTTGGGCAAAGACGTCACATAGGGCGCTGATTGTCCCCCCATTTCATGAACAATGATGATCGGGATTGCTTTTTTCGCCCGGTCACTTGGGAAGTAGACGCACCGGAGCTTTACGCCATCTCGAGTGTTCAGTGACAAAACCTGAGGCTTCAACTCTTCTTCTTTGCCTCCCTGAGTCTTTGCAGGAGCGGTTCCGTTGGGCTTCGGATTGCCGGGTGCCGCAGGGTTGGGACGTGCCGTGGGAGGAGTGGTTGCTGGATTTGCGGGATTGGGACGCGCGGCCGGGTTGGGAACATTCGGTTGCGCGGCAGGATTGGGGACCGCTGCAGCGGGATTCGGAACCTGCGGCGCCGTATTTTTAGGAGGCGCTAGGGCTGGATTGGGCGGTTGAGCGACCCCTTCGATTGACCAAATGAATGCGGATAAACAAGCGAGAACAGCCAGCGAACGAGACTTCACGATACTTCTCCGCAGCCTGTGAAAAGGGGTCCGGAACGCAACGTCGCGCGTTCCGCTAATGGGATTCTCCTCCATGCTAAGTCAGTTCCAGTGGTTGGGTCAAATCCCAAGCGAAGCTTCTGTCTATAATCGAGGCTGATTTGTCCGAAACTTTTGAATCTCGTGACTCTGAACCTGAACTCAAAAAATCATGAAGTTGATTCGAACCGCCGCATGTTTTGCGATCTTTTGCTCAACCTTGCAACTCACGACCTCGCAAGCCCTCGCCCAGCGCGATCTGAAGGATATCCCCAAACCCGATCCCGTGGCGGAACGAGCCGCCATGCAAATCGATCCGCTGGCCGAAGTGACACTTTATGCAGCCGATCCGATGATGCGCAAACCCATCCACATGAATTTCGACGAGAAAGGTCGACTTTGGATTGCCGGTAGTTCTGTTTATCCCCAGATCAAACCAGGTGAAGCGGCTAACGACCAAATCCTAGTTTTAGAAGATCGCAATCAAGATGGTGTGGCGGATCATTCCACCGTCTTTGCTGAAGGGCTGCTCATTCCAACCGGTGTTGTGCCCGATCACCACGATGGTGCCTACGTTGCTGCCAGTACCGAGCTATTGCACTTCCGCGATACCGATGGCGATGGCAAAGCAGATCAAAAACGAGTGGTACTTAGCGGATTCGGGACGGAAGACACCCATCACCTTTTACATACGTTGCGTTGGGGACCTGATGGTTGGTTATACATGAACCAATCCATCTACATTCATAGTCACGTTGAAACCCCATACGGCACCAAACATCTGGATGGCGGTGGTGCTTGGCGATATCAACCTGAAACTGGCAAGCTCGAAGTCTTCTGCCGAGGGTTTGTAAATCCATGGGGACACATCTTTGATCCTTATGGCCAATCGTTCATGACCGACGGTGCTTACTTCGAAGGGATCAACTATGTGTTTCCAGAATCGGTTTTCGTGACCAGTCCCGGGGCGACTCGATGGTTAGGCGGTATGAATCCTGGCAGCCCTAAACATTGTGGTTTGGAGATCATGTCAGGCAATCACATTCCGGAAGGTTACTGGGGCGATTTTGCAACCAATGATTTCCGCAGTCATCGCGTCTGTCGCTTTACTGTAAAAGCGGCTGACACCGGATACACATCCCGGCAACAACCCGAATTGATCCGTACGGAACATGTTGCGTTTCGACCCATTGATGTGAAGATGGGACCGGACGGAGCCATCTATGTTGCAGACTGGTACAACCCCATCATTCAACATGGCGAAGTTGACTTCCGCGATGATCGTCGCGATCGAGAACATGGGCGCGTATGGAGGATCTCTTTCGCTGGTCGACCACTCGATAAACTTCCAGATGTTAGAGCATCGACCATTCCGCAACTCTTAGATCTGCTTGAATCCCAGGCTCTGTGGGTTCGCCAGAATGCGCGGATGGAACTTAAGCATCGCAAGGCCGACGATGTGCTTGCAGCCGTGAGTGCATGGGTTGCAGCGAAACCGCAGGAACCAAGACGGTTGCTTGAAGCGATGTGGGTTCAAGAATGTTTAGATCGCCCGAATATCGAAGTGCTCAAGTCGTTACTTCAAGCCGAAGATGGACGACTTCGTGCAGCCGCTTTGCGTACGATTGGGCGGCATGGTGAGGAATTAGCACCAGCACGCGGTTGGCTCGCGCAAGGCATCAACGATGTTTATCCGCAAGCGAGATTGGAGGCCGTCTGTGGACTTCGTCGTCTGGGTGATGCTGCGGCAATTGATACCGCGTTAGGTGTGCTGGCGCATCCGATGGACCAAAACATTGACTTTGCGTTGTGGAGTATGCTGCGCGAGCTTCAACCGGTTTGGGCCGAAGCGATCGCAAGTGGAGCGTTGAAGCTTGACGATGCAGATCGCACGGCTTATGCATTGCGTGCGGCAGGTGCACCTGCGATGGCTAAACCGATCGTTGCCAAAATTGTGGAGTCTGATGCTTCTGGAGAAACCAAACTGAAGTTAGCCGAAGCGGTCATCTCCTTATGCAATGGCGCTGAGCTCAAGCAGCTTTTGGCTTGGGTCTGCGACTTGAACCACGGTCTAACATCACCGAGACGCGCTCGCGTACTGACGGAACTCGCGACTCAACAAACGACCCGTCAAACAAGTCCTGATGAGGCGTCGAAACTGCTCAACGAGTTTGCGCGGCAAACGAATGTATTGGATGATGCCGAGCTTCGTGCCGCCGTGTTCAATGCGGCAGGAATTTGGAAAGTCTCGGCAATGGAAGATTTGTTGGTCGCTGCAACGTCAGGAGGTTCAGAAGGCTCTGCTCCACCGACGGCGGCGATTCGGGCTTTGGCTAAAGTCGGCACACCGAGCTCGAAAGCCCAAACGCTTGCCATCATCAAAGACACAACACGTCCTGTCGCTTGGCGAGCGGAAGCTGTTGCTGCACTTGCAGAACAAGATCTAAAGGCAGCTGCTGATAATGCGGTTGTGCTGTTAGCAAGTCGCAAAGAAGCTCCGTTCGGAGAACAGGCAATCAAATCGGTCTTGGAGCGCAAAGGCGGTATTGGGGCTTTAGCAGGTAGTTTAAAAGCCGTGGAGCTTCATCCCGATGCCGCTCGAGCTGCGATCCGTGTCGCACGATCTCAAGCGGGAACAGAAAAGATTCAAGAAGAACTGCAAAAGCTTGGAAAGCTTCAAGAGGCCGCTTGGAAGTGGTCAGCAGAAATTGCAAGCGATCTTGCAGCGGAAGTGGCTCGTGCTGGAGATCCTGCGCGAGGTGAAGCAATTTATCGACGTAGTGAATTGCAGTGCATCAAATGCCACGCCATTGGCAATGCGGGAGGAGTCGTCGGCCCGAACTTAGTCAGTCTCGGCGGAAGTTCTCAGGTGGACTACATCATCGAATCGATGCTAAATCCAAATGCCAAGTTAAAAGAAGGTTTTCAAACTAAGGCTGTGCTCACGTCCGATGGCAAGGTGCCGCAAGGTTTGATCTTGAGCGATACCGAGAAAGCCATTGAACTGCGGCTTGCAGATGGTTCGACACAAAAGATCTTGAAAGACGCAATTGATGAAATCAATGAAGGGCAGTCGTTGATGCCCAATGGATTGCTCGATGGGCTAACCAAGAGTGAACTGGTCGATCTCATTCGTTTTCTTAGTGAACTAGGTCGAACCCCTTCGTACGTGTTATCAACTGAGCCGATCGTTCGCGCTTGGCAAACATTAGAGTACACAGCGGAAGCGAATCAGAAACTCAATCGCACAAGTATTGATGCTGTGGTTCAAGAGCAACCTGGCTTTGTGTGGCGCGATGTCACGACACGTGTGAATGGAACTTTGGCCTTAGAAGAGTTGGCAAAGTATCAGCAGCATCGCGGTGTGCCTCCCTCGACCTTTGTACGCTTCAGCTTCGAAGTTGCTCGACAAGGGGTCACGGCGGTCGATTTTGGAAATGGAGTGGGACTGACTTTATGGGTTGATGGTCGTCCGACACCGATTGGGCAAGCGGAAAAGCTGAACCTTGAGGTCGGTAAGCATCAGATCATTTTGGCGGTGGATCGTGACAAAGTGCAGCAGCTTCCGCCGGTGATCTTGCGGTTACCATAAGCTGCGTGTTACACGCGCTGTGAGTACGCATTGATTGGTGAAGGTTTGAGACTCTCTTGTTAGAGAGTCTCGCCGGAAAAAATCATTGCGGCACGGGGTTGTAGTGGGGCACTATGTGACTATCAATCAAATTTTCAGCGGGTGCCTTTGTGGTGATCCCGGGCGATTTCGCCGTGGCAGGGCGCTCGAGAATTTCCCGAAGCCGTTTAGCCACGCGAGCCACAGAGGTGCCGACAAAGACTCGGTTTCCGACCGAAGTGGTCAACAACTCTCTTAGTCGTTGAGGGCGACCACGCTTGGTCCAGTGACCAAACATGATACGCGCTTCCGGGTATCGATGATGGGCTTCGCGTACGAGCACCAGTGCTTCGCGCAGACCTCCAGGGGGTAGCACTGATACGACGATGCATTCCGGTGGTTGTACTGGCCATTCAAGAAGAGGTGGTTCCTCAAGAGCTGTGTTACATTCTAAGATCGGGAAAATGCATATGTCTTGTAAGTTGGCAGCGATGGATTGCAACAACACCGTTTCCGATTTGTCCTGAATGGCGAGCCCTAGAACAGTGGGCATGAATTGCGGTGACGTTAGACTCCTTTCGACTGGAACGGCTGTATCAGGGCCGTCGGCAGAAATAGGTTTCACAGTCGGAGTACGCTCAATCGTGACTGCTCGAATAGCGGTTTGATAGACCAAAGTCAGATCTTCATCAGTCAGTCCACCACGAGCATATTCACGTCGAGCCAAGCTGAGGGCGTGGCGCATTTTGGTATCAATCAAACGCAAATCGGCTGGAGTGGTTGTCGTCGCGCCGCAGAGGCGACCTGTTTCCGTCGCATCGCCCGCCAGCAAACGTTGATAGTAAATCAACTGCTCCGAAAGCGGTGGCTCATCACCTAGCAGTATCGTAAGCAGTGATAAACGTGGCACATAACGTCCTAGTGAGACCATGACCACGGTCAGCGGAACGGCAAGCACAAGTCCAGCGCCACCCCAAGCCCAGGTCCAAAACAAGATGGAAATGACCACACCAACAGGATTAACGCCAATGCTATGACCGAACAGCCAAGGTTCAATGATATTGCCCGTAAGGAATTCGAGCGTTGAAAAAACTGCAACAACGCCAATGACCGGATACCAACTCGGCATGGTTGCAAGGGTCACAACTGCTGGAAACAGCATCGATATCGTGCTTCCCAAGTAGGGAATGAATCGAAGTACTGTCGTAAGCAATCCCCACATCACCGCATAGGGCACTCCCAGCATTGCCAAGCCAATACCAAACAAAACTCCAAACGCTAGGTTCACGATAAACAAACTTAGAAGATAGCGACTTAAGCGGGAGGTTGTATCAGTAAGTGCTCGAGTTGTTTCTGCAAGGTGATTGGAACCTATCGCAGCCAGAAACCGATTTCGCAAATCTTCGCGTCGCAGCAGCATGAAGATCACGAGCACAATGACCACGACGAGCTTTGCTAAAGGCTCAAAGGCTGGACTGATGTAAGTGCTCAATCGCAAAAGTGACGAATCCCCGGCCGATCGAATTTCGACAGGCATCGGAGCGTCCTCTTGCTTAACCTCGCTACGTTTATCTAACACGGCAACGGCTTCATCCCACATCACCCATAAGCGAGCGAATTCACTAGAATCGCCCATTCTCAGCGAAGCAAGTTTTGTTTTGAGCTGGGTCGTGTGGTTCGGAAGTTCCTGTGCCAGTTCGCGCAATTGACTGCCAACGACGACTCCCATCCCGCACATGACAAGTGTGACGATTGCCACGACAGAGACCACGGAAGAAATGCGCCCAAGGCCATATTTCTCCAAGCGAAGCACGACGGGCGCCAACGCGAATGCAAAGATCAAACTAAATGCTAACGGCACGAGTACAGGTCGGGCGGAGACCATCGCCGCAAGACACAAAGCAATTAAAGCGGCCATGTAAAACATGTTCGCTAAGGGGAACGATCGAGGATGCGATGATGCCAAGCGACGATGTACCTTACGTTAGGAAGTGCTGACTAGACACAAAAGGCTGCATGCGATCCTCGCAAACTCATGTAAAAATCGCGATGCGCTTCAAGCGAGAGATCATCAAAAACGCGCAGTCCCTCGATAACGCGTTCATTCAAAGTCGTGCGAATTCGGTATGCATTTCTCTGCAAGTTGGCTTTACATCGAGCATGACGACCCGGGCGTATCTGCAAGCGCATTAGCGAGCACATTTACGGGATAGTTGTAATCCAGAATGTTTCATTGCTTCGATCGCGCGTCGGGTTGTAATTTCGTTTCAGTGCAATCTGCTCTGCGGATAGCTCAGTACGCTATATCACGACGCTATAGCACGAAGAAAAACACGAATGCGGCGCCCAGTGCCGCGATTGCCAAAATCGTGAAATAAGGCAACGCAATCGTCACGAAAGGCGAGCGATTGTCGATATGTTCCATCGGTCGATCTTTCCCTTCTATGCTGTCTTGGACGTCATGCATGACCTTATCAACGTTCGTTTGTGCGGACATATGAGATCTCCCCATTTTGCGTGTCGGCTGAGTTTTCGGCGAAAATCGCTTCAATCGTTTTGCGCAAACTCGGTGCATCTCTTGTGCCAGCGATGGGAATTGCGATGCAGTGCGAGGGGGCCCCTTGGCACCCGTGCATAATAAACATGCTAAAGCGATTACTTCGGCAAATTACTCCGAATCCCCTGTCTGCGTGACATTTCTCCGGTATCATGAAATTGCGATATCAATTGCGCGACGGGCGGGGCACAAGCGGTACAGTCGGGTTATCGCGACCACAGGTTTATCGCACCATCTTGGACATTCGCTGGCAGCGTTGAAGAGAATCCATGAACCGAATATTGGTGATTGACGACGATCGGTCGATTCATGTTCGTTTAGAGAAAGCTCTGAAAATCGAAGATTCGCGAGAAGTGTTCTTCGCTGTGACGGGCGAAGACGGACTGCGATTGGCCAAGACGTGCAATCCAGATGTTATCCTTCTAGACATCATGCTCCCGGAAGTGAATGGTTTAGAGTTGTTTCGTCAACTCCAAGCCATCAATCGAAAAGTGCCGATCTTGTTTATGACTGCGGAAGCAGGATCAGGCACTGCAATCGCCGCGATGCAATTAGGCGCATTCGATTTCGTTTCTAAACCGTTGCATTTGCCTAAGTTGCTGGAAACAGTGTCCAACGCTCTCGAAACGCGTAACTTGATGAACAAACCGGTTGCTTTGCCAGTCGGTTCTAACGCAAGCGGCTTGGGGGATGAGTTTGTTGGTCGCAGTCCCCAGATGTTGGAAGTGTTCAAGCAGATTGGGCGTGTCGCTAAGCAGCGAATTCCAGTGTTGATTCGCGGAGAGAGCGGTTGCGGTAAAGAATTAGTTGCGCGTGCCATATATCAATATAGCGATCGATCCGATTCACCGTTTATGGCGGTGAATTGCGCGGCGATTCCCGATCAGCTTTTGGAAAGCGAATTGTTCGGTCACGAAAAGGGATCATTCACGAGCGCCGATCGTCGACGAATTGGTAAGTTTGAGCAGTGCAATGGAGGCACTATTTTTCTCGATGAAGTCGGCGATATGGCGCCATTGGTTCAAGGCAAAGTACTGCGCGTGTTGCAAGAACAGCATTTTGAGCGAGTCGGTGGCAATCAAACGATAGAGACCGATGTCCGTATCATTGCAGCCACGAATCGCGATCTCGAATCGATGGTCTCACAAGACTCGTTTCGATCCGATCTGCTTTATCGGCTTAACGGCGTAACCATTCACCTTCCGTCGCTCCGCGATCGAGTCGAAGACATTCCGCGATTGGTCGAGTACTTTTTGAATCGGCTTACACGCGAGATGAACAAGCATGATATCGAAGGTATTGCGCCGTCTGCGTTAGAGATGCTTTTGCGATATCCGTGGCCTGGCAATGTTCGCGAATTGCAGAGCGTTGTACGGCAATGCTTGTTGAATGCGACCGGAACCGTCATTGATCCAGGTTGTGTGCCGGCGCATGTTCGTGAAACAGAAGGCCGAGTTGAAACGTCATCATCGTCCAGTTCCACAACATCCGTTTTTCCGGTGCAGCGTACTGAGCAGCCTTCGGTATCCACCGCTTCTCCAACGCCGTCGGCAGAAGTTCCAGTCGAAGTTCGTGAGCTGTCAACAGCAGCGAGCGATGTCTGTAACGTTGTCGAGTTCGTCGAGCAGCGGCTTAAAGGCAACTCGACAAATCTATACGCTGAGGTGATGGAATTAGTTGAACGCTATCTACTCAGTCGAGTGCTTCAAGAAACAGAAGGCAATCAATCGCGCGCTGCGGAGATACTCGGGATCACGCGAGGCAAGGTCCGCGACCGTATTGCAACTTTCAAGATTCAGCTCGAACGCACCGTAAGTGTCGGCGAGTAGTTTGTATCGGTGTAAAAAAAAGACATGGATGAACTTATCGTTCACCCATGTCTAAGTTGAGTGGATGCTACTTCAAGCCGAACAAATTAGGGCGTTGAAGTCGTCGAAGGAGCGGCACCGCCAGGAACGGTTACCGGACCAGTCGGTGTCGTGTTCAAGCTGTTGTTTGTGCCATTATTGCGATCACGTGCTTCTGCTTCACGTGCTTCCGCCTTTTCTTCTTCTACTTGATTGCGTGCATCTTGAATGTCTTTGTTCGCTTCAGCTTGTGCTTCGCGTTGTTCTTGCATGCTCTCGCGGCTCTTTTCGCCAACCTTGTTAGCAGCGTCTTGTTTGGTCTTTTGAAGATCTTGTTGTGCTTCGTTCACTTCACGACGTTCTTCTTGGACGCTATCCATTCCGGGTTCGCAGCCAACAGTACCGATCATGAGTGCAGTGAGGGCCGATGCGTGTAAAAACCATTTCATTGTTAGGTTTCCTTCTTGTTTCGAATGCCCGTATCCCGACTCACCACGGTGGCGAAGTCATTGACGGGTGACAACGGAAGGATCGATATGGCGAACGCTGTGCCAAACTCACTTCACAATTTTGTTATCTTCATTTTCCCGTGATCTGTGATCGTCGGCACACCATTTCATGCCCGTTGTTCGATCAAGAGTTGATCGAGTCACGTTCATGAACCGTGAGATACCCTTCGAATCGCTGGGCAAGAAATTAGCGTGAGGGGTGTGGTGTCTTAAAGTCTGGTAGATCTGAGGGTGCGGTTGCCGCCATCTTTGCTTTTGACAACTCAATGAACGATTTTAGTGCAACGCCTTTGGGTTGAACCTCACCACCTGTTACTAAGTAAAACCGATCTTCAATGAGCCCTGCATCAATGTTGGTTGCGGGGTTCGAGTCGCCCGTGAATCTTGCTTTCGCCAACGGTTGCCATTGATTGGATTGATCGAGAGTCCAAGCGTTACCGAAGCTCGCGCGACGCGTCAGCTTGGTGGAGTTTCGATCGCGTTTAAAGTCTTCGACAAATGAGTACAGCCCTTTCAAAGGTACGCCGTCGGCGATCGTCGAAAACGTAACGAGCTTCAACCACGTTGAGGTTTCTGGAACATAGAACCAACCTGTGTAGGCCGTCCGGTCTCCTTCGACCGCGCAACTGACGATAAAGCGATAGGTGGTTCCGTCTTTCCAGTCGTAATCATAGAAGGACTGACCGCCAGTACCTTCGCCACCAAAGCGACCGATCCGGACTTTCGGATCATGTTCAATCAGCTTGACGCGTTTTTCAGGATCGACTTTGCTGGGGTCGTCGCCGGTCGCGTTGTCCCAAACTGAAAAGATCAGCAACCGGCGATTATTCCCAAGTTGTTGAATCCCGAAGTAACCCTTGGACCAACCACAAACCATGAAGTAGGTCCCTGGGGCAGACGACTGAACGTTGATCTCATTGTAAAAAGCGATCGACGGACTGGATGGGTAACCTAAGTGTACGGATCGACAAGCGATGTCTTTGAGCTTTTCATCGGCAACGGACAAAGTGCTGATAAAAAACAAAGCGATGGAGAGGGAGGCAACAGTCGGTTTCATAATTTTTTGCGAGTAGCCAGGAAGCTGGGCGGGGCGAAAACGAAAGGTGTTCGAATAACGGAGTGACAGTGCAGCCTCGGGACGGGGGCGGCATCACTAGTTATAATAGCTCCTTTCAACCCTGCCGTCCCTTGTGGACCAATCTCCGTTCGACTTTACTAGCGACGGTCTTGTCGAATCTTGCCGAAGAGGATTTGAGTATGCGAAGTGCTTTTCTCGCGTTCATGCTTGCGATTTTTAGCCCCTGCGCTGTTGCCCTTCAGAGTGCCGTTTTGTCAGCGGAAGAACCGCTCTATGTAACTTATGAAGGTAAAGAAGGGCCGGGAAAAGGAAAGCATGTCGTTTTGGTTTCGGGTGATGAGGAATATCGCAGCGAAGAAGCATTGCCGCAGTTGGGGAAAATTTTAGCCCAACATCATGGATTTACTTGCACAGTATTGTTCCCCGTTCATCCGAAGACCGGCGAGATCGATCCGGGTGTAACGGACAACATTCCAGGGCTTGAGCATTTGGCGAAGGCCGACCTGATGGTCATTGCGACTCGTTTTCGTCGTTTGCCTGAGGAGCAAATGAAGTGGATCGTAGAGTACTTAGAAGCCGGTAAGCCAGTGCTTGGGATGCGGACAGCGACCCATGCGTTCAACTACCCCGCAAATTCCCCTTTCTTCAAGTATTCGTACAACTACAAAGGCGACGACTTCAACCAAGGTTTTGGGCGTCAAGTGCTGGGAGAGACCTGGATCGCCCATCATGGATCCCATAAACATGAGAGCACTCGAGGAGTGTTTGCCCCAGGAGCGAACGAGCATCCGATTTTACGCGGTATCAAAGATGGTGAAATCTGGGGACCGACCGATGTTTATGAAGTTCGTCTGCCGTTGCCAGAAGGCAGCCAGCCATTGGTGCTCGGCCAAGTATTGAAGGGCATGAGTACAACGGATGAGCCGGTCGCGGGTCGCAAGAATGACCCCATGATGCCTGTTGCATGGACCAAGACTTATCGCAACGGCAGAGTCTTTACGACCACCATGGGAGCCGCGACCGATATGGTTAACTCCGGAGTTCGCAGGATGTTGGTCAACGGAGTTTTTTGGTGCGTGGGGTTAGAGGAAGCGATTAAGCCAGAATTGGACATTAGCCTGATTGGCAAGTTCGAGCCTCGCGAATATGGTTTTAGCGGACATGCCAAGGGGATGAAGCCAGCCGATTATCGGTAGAAAACCGTATCGATCGAGCAAAATCTGGCGACGGCGGGAACCAAGATCGCTTTCACTTGAGGAAGGAATTAATCCATGAGCAATCCTTACGAAGCTTCCGTAGCGCAGAATCCAGGCTATATGCCACCACCAACTCCAGACCGGCCTCAGGCGCCGATGGTGATTGGGATCCTTAATATTCTCTACGGCATCTGGAATCTCTGTGGCGTCGGAGCTGGCGTGTTCGGACTTTTTATGATCTCGGCGATCAAGAACAACCCTGCCATGAACCAGGCGCCGAATCCGGGCATGGAGGCGATGGAGAATCCTTTCTACTTTGCCTGGTCGATCTTAACGATGGTCGTCACGTTTGTCATGGTTGTCATGATGATTGCTTCGGGAGTTGGTTTGATTCAGTATCGAATGTGGGGTCGAAACTGGTCGGTGATTTGGTCGGGAGTGCTTTTAGCTCAGACCGTGCTCGGACTTATCGTTGCAGCAATCTTTATTTGGTTACCGATGTTTTCACAAATGAACGCGCAGCAAGGGAACCCGCAAGCGACTGCGGGATTGGTCGGTGGCGTCATCGGCGGCTTGTGCGGCGTGGTCATCGGATTGGCATATCCATCGGTTGTGCTCTACTTCACGCAGCGTGAGAGCTTCAAAGCAGCGTTAAGTTAGGCAACGTGTTCACCGCGAAGGTGAAAGGAAAGAAGTTTTCTTTTTCGTCGATCTGCGCTTGGATTGGGGTTGCATCAAGGCGATTAAAGTCAAAAGGGAAACTTTTTTTCAAAATCTCGCGCATTTTGCCCAGAACAACATTGATTTTTTTGCCGCTATTGCTTGAATACCACGCGCTTGCTTGATGCATCTCCGGCTGAGCGAAATGGACGTTCAGTCCGTGGTATGAGCTGCATCAGAAATGCGTACTGCACAAACTATCGACGGACGGTCAGAGAGGATCTGACCAACGAGGATTGTGGGGTAATGTGGCAAGCGGCCTCTCCCGAGAAGGATTTCTATGCGTGAGGAACGCCTGGACGTTGAGTCCTTGCCGAGCTCAGAAGACGAGCCTCCTCCGGCCGCGCGGCTGGAAAGAACCTCTTTAACCGCACCTTCCCTGAATGAATCCGTGGTTGCGAATGGACGTGTTTCGACACGTGCGAGCGCAGCGCGAACTCCGCGTGATCCGAATCTGCGATCTCGCGGTAGCAAACCTCGTTGGTCACCGCCTGCGGCTGCTTCTGGAAGCCCTGCGGGTGATGTTTCCGCGACCAATCGGTCGCCCCTTGCTTGGTTGCGCGCGACGCAGAATCCGCGCACCAAAGCGTTTCGAAAACGCTTTTTTCCTGAAGTGACGGATCGCGATTGGAATGATTGGCGGTGGCAGTCCCGCAATCGTTTCCGCACGCTTTCACAAATCGAGCGTGTTTTGCAACTCTCTGAGGATGAGCGCCAAGCGATCATTCAAGGAGGGACGATGTTGCCGGTCGGTGTGACGCCGTACTACATGAGTTTGTTGGAATATGATCAGCCTGAGCAGCCTTTGCGCAGGACGGTGATTCCAACGACGGCCGAGTTTGTCCGAACGGCTGGTGAAGCGGATGATCCGTTGGGTGAAGATGGCCATAGTCCAGTTCCTGGTTTGGTCCATCGATATCCTGATCGTGTCTTGTTGCTAGCGCTTGATTTCTGCTCCACCTATTGCCGTTACTGCACCCGTTCGCGGGTCGTGGGGCATGGGGAGATTGCACCGAACGAAGCGCGGTTGGAACGCATTTTTGATTATTTGCGTGGTGCGACCGAAGTTCGTGACGTGTTGATTTCTGGGGGAGATCCATTAGCGCTGAGCGAAGACCGGCTGGATTGGATCCTCACTCGTTTGCGCGCGATTCCGCATATCGAGTTCATCCGGATCGGCACCAAGATGCCGGCAGTGTTGCCACAACGCATCACTCCGGAACTCTGCCGTATCCTGAAGAAGCATCATCCGCTTTGGATGAGCATCCATTATTTGCATCCTGATGAATGCACGTCGGAGTCAGCGAAAGCTTGCAGCCGACTGATCGAGACAGGCATTCCGCTCGGATCGCAAACCGTGTTGCTCAAAGGCGTGAATGATGAAGTCGAGACGATGAAGCAATTGATTCATCGTTTGCTGATGATGCGTGTACGACCGTATTATCTGTACCAGTGCGATCCGATCAGCGGTTCGTCGCATTTCCGCACGTCGGTCAGCAAAGGCTTGGAAATTATCCAGGGCTTGCGCGGCCATACGACGGGTTATGCCGTCCCGACTTATGTGATCGACGCGCCGGGAGGCGGTGGTAAAATACCGTTGCAGCCTGACTATGTTGTCGGGCGCGATGGACAGGATTTGATTTTGCGCAACTTCGAAGGTCAGGTATTCCGATACCCCGATCCCGAAGGCACCGCTGGAGCAGAACGTGCGATGGATACTTCGTTGCCGATCGAAGATTCATCGTTTCGATTGCCTGTTCTAGCGAGCGCACCATGGATTGCTGGGAGTTCGGAGTGATGTCGGAAGAGTTTCTCTGCGTGCGCTGTGCACGGCACATGAAGACTTGTTGCCAGTTCAGTGAGATTTATGTGACCAAAGGAGATGTTCAACGCATCTCTGAGTACAGCGGCGAAGCGGAATTCCACGAGTATCGCAAACCGAGTAACCCGATCTATGCGGACCAAGATGACGATCCCATCTGGCGCGATCATGTTTTTCGCGCCGATGGGAGTCGCCGTGTCCTCAAGAAACAGACCAATGGGGATTGTCACTTCCTTGGCCCCCAAGGATGTCAATTGCCCCTCGATGTCCGCCCGCTGGTCTGTCGAATCTATCCCTTTGACTACAATGCCGATGGGATTAAAACCGAGTTGTCCCACGGTTGCCCCACTGAGTTGCTCAAGCCGGGCCAGGGTTTATTGCAAGCGCTCGACATGACGCTTGAACAAGTGAAGCCATGGCACAAGCAGCTCTATGAAGAATTGAAAGCCGAGCCGGTATGCGAATTGGTCTAACGTATGACCTCCGCAGCGAATACTTAGCCGCGGGATATACCGAAGAAGAAACGGCTGAGTTTGATCGCGAAGAAACGGTCGACTCCATCGATCAAGCGTTACAACAACTCGGTCATCAAACAGATCGAATCGGTCATGCGAGGCAACTCGTTTCGAGGCTTGCTCGAGGCGATCGCTGGGATTTAGTTTTCAATATTTGTGAAGGGCTGCGAGGCGCGGGGCGCGAAGCGCAAGTGCCTAGCTTGCTCGAGTTGTATGGCATCAACGCAACCTTTGCAGATTCGTTGATGATGGGCGTCTGTTTGCATAAAGGACTGACCAAGCTTGTGGTGCGCGATGCTGGCGTACCGACTCCCGCTTTCACGGAGATTGCCGATTTAAAACAGCTCGATAACCTGACACTGCGTTATCCTTTGTTTGCAAAACCGATCGCTGAGGGCACTGGCAAAGGGGTCACGCCCAAATCCGTGATTGAAAGCGCGCAAGCGCTGCGTGAACACTGCGCGACGCTGTTGAATCAGTTTCATCAGAATGTACTCGTCGAAGAGTTCTTGCCAGGGCGCGAGTTTACCGTGGGGCTTGTGGGAACCGGAGAGAAAGCACGTGTTCTGGGAACACTTGAGATCATATTGCTCGAAGGTGCCGAGCAAGGGGTTTATTCATACGTCAATAAAGAACGTTGCGAAGAGCTGGTCGAATATCGCTATGTCCCCAGTAGTGATCCGGATGTCGCGCGCGCCGAAGCTGTAGCGCTGCAAGCTTGGCGGGCGCTGAATTGTCGCGATGCAGGGCGGATTGATTTGCGATGCACGGCCCAAGGGGAACCGGAGTTTATCGAAGCGAATCCGCTTGCCGGTTTACATCCATCTCACAGCGATCTTCCGATGTTGTGTACGGCGATCCAGATGCCGTATGTCGAATTGATCCGCGAGATTGTCGAATCGGCGCGGTTGCGAACTTAAGTCGCTCGATCGATTACAATACGATCAGCTTTCTTATCCCACCCTCGTAGAGCGACGAGTGACATATGCCCCTGCCCCGTTGTCGCGCAATCCCGTTGCCGGAACAGCAAATCGCGTTTGTTATTGACGATACCGAAGTGACTCGATGGCACTTTGGGCCGAACTCCACGCGTCCATTTTTCTATCCCATGAATGGACCGAGCGGCCTGTCGCTTACGCGTATCGGTCATCCAGGTGCTCCCGATCATGATCATCATAAATCGGTATGGTTTGCGCATTATAAAGTTATGGGAGTCGATTTTTGGAGCGAGAATAGTGCGGCCCGCGTGCGTCAAAAGCAATGGTTAGTGATTGAAGATGCCGATGATCATGCAAGCATCGCTGTGAGCTTGGGTTGGTATGACGGGCATGATCCGCAGGAGCTATTAGAGCAAGAGTTGATTGCGATCATGCGTCCCATGAAAGATGGTGAATGGTCGCTTGAAGTGCAAACCACGTTTAAGCCGAAGGCCGAGCGACTCGAGTTTCAAAAGACGAACTTTGGTTTCTTTGCCGTGCGGATGGCGAAGCAAATATCTGAGTATTTTGGCGGCGGAAAGCTAACCAACAGTGAAGGGCTTGAAGGCGAACGATTGCCCAATGGTCAACCGAATATTTTTGGTAAGCAAGCGAAGTGGATGGACTATAGCGGTCAAGTTCGAGGGGATGTGAGGGAAGGCATCACGTATTTTGATCATCCTTCGAATCCGGGTTATCCCTCTGCATGGCATGTGCGGCAAGATGGTTGGATGGCAGCGTCCGTTTGTATGGAAACGTCCCGTGAGACGACGCAGGATCAGCCTTTGCAGTTACGTTATTTGTTGCATGTCCATCGAGGGGGATACGATGCTGAGAGAGCCTCGCAGCTTGCGAGTGAGTATGCTTCGTATCCGAAGCGGAGTGTGATGAAGTCAAAGAAGCCGCATTATCATTTTGAGTTAGTCTAAGTGCCGTCGGGATTTTTTTGATATTCTCGCGGCCTGCAACTCGCTCATGCCCCATGCCCGCTTGCCGGGCATGAGCATCCGTTTGACAGGCTAGCATCCATGCGTGCTTGCCATTCTCTCGCGCTTGCGATCAAGCGGCGAGCTAATCGTCTCCCAATACGAATCCACTCCCCCGAGCCGTATCTAGATCGCGTCTGTTGAATTGCGGCTCGTCGACGCGCATTCGTACTGGGAGACGATCTGCTCGCCGTAAGAATCAAAGAAGAGGATTTTGAAGCGGACGCGTCGGTTTCTAGCCTGTCAAACTGATGCTCATGCCGGGCAAGCCGGCATGGGGCAGGACGAACAAGCGAGCACGAGACAAGCATTGAGCCTATTGAGTAAACGCCAGCAAATCACCCCTCTAGGGAACTCAACGAATCATCGAGAAAATTTTCGGACCGAATCTGGTTTCCGTACGATTGAGTTAGGACCGAATATAAATTCTAGTATGGGTGACCTGGGAATAATTAATTGTTATGCGGCAATAGTCGGACCGACGCCTTGAATTCCATGATCCAGACACTCGAAGTTGTTCACTATCCGCGAGGTCCAGGAAACCACACAACCAAGTCGTTTCGAGATCCTGATTGGGATACTGTCTTCTCTCAGTTAAAGTCGATGCATCCCTACAAGACCCCGATACTCACGCTCCTGAAGTTCGCCGACATTCCCGACGGCGACATTATGATGGTCAACGGCGGAAACGACGTATTCCATATCCAAATCGCAGATTCTGACGCGAACTGGTTCCAAGCGTATGATCCGGACGGTTCGGACGATACTGTTGATGTCTGGACTTCAGATCAAGGGTTCTCCTGCAAACGCAAATTTACTTGGCCACTGACGACTGCTTCCCAAATCATCAGGCATTACTTCAACACCGGCGAACGCCATCCTGACTTCCAGTGGGAATAACGCGCGACACTTTTGCTGATCGTGGCGTTGCTCACGTCAATCACAGAAAAGCCGCATAACAAATCTAGGCTTACTTGAACAAAGCGAAGCAGACGAAGGTCTCGTTATTGACTTGCGTTGAGCCAACTTCAAACGATCCTGCAGCATTCAGTTTCGGCGGCTGCAACTCGCTCATGCCCCATGCCCGCTTGCCGGGCATGAGCATCAGTTTGACAGGCTAGCATGCGTGTTTGCCATTCTCTCGCGCTTGCGATCAAGCGGCGAGCTAATCGTCTTCCAATACGAATCCACTCCCCCGAGCCGTACCTAGATCGCGTCTGTTGAATTGCGGCTCGTCGCCGCGCATTCGTACTGGAAGACGATCTGCTCGCCGTAAGAATCAAAGAAGAAGATTTTGAAGCAGACGCGTCGGTTTCTAGCCTGTCAAACTGATGCTCATGCCGGGCAAGCCGGCATGGGGCAAGCCACGTAGTGGCGACAGGACGCCACAAACAATGTTGTAAAAAGCCCCGATTATCGGGGCCTAACACAAAAGGGTTTGGAGGTACCTTGTACACTAGGCGAATCTCATCCCGATGAATCTCAATTCGCTCAATCAAGAGCTTCATTAGATCTCGCTTGAGCGACCAATCCGCGTCATCCAGGCGACATGCAATGGTATTGGCAAGCGATGACAATGCCGCGCTTGCAGTATCCACATCTATCACTGATGACGCTTCACCTCGCAAACTATTCAATGCGGATTGTTCGCGTGCATGACGCTCACGTAGAGGTCCAATTCGTTCCTCAAACTCTGAACGTTGTAACAACCCAGTTTCATATCCATCGATCAGACGCTCGATCCGTTCATGAAGGTCATTGACGGTTTTCTGTAACGTCTTGAGTTGCTCGCTTGTAACGCTGGGTTCTTCGCGACGACGATTGAGTTCCACTCGTATCCGATCAGGGTCACGAAGTAGTTTGCAAACCTCCGACCATACCAACGATTCTACTTCGTGGGCCTTGACCGAACTGTTGTCACAGATCTCTTCGTTTTTACGTCGAAACTTATCGGCACCGATACAACGATAGTATCGATAGTGTTTCCCGCCCTGTCGCCGTGAACAAAAGGCTGACCCACAGACCCCGCAGAGCATCAGGCCAGACAACAAGTATTTGCCTCCCGTTTTATGCTCACGTTGACGCTTCTGATTCTCATCCATTCGGGCACGCGCTCTTGCATACAATGCTTGGTCAATAATCGCAGGTACCGAGATCACGATTTGCTCGGAAGACTCTGTGTCTGCGGTCACTTTGGCTTGTCGAGGAACTTTTGGATCTCCACGCTTGGCTCGTTTTCCTGGTTTTCGCGGCACTAAACGCTGTTTGCCATACATCGCATGACCGTGGTAAGCGGGATTGATCAAGATACCACGAATCGTTGCGCGATCCCACCGCGACTTTCCGCTAGCTGTCTTAATGGATTCCTTCGACAAACGACGAACCACTTCGCCGAGCGAGCATTCTTCATTGCCAATCCAATGAAACATTTTACATACATGTTCACTTTGTATCGGATCAATCTCCCATCGCGCAACTCCATCACCTTGAGCTTTGCTGATGTATCGATATCCATACGGAGCACCACTAAACACGCTCACGTTACCTTTCGTAGCTGAGTGTTTCCGTCCTCGCCGAGTGCGTTCCAGAATCTTTTCTCGCTCGTATTCAGCGATGATGCCTTGCATTTGAACTAACAAGTTCGCTTCAGGGGTGTCGGTGGCAGTGCCTTGATTGAGGAAGATAAGTTCGCAGTCATGTTTACGGAATTCTTCGCACAGGATGGCTTGATGCGCCATCTTTCGACTAAGACGGTCCGGTGAATGCACATACAATCGATCAATCGATGACGCCGCAAGGCGATCCCGTAATCGTTCCAGCGCGGGGCGTAAAAGCTCAGCTCCAGAATAGCCGTTATCACAGAATTCCATCTCAGGCAAAATTTGCAATTGATCACTGGCGATGCGCTGACGAAGCGCAGCAAGCTGTGAATCAATCGTGTGCTCGTTAGCTTGTTTTTGAGAACTCACTCGCGCGTAAAGAGCAACTTGTTTTGAAACGTTCATCCTTGAACCTCCATGACGCAATCCATCGCATTAAACGAAGTCGGTAACGCACCTTGTACACTAGTGTCAGCGTGACCTTCGGCAGTTGCTAGCATTTCAATCCGTTGATATGCCAACTCCATCCGCTGTTGGGTGAATCGATCCGTCTGAAACTCAACCACAAGCCTCCGATTTCCGAGTCGAACCGTGCCATCCATGCATTAGAACTCCACAAAAACATGGGAATCCCGATCCGGATGAAAAGTCAGCACTTTACTCTACTTTGTGTATTAATCCCGACTCGGGGACAAACAACGTGGAACAACCAACTGCTTTTTACAACATCGGTTGTGGCGTTAGGATGTAGCCGACGGCGTAAGCCGTCGGTCAGGAAAATAAGAGAATCGCGGCGAGCTAAAGATGATCCAGTTGGCAATGCCTTTTCGAGCGCAAGCTGTTTCGCTCCATCGAAGCTTTTCGACAATACACTTTCACCGACCGTTGATGCATGGCGGCTTCGAATAACTTTATTGCCTTGGCAAATCAATCGCTCGCCGCATGATCTTGCAACATGTTCACCGGTGGCTGAAGCCACCGGCAGAGGGTGTGTCGGCACCTTCGGGCCTGCGCTGGAGTTCCAACTTTAGTTGGTTGAAACGGCTGGTAATCCGGTGCATCGGAAAACTCAACACCTTGCGCCGCGTGACGTATTTAAGAAGAGCGTTGCAAAGGAGCACGATCGGGACTAGCCAACTAAAGTTGGAACACCAGCGTCCGTTCCAAAATGATTGCACCCCGAAATGTAATCGTTTAATCTTATAACGATGATCAAATCTTGGGGTTGGTTAGACGATAATCACAGGAACGAGTGATTCCACGCAAGCACAGCGAGTATTGCAAAGTTCGGCTCAGTATCAAATCGCCGTGCTGCGTGAATCTTAACGTTCTGCCATTGAAATGCACACATGACAACGCTTCAATTCGAAACCGATGCAAGTGGCAATCGTTGGCTGCGTGATAAAAATTTCAACCGTGTAACTTTCATTGACTTGAACCTGAACACACCTACAGGTTCGACGCTGCTTCTTGAACGACTATCGTTCCGGCACTGCAAGACCGACCCTGGCACATGCTGGATTGGAGGACGTACCACGCTTCGGGATGTTGTGATAGAGGATTTAGAAGGTGGAGATGCGATGCGTTTCGACAGCAATTGCCGGTTCGAACGCGTTGTGCTGCGGCAAAAAAAGTCGACGGGTAAACTATTCATCACACCCGCTGACGCTGACTTGCCACATGTGGACGACATTGATAGTTGGTGCCTAGACATTACTGAGTTTAATGGTGCTGAGGTTGTTGTTGTCGGATTACCAGTAGACAGGGTTCGCATCAATCCCAATCGACACGTGATCGTACATCGTAATTGGCGATATCAACTCGACTGGGCGTTACTCGGATTGAATCGCCTTGGCTTCATAGGACTCACCACAAAGAAGGTAGATGTGCATGCCCGAGAAACAGGAATTTTCAGCTTGCCGGACCCTGTAGAGAACAATCGCTATTACCGGGAGGCTGTTGCTGAAATCGATTTGCTTCGACGGGCCGGTATAACTATTGGGTGAACTACGGCATAACAAATCTAGGCTTAGATGATGCGTCGCTAAGCGATGGATGAAGGCGCACCGAGAGCTTGAATGGTGCTGGAAAGTTCTGCCGGCCGAGAGTCAGCCAGCATCTAAGCCCTTGTTCATGAAGCCCAGCGGCAGTTTGAGTTATGGAAGGCAGAGGCCGCAGGCGAATGCGAAACGATTTTCAGTTAGATCCCGTTTGGCACGTCATGTGTATTAGGGGATTGCTTCTTAACGTCGGAAGCCCAGGTTCATGGAAATGCCGAATTCTCAGGGTCTTTGTGTCGTGGTTGCCTATTCGCCGCAGACCGGTAGGGCAGTTTCCCTTAGTCCCAAACTAGAAGCACGACCACTCGCAAATGCAAGCTGTCTGGGTCTCAGTGTCGATAAAATGGAGCGAAGCCAAGATGTTACGGTCGTGAGCAGAACTATGATGGCAGTCTCAAGACTTCAGTAACTCAAACTGCCGCGCAGCGGCTTACTTGAACAAAGCGAAGCAGACGAAGGTCTCGATCGGTCGTTATTGACTTGCGTTGAGCCAACTTCAAACGATCCTGCAGCATTCAGTTTCGGCGGCTGCAACTCGCTCATGCCCCATGCCCGCTTGTCGGGCATGAGCATCAGTTTGACAGGCTAGCAACCATGCGTGCTTGCCATTCTCTCGCGCTTGCGATCAAGCGGCGAGCTCATCGTCTCCCAATACGAATCCACTCCCCCGAGCCGCATCTAGATCGCGTCTGTTGAATTGCGGCTCGTCGACGCGTATTCGTACTGGGAAACGATTAGCTCGCCGTAAGAATCAAAGAAGAGGATTTTGAAGCGGACGCGTCGGTTTCTAGCCTGTCAAACTGATGCTCATGCCGGGCAAGCCGGCATGGGGCAAGCCACGTAGTGGCGACAGAATGCAGCCGACGGCGTAAGCCGTCGGTCAGGAAAATAAGAGAATCGCGGCGAGCGAAAGATGATCCAGTTTGCAATGCCTTTTCGAGCCGCAAGCTGTTTCGTTCAGTCGAAGCTTTCTTGATTTATCCCTGCCGCGTTAAAGCCGTCGTTCCTGTTGCGTATCCTTCATTCATGACTCGAGAAATCACCACTGTGAATCCCAGCTCCCCTAGTCCCGGAAGACCGGGGCGAGGGGAGTGGATGAACTTTGAAGTGTCAACGCTTCTAACGATCAAGTGACGCTGGCGGGACAACCACGTGCTCGTGCTCAATGAAATGGTGCTCGTAATCGAAACCGCTACGCGAATCTTTGTTTATTGGTTATGTGAGACCCTCCCCGGCCGCTACGGCGTCCGACCCTCCCGCAAGCGGGCGGGTGGCTCAAAAAAGATCACGAAGGATTCGAATCATTGCCCTTCAATCCATCGGTAACGCTCGTTGCTCTTCAACCCATGGCGTCGTTCGACTTGACCCGAGGGCCATCGCACTTCTACCTCATCAATGAGCGAAACATCCGCCACCCCGAAGTGCAAGATGGGTTCGCAACGGCAAAGGTATCCATTTCCGCCCACCAACCAAGAAGTCCAGCTCTGCGTGCCGCAGCGTACGATAACCTCTGCTCCAATCGCTTCTCGCTCGCTGACGGTGCCGGTCAATTCAAACTGAACCCAGTTTCCCCCCGAGGTATCGTTTTGTAACAAAGCCACCGGTTGGTCGAGATGACCAGCGACCAAATCCATGCGTCCATCACGGTTCCAATCCATGGTTGCCAGTGTGCGTCCCAGCGCGGGTGTTTTCCAATAAGCATCAGCTTCTCCGTCCGCCTCGACTAATACGAACTTGTTGGGGCCTCCACGCATTAGCTGAGGTAGCATGCGATAAGGCTTATTATCCGGCAAATGGTTGTAAATATTTCCGTTCAAAATGGCGAGATCTAGCCAACCATCATGATCGATGTCGAAGGCTTGGGTGCCCCAACCCATTTGTGACATGGTGAGTAGATCCAGTCCGTACTGTGCAAATCGATTCTGGAACAAACCTGATGGTTGTTGAAGATAGAGATCTGAAGTTTCATCGGTGAAATTGGTAATATGCAAGTCTATCAAGCCGTTTCGATCAAAGTCGCCGTTGGCTACGCCCATACAGCTTCGCGGCAATCCAATAACCCCCAACGCGCAGCCGAACCACTGGGCTTGTTCCTTCAGGATGTAGCCCCGACGGGCATCATCACTTTCAGGTCGATAGCTGACCCAATAATGATTAAGGTCTGTATCATTCGCGATGAACACGTCATTGCCAGCGCGCCGGTCGAAATTTGCAATGATCCCGCCGAAACCATAGCTCGGAACTTGCCGGGGCTCGCATGTCGTTAGTAAATCAAACTCGCCATCTCCGCGGTTGTGCAAAAATCGATTGGTAGCCGGACGATAACGCTGGGGGCTACAGAGGGGCGTGGGGGTATTTCCGATGCAAAGGGCCTTATACGCCTGCGGATCATCAATGTAATTGACTTCGACAATCTCCGGCAAATGGTCACCGTCAAGGTCGCCGCAGAGGATAGAGGTTGTCCATGCATTGGCCCCCTCGAGATTAGGTGCTAACTCGCTTCTGCGAAAAGTACCATCACCGTTGTTGTAGTAAAGAACATTGATTCCAATGTTTGCCACGATCAGATCGATGAACCCATCTTGATTGATGTCTGCAGCACTCGCACCCTGGGCAAAACCGAGATCGCCTGTCATGGAGTGCTCCGTGATGTTAGTAAACGACTCGCCTCGAAGATTGCGGTAAAGCTGATTTGGGAGCGATACCATACTTGTCGGAAACTCACCTCCTCCTTGCGTGAAATAGAGATCAGACCAACCATCCAAGTCGATGTCGCATACAGCGATGCCCCCACCGGTTGATTCATGCAACAGTAGTTCTTCCGACTGACCGGTTCGATTGGACTGATAACGGAAATCAATTCCCACTTGGGAAGATACATTGTGAAATTGAATGGGTGTGACCTGTGTATCCGGCTGTACGGATGCAATAGGCTCCAAGGATTCTCTCGCGATGGCGAGCTCCGGCAACGGCCACTCCTCAAGTTTTAAGCCGCACCTAGCCCACGCTTCGTTTCGCACGAGTCGGAAGTGATGTACCGGATTAGCCGTTTGTTCCGTGACCGATTCGACAGGCGGATTCGATAAGGAGCGCTTAGGGTCCGTTGAATTCGAAGCGATGTTCTTTATGCGACTCCATGCGTTCGCCTCTTCGTTTCTATGCAATTCACTTAACAGGCGCTCGAGTTTTATGTAATCCTCTGTTTTTCGTTCGATACCCGTGACAATGTAATTCACTTGATCAAGCAAATTAAAACGGTGCATGACAGTTTTTGATTCTTCTATTCGATCCGAGACGGCCAACGAGCGGGCAAGTGCTAAATACGAGAAACGATCGGTGTCATCTCTTGATACTGCCTCGAGAAAGCACCGGATGGCGGCGGGATGTTGGTCCCGTCGCTGATACCAGATGCCTATGGCATACCAGTACTCGGGTTCGCGTTCGACATTCTGAGGGAGTCGTTGCGACCACGCTACAAAGGCTTGGTCATCTGGAAGTTCTGCGTAGAGTCGTCCTACAAAGCCTGCTATCGAAGTTGAATGAGGATTGGATTTAAATGAAGGTTCGACAATTTCACGAGCCTTGCGAAGATCCCCTTGGTACCACTGCAAACGGGCATCGCTCAGGGGTTGATTCTTGATGCGAGAGGAGTCGGTGACTTCATCGAGCGTTCGGTGTACGAAAGGTTCGCAGAAACAATTCATCCCGTACAATTCGTCTTCTGTAACATCTCCAAGTTCGGCTAGTGCCCGAAGATGAGGTGCCGCTTCGATGCGCCGACCTTGATTGTTGAGTAACTGAGCGAGTCGTCGGCGCGCGACGGGAAACTTGCTTTGTTTTTGTATCAGTTGAATCAGTTTGCGCTCCGCTTCATCGTACTTGTTGAGTGCGATCAACCAATCGGCGGATTGTCCTAGTGCCGCAAGACTCGCTTGAGGATGTTCTGCTGGTACCGCTTCGAGAGTCTTGACGGCTGTGGCCAAATCACCGAGTCCGGCTTGGCATCGGGCCGCCAAGAAGAGGGCTTCAGGGTGATTCGGGTTCTCGGCAAGGATAACCTTTAAAGATTGAAGGGCATCTTGAAAGCGGCCTTGTTCCACGGCGAGGCTTGCACGTTCGATGATCTCAGGAGTGCTTAAGACCGGTTTTTTTGAAGCTGGATTTGATGAACTCTCGGCACGCGGCGATTGCGAGTCACATCCCGCAAGGATGAGAAGGAACGGAATCAACAAGTTGACGATCTGGATAGCGGGTCTCATGGAAGCGGATTATAGCAGCGCTGGAGTTCAAGCTTCAGCTTGTCCGGTATTGGAAAGAAGAGGGCGCCTGAAGGCTTCACACCAGCGCTGGAGTTCAAGCTTCAGCTTGTCCGGTATTGGAAATGAAGAGGGCGCCTGAAGGCTTCACACCAGCGCTGGAGTTCAAGCTTCAGCTTGTCCGGTATTGGAAAGAAGAGGGCGCCTGAAGGCTTCACACCAGCGCTGGAGTTCAAGCTTTAGCTTGTCCGGTACTGGAAAGAAGAGGGCGCCTGAAGGCTTCACACCAGCGCTGGAGTTCAAGCTTCAGCTTGTCCGGTATTGGAAAGAAGAGGGCGCCTGAAGGCTTCACACCAGCGCTGGAGTTCAAGCTTTAGCTTGTCCGGTATTGGAAATGAAGAGGGCGCCTAAAGGCTTCACACCAGCGCTGGAGTTCAAGCTTTAGCTTGTCCGGTATTGGAAATGAAGAGGGCGCCTAAAGGCTTCACACCAGCGCTTGCTATTGGTCAATCCATCGTTGGATAAGCATTAAATTCTAGAGCTTTTACGCTTCATGGAGAAAGGGAGAGACACGAGGAGATGGGTACGCCGGGTTTTCGCAGGTTACAATATTGGTGATGAGAGGTTTCTGCTGATGTCAACTCGTGTCGTGTACTTTGCCGCCCTGTTCATCATGGCAAATGGTGGAATCGTTCGGTCGTCGGAAGCCGCTGTTGATTTTGTCCGTGATGTACGCCCTATCTTTGAAAAACATTGTTACGCGTGTCATGCTGGCGAAAACCAGGAGTCGGGGTTTCGTCTAGATGTCAAAGGATTGGCTCTGAAAGGTGGCGACAATTATGGCCCGGACATTGTTCCGAGAAAGCCGCAGAACAGCCCTTTAGTGCAACTAGTAAAGACGAATGATGCTTCGAAACGTATGCCCCCTGAGGGTCCGGGTTTGGGCACGGCAGAGATTCGAGTGCTTGAAGATTGGATTAGAGAGGGTGCGGATTGGCCGGACGGTGTTGACCGCGTGGAGCTGAAAGACTTGCGCGATCACTGGTCGTTCAAGCCCGTTGCAAGCGATTTTGGGTTACGTCAGATCGACGAATTCATTGATCAAAGGCTTGCTGATGTCGGTTTGAAACGAGCGGAGGAAGAAAAACCGGAACGATGGTTAAGGCGAGTGACGTTTGATTTGGTTGGTTTGCCTCCATCGCTCCAGGAACTGGATCAGTTTCATGCGGAGCTTAATAGTGGTAAGCGTCGTGAAGAAGTTTATCGGCGTGTCGTTGATCGATTACTAGCTTCGCCTCGATATGGAGAGCGGTGGGGACAAGCTTGGTTGGATTTAGTTCGATATGCGGACACACATGGATTCGAAGTTAACACCGAGCGTCCTAATGCTTGGCCATATCGCGACTTCGTAATCTGTGCCCTGAATGATGATCTTGCGTACGATGAATTCATTCGTCGCCAGATTGTCGGTGATCAGTTAGGGCATGATGCAGCGACTGGTTTCTTAGTTACAGCATCAGTGCTGCTGCCGGGACAAATAGGCAAAGATGCCCCTAGCATACGCTTGGCACGTCAAGATGCTTTAGATGAGATTGTCAACAATGTGGGGCAAACATTTTTGGCACTAAGTCTAGGTTGCGCGCGCTGTCATGATCATAAGTTCGATCCGATCACTTCGCGTGATTACTACGCAATGCAAGCGTTTGTTGCAGGAGTCGATTACGAAGACCGTGAACTTCGAAGTGCTGAGAATCAAAAGCGTAAGCAACAGATTGAATCGATTAAGGTGAAATTGCAGGCCATCGAAAGTGAGTTGAATAGCATCGCGCCACTGGCGCGGCCCCGGTCTGATACCAATGGTGAGGGTATATCAAAACTTTATGAGCGCAGTGCCGTAAATCGTCGATTGTGTGTTGATCGCTTTCTTCCTGTAAAGACTTCACGACTTCGGTTTGAGATATATGCTGCGAACAGTTTGGAGCCGTGCATTGATGAGCTAGAGGTGTTTAATACCGCTGGGACAAATGTCGCGATTTGTTCCAGAGGCTCAAAAGTAACAGCGTCCGGCGAACAGCGTTCCCCGAATCGACACGCGATGGAATACATCAACGACGGAAAGTTGGGGAATGCGCACAGTTGGTTAGGCAACGAACCGGGAAAAGGATGGATTGAGGTTGAGTTTGAAAGCAGCGAAGAAATTGATCGCGTCCAATGGAGTCGTGATCGAGTCGGTCCCTATGAAGATCGCTTACCGATTGAGTACGCGATTCTTGTTGAGCAAAGCGATTCATGGCAGAGAGTTGCCGATTCATCGGATCGTAAACCTTGGGTCGCTGGAAAAGATCTCGGCCCTATTTTCACGATTGAAGGACTGTCATCCGAGGAGAAGGTGCAGGCACAGTCATTGATGAAAGAGAAGGCAGAGTGTGAAGCAAGTGTAAAGCAGCTTGAGGATGGTCTGCTTGTGTTTGCCGGACGATTTCATGTCCCGGAAACGATCTTTGTTCTCAATCGCGGTGATCCCGAGCAACCTACAGAGGAGATTGCACCACGCGTGATCGCAGCGCTGGGAGAAGCAACGTTTGATCTGCAGAGTGATGATGCGAAGCGACGAAAAGGACTTGCCGAGTGGATTGCAAGTAGATCGAATCCTTTGACAGCGCGTGTCATTGTAAACCGAATATGGCAGGGGCATTTCGGTGTCGGCTTGGTTGAGACGGCTAGTGATTTTGGCCATAACGGTACGCGTCCATCGCATCCAGAGCTACTGGACTGGTTGGCAAGCGAATTGGTGCGACATGATTGGAGCATGAAGTGGTTACATCGTGAAATCGCGCTTAGTGAAACGTATCGACAGTCGACTCGAGGAACAATGGAGTTGGGGGTGACGGTTGATGCGGAAGATCGCTTGTTATGGCGTTATCCCACGCGAAGACTCGAAGCGGAGATGATCCGCGACATGATGTTGGTTGCGAGTGGAGAAATGAATTTTCGGATGTATGGGCGAGGATTTGATTTGTTTGACAAGCGAGGTGGATTGGTGGGGTTCAATCCTGTTGAAAGATTCGGCTCAAGAGGATTGCGGAGAATGATTTACGCGCATAAAGTGCGACGTGAACGTGAGGCAGTGTTCGGAGCGTTCGATTGTCCCGACGCTGGCCAGAGCACAGCTCGAAGGCGTGAGTCGACCACGCCTATTCAAGCACTTAATCTTTTCAATAGTCCGTTTACTTTAGATCGCGCACATTCATTAGCTGATCGTCTGCAGAGACTTGAGGGCGAAGGAGAGAAGGACGGTTCCGCGAGGTTTTGGATTCGAATCGCCTTTAGCGCGGTTTTCAGCCGCGAGCCGACGGAGCAAGAATATGCGTTGGCTATACCCTTAGTTGAACAGCATGGATTAGAGCCGTTGTGCCGAGCATTGCTCAATGCGAACGAAGCGATCTACTATTGAGAGCCGGTTATTTGAATATGACTCAACATCGACTGCGTCGTAGAGATTTTTTTGCCGAGAGTAGCCACGCCCTTGGGGCGATTGCGCTGACGACTCTATTGAGAAATGATCAGTTGCTTGCTGGAGGAGCGATGGATCCATTGATTGATCCATTGATTGATCCGGCGCGACCCTTTGCTGCTCGTCAACCTCATTTCACGGCGAAAGCGACAAATGTTATTGTCGTATTTTGTGCGGGGGCGGTCAGTCAGTTGGAAACTTGGGACTACAAACCGGAGTTGGTCAAGTGGGATGATAAACCTTTGCCGGGAGGACCGAGCGTTACGTTTCAAGGGCCAGCAGGGAATCTTGCTAAACCGCAGTATCGATTCCGTCCTCGCGGTGAAACGGGTAAATGGGTTAGCGATCTGATACCTCATTTAGCTGAGTTAACTGATGATATCGCGTTTGTTCATTCGCTGACGAGTAAATCAAACACGCATGGTCCAGCGGAGAACTTCTTATCCACAGGCTTTGTGCTGGATGGATTCCCGAGTTTAGGGTCGTGGGTTACCTATGCTTTAGGAAGCGACAACCAGGATTTGCCGGCTTATGTAGCAATACCTGATCCAAGGGGAGTTCCGCAGAACGGTTCCAATAACTGGGGTGCTGGCTTCCTGCCAGCGGCGTTTCAAGGTACGACGATGAGTTCCCGAGAGCCGATTCGCCATTTGTTAGCGGACGGAGTATCGCCAGTAAATGATCGTGTTGCAAGAGAACTGCTTAAGCAATTGAATTCGGTTCATCAGCAAGAACATCCTGGGGACGATAAGCTTGCGGCGAGGATTGCAAGTTATGAGTTAGCAGCGAAGATGCAACTGAGCGTACCGGAGTTAAATGACTTGAGCGGAGAGTCTGCGTATACCCTATCGATGTACGGTGCGGATGATGGGAGCAATCCAGACAAAGCCGCATTTGCGAAGAACTGCATTTTGGCGAGGCGGTTGGTGGAACGCGGCGTGCGATTTGTTCAGTTGTTTAATGGTGCATATGCGAGTGGAGGAAAGCTCAATTGGGATGGGCACAATGCGTTGAAAGAGCAGTACGATGTACATGCTGCGATACTTGATCAGCCCGTTGCAGCACTTATTCGGGATCTCAAGCAGCGAGGATTGTTGGAGAATACACTTGTTGTGTGGTGTACGGAGTTTGGGCGAATGCCATTCTTCCAGAAGGGCTCACAGGGCCGAGATCATAATCCGGACGGATTCACTTGTTGGATGGTGGGAGCCGGGGTCAAGCCGGGTGTGAGTCATGGAGCCACGGATGAGTTCGGTCGTCGGGCAGTATTAGATGTGCATCCATTGTATCATTTCAATGCGACCATTCTTCATTTGCTCGGGTTGGATTATGAAGCCTTATCGTTTGAGCATAATGGCATCCGGCGTCGGCTAACGAATGTCGAGGGTAAAGTCATCCGCGAGATACTCGCATGACCCAATCTGTGTGAGTTGGTAAGCCAAAGTTGATAAAAATCGTGCTGAAGCATGTCGCCACGAAGGGTAGCCATGGTTGCAAGCTTGAACACTCGCGAGGAGTTTGGCACAATAGGGACCTGCAATTAAGAAAAATGATAAAGCTTTTTCAACAGGTCTATTCTTTATGTTGTTTATCGTTTGGGCAGTGCGGCGCATAAGCGTTTTCGTGGTGACGGTAATATTTGTATTCGTTTTAGCGCCGGGACTTTGTAGTGCGCAGTCGAGCTTACGCACATGGCACACCGCTTCGGGCGGGTTTTCGGTCGACGCTGAGATGATCGATGTGCGCGATGATAAAGTGCAGCTAAAGAAAAACGATGGGACGCTGCTTTGGATCGAAATCGATAAGCTGAGCTTGGGCGACATTCGCTATGTCGCTGAAGCGATGAATAAAGCGCGCGAGGATCTGAAGAATCAGCTAGGTAAAAATCAACCCAATGCCGCTCCCCAAGTTACTCCCGCTGTAACGCCAGCACCAAAACCCGAAGTCCCAGCGGAGTCGATGGAACCTGTTTCCGAAGTAACTAATCGGTTGCCGGGATGGGAAGTGGTTTCCGATGCCGCGAGCTTTAGGTCGCCGTTCGCAGGAATGCAAGAAGTCAACCTTGTGCTTGGGAGGGTGTCGTCTAGCGACCTCGTGTTTCCAGCAATTCCTTCCGCTTGGATGGCCATCAAGAAGAACTCTGGCGGTGTTTACCAATGTCGAGTCGCAAATATTCGAACCGGAAAGATGCTTGAACCATTCTCCGTCGATGGCTATTCGTCGCATATAGCGCTGAGCGCAGATGGAGCTTTCTACGCACAAGGAAATGGCTATCCAGTGAAGGTCACACTTTATAATACTGCAGATGGCAAGAAGCTACACGAGATCAATCCTAGCGACCTCACATCAATTCATTCGCTTCATTTTCTTTCACCTGAACAACTCATGATGATTGGCAACGGTGGGAGAGGAGGAAAAGCGGTGATCTACGATGCGATAACAGGAAACGTTTCCAAAGTGATCGAGCTTCAGGATGGTTCGCCGAGCAAAATGGCAGTCAGCCAAAACGGGAAGCTACTTGCGATAAAAGATCATGCCGCAACGATTTCCATTTACGACACGAAGTTAGGAAGAAAGAAAGCCGATCTGGTGGTGGTTTCAGTAAAAGAAAATAGGTACCTGCAAATCGATAGCATGGCTTTTTGTCGGAACGGTGCCGAGCTCGTGGTCATTGGTTCGTCGAACGTGGGGGAGTTGCATGCCTTTTCCATGGACACTGGACGAGTTGTCGCTAAACATGAATTAAGCGATCGCATTCAATCGCTGGTTGCTGGATATACGTCGAACGTTGGTCCCGTCATTGAATCTTACGGGGAAGATAAAGGCTGGATTCTGTACGGCGCGGCCATTGTTGATCGCGAGCAAGGCGGACCGGTGTGGGTGGAGTCAAGAAAGTCATCCGATCATACGCCGTTGTTTCGTACCATGATCGACCATGACAAACAACTTAGTTTAGTTGGCGATCATTCGGCTTTCCGGTTCGAAATTGCCCCCTTGCCACTCTCAGAAATATCAAAGTCGGCGACGATTGTTGCGAACGGAGGAAAAGCGGAAGACGCGGGTTTGCCTGCGATAACAGTCGTTGACGGAAAGTCGGCTAGACTGCTGTCCCCAGAGATAGTCCCACAGAACTATAGCGGTCAATTGCGCAAGGTTGAGGGGCACTACGAATCAGAAAATATTCCTGTTCCCAACGAAAATGGCTTTATCTCGAATGTGCTTTTTGCAAGCGACCAAAAAGCTACATGCGTCGCGATCCCCGTTCCTAAGGAGGGGCAGAAAAAGCGTGCCATTGTGATCAACATGGCTCAAGCGATGATTGAAAAAGAGTTTGAAACGATCGCAGCGTCTTTTTTTCACGATCTCTCGCCTGACGGTAAATGGCTTGCAACATCAACTGGTCGGCAAAATGACCGTGTTGATATCTATGATGTCCAAGAAGGAAAGCATGCGGTAGCCTTTAGACCCTTTCAAAATAGCGATGACCGCGATCGCATTGTCAGTATTCGCTTTCTCAATCCATCGTTGCTGCTCACGAGCCACAACCAAGAATCGATCGTCTGGGAATTCACGTCGCTGAAACCGCTCTATCGTTTCAAGTCCTTTGGGAGTGTTTTCCCGTTTCCGAGTGGCGAGCGATTCTTGCATCGAGATGAAACAGGATGGATCGTGCGCAGAAGTGATGATGGCCAGGCAATGGGGCGGTTGGAGTCTTCCGGCGGAAATATAGATGGCGCACAGACGGCAAGTTTCCTTTCAGATGAATCGGCATGTGCGATACTTACGTCTTCGGAGCAGCAGCAAAAGATCATTGCCTGGGATCTTTTGACAGGAAAGCGAAGAAAAGAGATCGTGGTTTCCTCTATTGCGGCTCCCGTATGGACCTTGTCCCTTGATCGCAATCGGCAAGTGACGATTTATGATTCTCGGACTCGGAAGCAATCCGAAGAAATCTCCATACCGACTGCAGAATCGATCTCGTGGTGCAACGATCATGAGTTATTGGTCCAATGGACCCGGCGGGATCAAAACCGGTTTGCAGATTCCTCAAAGGTTTCGCCGAACGTCGTTTCATTAGTGTCACTGGACGAATCACGAATCCTTTGGGATTACCGATTGCCTCTTGGGGTTGTTTTGAAGAACCTGCCCCAAGGGCAATTGTGGTTTGTTGAATTTGCATCGGCAGGACATCGTTTAGTCGGCGTGGATTTACCATCAAAGGAAGCGTTGACACAGATAGCAAAAGCTCCACAGCCCAAGCCATTATTGAAGGAAGGGAGCACTCTGGCGCTCGCCGTCATGGTGAACCTGTCCGGTGATAAACTCGCTGATGGGATTCTAAAGGACCAAGTCATTGCGGCCCTAACTCCGAAACTGAGTCAAGCGAATATTGAGGTTGGCGAGCAGGGATCTGTCAAGCTTTCGATCGAGATTAACCAAGTGGTTGTCTCAAATGGAATCGCAATGCAGCCCATTGCAAATTTGCTGGCATCGTGCCGTCTGACAGATATCTCCGGCAAGGTGTTATGGCAGCGGGATCGGCTCATTGATAATAAGTTAGCCCAAGCGAATCGTCCGGTCTTGGCAGATGACATGCGAAAGAAAGTGTGGGGTAACACCCTGACTTGGCTTAAGGAAACGATCGATCCGGCGACTATGTATGAAAAGTGGTATTATCGAGGGCTGGGTGAGTCGTTTTTGTCGAGTTCGGGCGAGCAATTGATTCAAAGCGCGACGGAGGGTGATGGCGGTTAAAGCTATCGTGTGCTGTGTCCCCGAGAAGATGTCCGTGATGGGAATGATCGCGCGAAGACACGAACGAGGCGAAGGTCCGATGCTGCATCCTCTCCTTTACTTCGCGATCTTAGCATCATCGGGGGCGAGTCGGGTCTGGAGTAACAGCCTATGTTACTGGGTTAGGGGCTGGCTAAGGCAATGGCATAGGCCGTGGCATGACTGCGGCAGTGGCTAATACTGATCAGCATCTCTTCGATCCGCTGCTCTTCGCATAGTTCCCGCGCACGACCACCGAACGCAATCCGCGGTTTGCCATTCGCATCACTTCGCACTTCGATATCCGTCCACTCGATTCCGTTACTCCAGCCAGTTCCCAAAGCCTTTAGCACCGCTTCCTTCGCCGCAAAGCGACCCGCGTAATGTTGCGTCGCTTGCTTGCGCGAAGAGCAATACGCAATTTCTTTAGGGGTATACACTCGCTCGAGAAACTGTTGCCCGTGTCGCTCAATCATTTTCGCAATCCGGGCACATTCAATAATGTCTGTGCCAATGCCAATTACATTCATGCGCTTAACCCACTAACATTCAGACCACATGACTTTTGCGCCCGCTCAAGCACTTTGGCTGCTACGGTTCTTGCACGTTTCGCTCCATCGCGAAGCACTTCCATGACATAGTCAGGACGCTGCTCAAACTCGCGTCGCTTTTGTCTTGCATCTGCAAAAAACGCTTCGCTCGCGTCCGCTAGTTTCTTTTTCACATCTCCGTAACCGAACCCACCACGGCGATACATCTCCGCCATCGATTGCACTTCACTCGGACCCGCCACAAGAGAAAACAACTCAAACAAGTGGTCCCCTTCTGGCTCTTTCGCTTGATCCACCGGTCGACTATCGGTCACGATCCGCATGATCTGCTTGCGGATCGCTTTTTCATCCCCAAACAACGGCAAGGTATTGCCATAGCTTTTACTCATCTTCTGCCCGTCCGTCCCTGGAACTTTGGCTGCGTCGGTTACGACATGCGCTTTAGGCAAGCGAAACGTATCGCCGTACGTGTGATTCCAGCTACCCGCTAGATCGCGACAGACTTCGATGTGTTGCACTTGGTCTTGCCCTACCGGAACCCACTCCGAGTCATAAGCTAATATGTCCGCTGCCATCAGGACCGGATAAGTAAACAGTCCCGCATCCGCCGGCAGTCCCCGTGCTTTCTTGTCTTTATAAGCGTGGCAATTTTCTAGCATCGACATCGGCGTTGTGGTCATCAATAGCCAGCACAATTGACTCACCTCGGGTATATCCGATTGAACAAACAACGTCGCTCTCGCAGGATCTAACCCCAAAGCCAGTAGATCAATGGCCGCATCGCGGACGTATCCTTGCAACTCCTTCGGATCACGAACTGTTGTCAACGCATGCAAGTCCGCGATGAAGTAGTAGCCTTCATTCTCTTGCTGCAATGCAATGTACTGACGAATGGCTCCGAAAAAGTTACCCCAATGAAATCGACCCGTAGGCTGAATTCCCGATAAGACGCGCAATGGTTTCGCGGATTTTGCGGCCGTTTCTACCGACATGATTGACTATGACCTATTGAAGTGTTGAAGAACGCTGATTGACCTTACTGATGCTATGGTCGAGGATTGAGTTGCAGTGTTCCAACCACCGCTTGAACACTCGAGGCATTGAGAAACTGCAGTGCTTCTGGCAATTGTTCGACGAAACGCTGTGACACTTGAGGATCATAATAGTTCGCCGTGCCGATCTGTACCGCCGTCGCTCCGGTAACCAGGAACTCCATCACGTCGTCAATCGTGGCGATACCACCGATCCCAATCACCGGAATCTTTGCTACCTGTCGCACTTGATGGACACAACGCAACGCAATCGGCTTGATCGCCGGTCCACTAAGTCCGCCTAAATTATTACCAAGCAACGGCCGTCGACGTCGCCAATCTACCGCCATCGCTTGAACCGTATTGATTACACTGACCGCATCCGCCCCGCCCGCTTCAGCCGCTAAAGCGACATCGGCTATCCGCGTCACGTTCGGCGTCAGTTTCGCAATCACCGGTACCGCACATCGCGATACCGCAGCACGCACTAACCGCTCACAACAATTCGGATCTGTCCCGAAGTCGACGCCTCCCGAAACGTTTGGGCAAGATATGTTGAGCTCGACTGCAGCGACCTTTCCGGTGTCCCCAACGCGAGCCGCTAAATCCACAAACTCCGCTTCGGTTCGTCCCGCCACACTCACGATTACGGCAGTGGGAAGCGTCTCCAGATACGGCAAATGATGCGCAATAAATGTGTCGACTCCGTCATTGTCCAAGCCAATCGCATTGAGCAAACCCGCCGCCGTTTCCACGGTTCTCCACGGAGGGTTCCCTATTCGGGGCGCAGCTGTGATCGTCTTCGGGAGTAAACCGCCAAGCTTTTCAAAATCCACCAACCCCTGCATTTCACGCGCATAACCGAAGGTTCCCGATGCCGTGAGGATGGGGTTTCGCAGGCTAAGCCTGCCTAATCGAACACTTAAATCCATTGACTATTACAACCTACGATGATCGCCAAGCCTACTGACAAACCGACGCCCTTTCGAGTGTTCACTTATCATGACCGGTTTTCCCGAAAAACTGAACGCCCCATACCTCCTCAAAACGTTGGGCTTTCGTTAGCTTTTCAATGAATTAGCCGATTCTCATCCCCGACCTTACCGGATTTAGTATGCTCCTCGCGATCGGAATTGTCTTCGTACTCGGCTATCTCGTTATCGCTTTGGAGCATCCGCTCAAGGTCGACAAAGCGGCAGCGGCTCTTTTGACCGGCGTCCTCTGCTGGGCCTTGTATAGCTTTGGCGCTGACGAGTTGATCCCGACCGAAGCGATCCCCCAGTGGTTCCTCGATAAAGCCCATGATCCAAACGCAAGCCATACACCGCTCGAGCTTAAACGAGAGTGGCTCGTCGAAGGGCAGCTAACGCATTACGTCAGTGAGATCGCAGGAATTCTTTTCTTTCTCATGGGGGCAATGACTATCGTCGAACTCGTCGATGCTTTCGAAGGTTTCTCTTTGATCACTTCTCGTATCAAAACACGGAACCGAAGCTCACTCGTTTGGCTCATTGGTCTCCTGACGTTCTTCATGTCTTCGGTACTCGATAATCTCACGACAACGATTGTCATGGTGTCGTTGATCAAAAAACTAACCGATGATCAAACGGAACGCATGACGATGGCGGGACTCATTGTGATCGCCGCGAACGCCGGTGGAGCTTGGACCGTGATCGGCGACGTCACGACCACCATGCTCTGGATCAAGAATCGTTTAGACACGGTTGGCGTGATGCGAGATTTATTCTTACCAAGCCTCGCTTGTTTGGTGCTTCCCGTTCTCTTTATCAACTGGCGCTCAAAACAAAAAGAACTATCCGCTTCGTCATCTATGCAATCGAACCATCGCGCTCGACTCAAACCAGCGCATCAGCGCATCATGTTGTTCATGGGCACCGCCGGTTTAATCAGCGTACCAATTTTTAAAGCGGTGTTTCATTTGCCCCCGTTCGCGGGCATGATGCTTTCGTTAAGCATCGTATGGATCGTCGCGGAGTTTTTGCGACATGGCATGATCGATCATGACGTGCGCACGAGCACGCATGTGATTGAAGTGCTCCGCAGAATCGATTTATCGAGCGTGCTCTTCTTCCTCGGCATCTTATTGGCTGTCAGCGCACTTGGAGCAACCGGCATCTTGACGCGCACCGCAGAACAACTCGCTGAAGCTTTGCCGAATCGCGTGGCTGTGGCCGTCTTGATCGGTCTCATCTCTGCTGTTGTCGACAACGTACCGCTTGTTGCAGCAGGTATCGAAATGTATGCAGATCCTAAAGGCCACTGGTTCTGGAGCTTGCTCGCTTACTGCGCCGGAACCGGCGGAAGTTGCCTTATCATCGGTTCGGCCGCCGGCGTCGCAGCGATGGGGCTCGAGAAAATTTCCTTTTTCTGGTACTTCCGAAAGATCTCCTTGCTCGCGGCATTAGGCTATTTCGCGGGCATCGCTGTCTACCTCGCTCAGATGTATCTCACGGGCAATTGGTCACAATTGAATTAGACTCGTTGATTGAACTAGGCCTATCGTTCTTCGGCGAGCGCGGCAATCCCAGCAGCCGTCGAAATCATCGGTCGATAGTGAAGCAACGTGCGTGCTGCATCAAGATTAAACCAATGATCGCGCGCTAATTGCAATGCTACGAACCGAGTCATCGGTGGTTCATCGGTTCGACGTAAAGCTCCGTAGAGCAACTCAAGCAATGCACCCAGCGAATAAGCAATCGCTAAAGGAACTCGCTTCGTGGGAAGCGGCGCTCGTTTGGCGGTTAGCAAATGATTGATGAATTCCCAACAGTTTACGGGTTCATCTTGCGTAATGAAGTAGCTCCTACCACCTGCTTCGGGTCCGCGGCGTATGGCATCGAGCGCTAAGATATGAGCAAGCGCAGCGTTTTCGACATGTACCGTATCCATCTTATTCGAGCCCCGGCCAATGATGGCCAAGCGACCCGCGCGAGCACGTGCGACTAACCGTGGTATGAGATGAGGGTCATCGGGGCCCCAGATCAAATGCGGTCGCAGCGCTATGGTATGGAACTGGCCCGGGCGATGTGCTGCGATGACCGCTTGTTCGGCTAATGCCTTCGTATGCGGATAATGTGCTAACCATCGCTTTGGATAAGGGGCCGACTCATCCAAATTCTGTTGATCGGAACCATCAAAGGTGACGCTCGGACTGCTACAGTGAACGAACCATGGAATACCGTTCTGCTGACATGCATTTAGCCAGTTCAAAGTGCCTTGTGTATTGATGCTGTAGAACTCCCTCCATGGTCCCCAGACGCCTGCGATGGCCGCTGTGTGTATAACTGCTTCAATACCCTCGCAAGCGGTTTGAACAGCAGCACTGTCTCGAATATCGCCCAATCGCAATGAGGCTCCCAGCGCACGAAGTGGTTCGGAATCTCGCCTTACAAATGCAACGACTTCGTCGCCGCGCGCTACAAGCTGTCGCGCAATGGCACGTCCTAAAAAACCACCACACCCTGTGACGAGAATCCGCATGTTGACCGTTTGTCTCAGTTCGTTACTTGGACTGGTGTATCGCATTCGATCTGCGATGCACCGGCGATGCGGATCAATAATATCGTTTGTTCCTCTTGTCCGTCAGCTCTCTGACCTTGAAGCATTAGTCTTCCAATGCTCACGGCGGGCGAAGTCGCACCGACAGCAAACACTTGGCTCGGTGCCAAATCGGTCTCGATCAACAAGTGCTCAAGAGGCAGCTTTTCACGCTGAAGTTTCTTTACAATCGCTTGCTCTTGCCCAATCCAGTTGCTCTTGAGTTCCCCGTGTTCGATGATGGGCTGCAAACGCACACGAGCCGAGCCATCGGGTTTCGGTTCGAGGGTCATTTCAAACTGGGTATGAGGTGTTTGGAGTGTGCGTCCGGTTACGCCCCCCTGCTTTTCCCATAGCAGTGAGACATTCATATTCTGAGTCTGGGCGCGTGTCGGTAAGGGATAAGGTTGGTGAGGCCGACAGCTCATTCGTCGTTTGATGTGAGACAACTCAGATGCTACGCCTGCT